>VZRN01002263.1:1775519-1867760 GCA_013397935.1 Dasyornis broadbenti
TAATCAATGTAGTAACTAACCTGTATTTATATACTAGAAAAATAATCCATTATTTTGTGAATCTGCAGAGTCATGTTGTATTTTACTGCTTAGAAGTAGACAGTCAAAACTACATGAAGTGAATGCTAATTTTTACTATATATATTTATTTAATATTTAAAGATTTTTCATTATTACATCATGTACCAAACATTCCCAAATAGACAATATTTCAAAAAAGATCATGAAATGGAAGTAAAGCCTTAAGAGAGCTGTTATATTTGAACTGAAGGAATTAAAGTGTTGAAAACTAAAGTGCTAGAAATATATAATTAGTGACAAAATGTGTGCACATATTTTTTTCACCTCATTAAAAGTGAAAAAAGAATTGATTGTTGTTTTTCTGTAAATGAATAATTTGAAGAAAAATGGCCTATGAAGGAACTCTTTGTGCCAGAAACTGAGTCAAGCCTAACTTAAGTTCATAGGCAATAGCTGAGTAATTATTCTACCTCCAACAGCAACAAAAACTGGTTAAGAGTAGTAAAGCAACCCCAGATGAAAGCAAACTCAGGGAAGATTTTGACTCATCCCATTTTGCTGCTGAAAAGTTGTTTGAAAGAGTATTATCTTCCTTTATCTCTCTGTTACTTTCAGGTACTTGAATTTAGGGAAGTAGGTGATAGAGAGAGACAGAAAGCACCTGCTCCTGAATAGGTGTCTGTAGAAATGCACAGCCATACTGAAAAATAAATGTTCTTTTTAAATTCTGAGGAAGTGGTGTTTTCTCCATCAGGGTAACATTTCTACATCACACATTTTTTGTGCAATATTCATATACCCAGGAATACATCAGTGGGGATTTTCTATAGTCAAGATCCAGAACTTAAAAAATAAAAAAAAAAAAAAATTGAAAAGAAAGGAAAACTAGATCTTCAGAAGCAGCTTCTGTCATATGGTACACAAAGCTTACATGAAGTAAGGCCATTAAAAAGATCTCTAGAATATAAGTAAGTTTTACAAATAAACTACAAAATTTCTCTAAACAAGCAAGGAAGTACAAATCTCAATAATAATTACAGGAAGATATTGAATGCCAAGCAATATCATACAATGCTACACAATTTAGATGAAGAGCATCCTCACATCCGTTGAAAGAAATTTGCTTACTTACTAAATGTCATGTAGATTTTTCATATTTTTAGAATAAATACATAATTATGTACTATTTTTACACAAAATACTGATTTTTTGACTATTTACTCCAATTGTTCTCTCTCAATCCTCCTTCCTCAGCCTTCCCTTCACAACCAAAAGAGAAGTATCAAAAATTCCATGATTTCCTCTGAGAGTAATTTTCTCAGTTTGTGTTCTGCTTAGTCTAACTTTGTGATACATGAAACAGAACAACATCGAGGCCTAAATGGTACTTGGTTTAGAATCACCTGGATTTCTCAGCATATTAAATAATTCTGAAATCCCTGAAACCCAGATCCCATAAACAAAACCTGAAGTATCAATATTGAACACTTGGGTTTGATGGATGGACTGTTAGATGGATAAGGAAGTGGTTAGACGGTGACATCAAGAAGGTAGTGGTCAATGGCTCAGAGTGACTAGTGGTGTCCTTCAGGGGTCTATGTTGAGACCAATATTATTTAATATCTTCATTAATGGCATAAACAAGGGGATTGAGTGCACCCCCAGAAAACCTGCAGATGACAGGAAGCTGAGCGGTGCGGTTGTCACACCTGTAGGATGGAATGCCATCCAGAGGGACTCAGACAAGCTCAAAAAGTGGGCACATGGGAATCTCATGTGGTTTAATCAGACCAAATCAAAGGTGCTGCACCTGGGTTGGGGCAACCCCCTGTACCAACACAGGCTGGGGGATGAACAGATCCAAAGCAGCCCTGCAGAGAAGGACTTGGGGGTGCTGGTGGATGAGAGGCTGGACACGAGCTGGCAAAGTGTGTTTGCAGCCCAGAAAGCCAAACGTGTCCCGGGCTGCAACCAAAGCAGTGTGGCCAGCAGGGCAAGGGAGGGGATTCTGCCCCTCTGCTCTGCTCCACTCTGGTGAGACCTCACCTGCAGTGCTGCATCCAGCTCTGGGGTCTGCAGCACAGGGAGGACAGGGACCTGTTGGAGTGAGTCCAGAGGAGGCCACCAAGATGATTGGAGGGATGGAGCACCTCTCCTATGAGGAAAGGCTGAGAGAATTGGGTTTGTTCAGCCTGGAGAAGAGAAGGCTTTGAGGTGACTTAATTGCAACCTTCCAGTGCCTGAAGGAAGCCTACAAGAGCATTAGAGACAGGACAAGGGAGACTGGTTTCAAACTGGAAGAGAGTAGGTTTAGATTAGATATTGGGAAAAGAATTCTTTACTGTGAGCATAGTGAGACCCTGGGACATGTTGCCCAGAGAACTTGTGGATGTCTCATGACTGGAAGGGTAGGGTAGTGGCAAAGTCATCTACCGTTGTTCACTGTCTTGGGGTCTATGGTAAGCATTTTTGCACGTGAATTACCCTCGCTTTTGTACACTTTTGTTATTAATATTGTGGCTGTTACTGTTTGTTTTCTTATCTCATTGCTGTTTCCAGTAAATTGTTCTTCTCTCAACCTGTGATCTTCACCTTTTGTGCCTTCAATTCTCAACTCCATCCTGCTGCAGTGAGAAGGAGAAGGGGAAGGCAGGAGTGGGGTGGTGCAAGACAGCAGTGTGTGGTTTGGGACAGTCGCAGTGGGAGCATTGAATTTAGGAGTACCATTCCTAAACCACCACATGCAGATGGTATTTACTTGATAGACTGCAGTGCAGATCACGTGGGAGATGTTCTTCAACAGCTGCCTGGAACTAAGCCAAAACCTTTAGTATCATACATAAAAGTGGGCCTAAATAGAAAGGGAAAAAACCTTGCTAAGATTGCAGGCAGATTGCTCATCCCTGTCTCAAGTGTTACCTAACTGAGCCAACTAAGTTAGGTAACTGAGTTACCTACTATGGGAAACTACTTGAGGTGACATAAGAAATTGCTGGATATAAATCGATAACATCAAGCTCCTAACATGTTTCTGTAAGGACATTAAGGGATAGATAGATTTCACAGATGGCTGGGGGGGAGCTATGCAAGGAATGTCTAAAATTCAGTTCCTAATCAAAGGGAAAGTAGGAGATATTTTGGGAAACAGCTCATCCAAGACCAGCAGTGCCCAGATAACCCCATTAATAATGCCAGTTTTATAAGCTGAGTTAGAATACTTGTGTGTGTGTTCCATGAGCACACATTAAAACCAAATTAGCTAAAGAGAAGAATCAGCGGACGCCAGTAGATTTGTTAATGTTTTCTGGGGATGTGCCCAAAGTGTTTTTTCCCTTTCTGTTTTAATCTCTGTACAACAATTTGTGTCTATACTGTATGGGTGCACCAACTGGAGGCACATGCACTACCTACCAGGATCTGGAAACTGCAGACAAAAAGAGAAGGAATCCCCTCAGGTCCTGAAGCCAAAGTGTTTGGCTACTCTTAGCAATTTATATGGAGATTTGAGAGTGCCAGAAAGAAAATTGTTTTCTGTTTGAGAGAGGAAAGAAAAATGTCTATAATAAACAGATGTCTGAAGTTCTTAGTTTATCAAATGACCTTTCCAGTCAGTTATTGCCTACTCTTATGATGCCACTTTCACAAAAAGGTGCTGCTCACCAGTAAGTGATTTATGTCAATATAAAGTCAAAATTATCATCTTTTATAGCACATATTATTGGTACACATACTTGAACAAAGTTTTGATTTTTTTCTGCAATACTTTTATGAGTAGATTCATACTGTTACATTACTTTGGGAAAACTTAATTTGCAAAAACATCTGCTGTCATGTTTTGGCAAGTGCATCCCCCAGTGCCTTCCCCTTGGACAGCACAGATCTGACAAAAGCAAAAGGCAGGAATCTGATGAAATCTATTTGTCATGAAACCAAATAACCTTCCTTATATGTAATAGGAAAGATTTACTAGTACTGAGCCCATAACTGCACATTGCTGGAAGCAAACATCATGTTTTCTAAAAATAAATGCAGCATGTTGATAATATTCCCTGATAATCTAGTTCTTTTATCCAAAAGGACTTTCATTTCCAGAGGCATTGGTTTTTCAAATATTTAAGATTTGGGTAATCACATCTTTTGAAAACTGACACCCTTCTCCTCAAAAGTATCTCAAAGAGCCTAAATTGGACAGTCAATCTTTTGCAGGGATTAGAAAATTGCAGAATGGTAAGGAAGGGAAATGTCAGCACACTTTGCTTTCTTGACTCCAGACACTGCCAAGTTACAAAGTGTAAGCTGAGTCCTTATGCTTTGGAGCCTTCAGTGAACTGAAGTATCTAACCATATTTTCTCAACTATTGGTGTAACAGTTATAATTTTTCAGAGACATTTTGGTCACATAACCACAGTGTTGTCCTGGCCCTTAAGAAACAGTGGGCTTCAGCATATTTGCGTATTAGGTATCTACTCCTATGTTCTGTTCTCTCTCACCATGCCTTTGCCCTGCTTCCAAAACAAATTGGTTAAAACAAACACCACATTTAAACAAATAATTCTGTTTTACTATAAAGGGGGAAAAAAAATCCTCTTATATAAATTGAGTTGTTCCATTATCAAGTAGAGAAAACTTACTCCATTATTTTTAAGAGGACAATGCTCCATTAGATTTGTTAAAATACTTTAGAGGTAAATTAGTGAATTTAAAGCATGAATATACATGTATTTTCTGTTGGTCTACACACAGAATACCTGCAATACAGAAAACCATTGCTCAAACAGCCTAAACCAGCATGACACAGGTCTGGCCTTGAGGAGAGCTACGTGGAAGAACATGTTCCATGTTCCACAGGACAATGTCTCAGGAAAAAAAGGTGATCAAATGCAGTCAGTTACAGTTATTTGCAGGGCTTCCTTGCACACTCTTTAAACGGTTTGTAGATGAGGCTGTGGCACTTGGAAGAGTACTTAAAAAAAAAAAAAAATCATAGAAGTAATTAGAGAGCACAAGTTGAACTTATGATCACAGGGCTAATAAATTAAAAAATACAAAAAATAATATTACCCAAGGAGCAGTCCAGTTTAGTTCAGCATCATCACTCAAATGGCAGTGATGATACTGGAACAGGTTGCCCAGAGAAGCTGTGGATGCCCTACCCCTGTAAGTGTTCAATGTCAAGTTGGAAAGGGCCCTGAGCAACCTGCTCTCGTGGGTGGCATCTCTGCCCATGGCCGGGGCGTTGGAACTAAGTGATCATTAAGGTGTCTTCCAACCCAAGCTATTCTATGAGTCTGTGATTTGTCACCATAAAAACATTTTCAGTTCTTGAGGAAGTATAAAAAACAACAAAGAAAAAACAAACCCCACAAACAAACACCAAACAAACTGCCACAGCCCAAAAAAAGCAAGGTGAATGCATTGTTATCAGTTTTAGGAAATAAGTATACATTACTGCAAACTTCATAAAATTTCAAGGAAAACCTTCAGAAAAGACTGAAGTTTCTGTGTTTGCTGGGCACTCATTGAACTGTAAAGTTTGTTACATAAAATGCACCCTAAAAAGCATTCTACTTCCATAGCCAAGTTTAAAATGCTTTCAATGTAAATATACCAAAGAGAACAAGTCCTATTCTTGGGCTGCACAGAACGAAAAATTCTCCCAGTATTTCTGCTCAGTTCTCCTGGATGATCATGAATCAGCCTGATGTGAGAGCCTCTTTCTAAACTGAGCTTACAACTGCACTTGCTGGGCTAGTAGTGATGCCCTGCAGCCCTATTGCGTGTCAGGGCAGGGCATTGAGGAGCCACAGGGGCTCAGTTGAGTTGGAACAGCAAATTAAACCCTCTGTAAATGCTCTAACATGAATTTTATCCTTGGTTCCCTGCTTCACCCTAATCTGGACTGTGGCCTGCTTTAGAGCAGGGGGTAATACTTACATCTGTTTGGAACAATTATATCCTGCAGAGAAAAAGGAGAAATCTTTCTTTTGTCAAATTCTCTCAAGATTGTAAGAGCTCACTTACTGCCACTGATGAGGGGATACAATTTATTTGCTGTTCCTGTCACAGGGGTAGTTGGAACAGTGCCATACTTGCAGTCAATTATTACCTTGAGGAGAGATTTTTTTCCAGCACTGTGCTGATACCAATATTGCATGGTGACAGAGAACAGTGCTTCCCACAGATAACCCTGCAAAAAACTTTCCCCAAAGGCAGAAATTTCTTCTTCCTCTCCACCATAATGCACATTGGTCTCCCTACATGAGCTCTCTTACTCCTTACATCCCCCAGCTCAGATACAAACAAAATTAGTAAGGGAGAACTGCTCTACTCTCCCTTTCTAGGAGCAGAGTTGGGATATGAAATCCATATTTGTGGGTTGAAATATTTAAGGTAAGTAGAGATCATTGAAAACAGGAAAATAAGAAGTTGTCTGAAACCTTTCAAGGTCCAACACACTCTCACAGATTAATTTCTCTAAATGTGAAGGACTAGTGAAGGACTAGGGCAAAGATACAAAGAAATTCAGGTTGTAGGTTAAAATATCTAACAGCAATTCTGAATAAGCTTTCTTGAAATTTCTGTGTTATACAGGAATGTTTAACTGAGATTTTGGCAGCTCTGGTATGATACAAGCAGCTGCTGTTCTTAAAAAAATATCCAAAGATACAAAGAAATAGAGAAGCAGTGGTGAATGGGATAAAACATTGTCTGGTTGCACTGCCAGAAACACATTTTATAAGTAAACAGCCACTTTCCCTTAAGATCTTTCAATACCTGTCCTTGAAAAAGACAGCTAAGTTGCAGCTGTTTGAAAGAGCCAATGCAAGCCATCCAACAAAGCTATGGAGCTTGGAACGGAGTTCCAAGCAACAAAATATTACCTGGCATTTTTATTGTGTAATTCACAGAGCTGTTTGCTCGTTGTTATTTAGAAGCACTGTAGTAGTAAGTTGTGTAAAAACAGCACTTGCAAATCCCAAAAGTCTTATGAATTTTTAGAATGAATGCTTGTTCATTCTCCTTAGTAAGATAGTGTAGCAGTTCTTTTTTCTGCAAGAGACAAAATGACAACATGACAACAAAAATAGCACAGAGAATCACAGAAAAAGCCCCAACACTAACTAAACCAGAGTCTGATAGTGACTCACACAGATTATGTTGGAGATACCTACCAGTAACTGTATACACTGAAATCAAGATTTAGTTGTTAGAAAGACTGTCGGTATCATGACATAGGATTATTCACTGAGTGAATTGGTATTATTCATCCCAATCTGTCTTCACAAAACACAGAGATAGTGATTGGTTGTAAAATGTAATACAAGCCAGCTCTTCAAAGCACCTTCTGAGCTAAACTATACAGAAGATATAGAGCACACCTCACAAACAACTTGGAAGTACACACAAAAGACAATAATTTAACTGGCTTAAGGGCGTACAGCCTAGGCAGTAAACAACAAATAAACAAAACTCCCCAACTTTAAATTCAAATGACAAGTAAAGCACAGCTCAAAGGACCAGTGACTCAAGACAATGCTTCTAACTAACCCTCAAGTTTTGTACAGCCTTAAGGTAAATCTTCAAGGTTAAAGTCCTAAGACACACGCTTTTCTTTCTAGTAAGAAAACAAGACAAGATTTGCTCTTTGGAGCCAGTAGAGCAGAGTAGTAAGATACTGAAGTGCCAGTCAACCCTTTCATACCACATTCAGAAGGTAAGAAACATGTCCAAGTTTTCATAGAGCCACTTTACTTATAGCCTGCATTTTTTTCCTACAAAAGTCAAAGAAATCATGGTGCATAAAAACAATAGGGAAAATAGGAAGAAGGAAAAAAAAAAAGGAATATTTTGGTTCAAGTAATTTTGCCAGTTGACTGAAACATCTCCAGCAGTTATACGTATGAATACAACTGAGTCTGAAAAAAGATAAAATTCACAAACACTATCTACAAGTTATTTACATTCTCTCTCCTGTTTACCCACATACCCTTATTCATAAGTCTTGATCCTTCCCAAAAGGGTAGAAAGATCACAACTAGAATAACAGGTAAACCTCTATTGCTGCCTCTAATCTCAAATTGGAACACATATTTAATTATGTGTTCCAAATTCCTCACTTAATAATATTCTGATTTTTATTTTTCATATTCTTTTGCTTTCTCTTAAAAACTAGTCAGCCATAAATGACTTCTGTTTTCCTAAGACCATTGGGCACCTACTTACAGAGGAGTGTAAATCACAACTGCAAGGATGTGCTTTCACAACACTCCTTCCCCCTTAACCACTTCCCAGCATACAGTGATTCAGGGTGATTTTAGAGAGAGTTATACACCAAAAAACTGCTTTCATACTCATCAACTTGAACATCCTCATAAAATAAAGTACATAAGGGTTCACAAATTAAGAGAAGCCAGAAACCACAGTTCCGCATGCTACAAAAACTTAGCTACAGAGGTGACAGTTAAATATAAATTTTCTTAGATTGGCTTATGATTCCACCTCTCCTTCCTGAATCAAGCTATTATTTCAATAAAGATTTTTCAAGTTTTGTTTGTTTAGTGTTCATGCATCAACTTGCCAACAAATTAGCATAAATGGAAGACAGCACCAATATACTGTAGCAATAAATAAGGAAAGTTGAGATACAGGTTTTTTTAACTCCTAAAGAGAGAGCTTAGCTCTTTCTTTCCCCCACAATCAAGTTACAACATGATCCACTTCACAAGAAAAAGAATAGGACACCAGAGGATTTCTTATTCTTAATCATAATCAGACCAATAAATACATTCTATTTTAATCATTCAGGAATGGCTCTGTCCAAGCACAATCACACAGTGGAAATGATCTTTTAATTCTCAAAATCTTTCTCACCAACCTGACACATTTAACACACCAATGATCATTACTACTTGGATCTCATATTTGAAAAATTGATCTCTCAGCAAGACATTGGTACACTAAAAACAGAAGAATAATGAGTTATTGATTCCATGCAACAAGACCAACAATTTGAGCAGTAACACTGAATTTGGGGAATGAGAACTCAGAAATTGAGAATGCACAGAAACAAGTTCAAGGAAAAAAATAATGTTGAGATGAGTGGTATTACACTTTTATTGTTTATCATTTTATTTTAAAAAAACAAATTTCTTACATTTAGACACAATAGAATGAAGCAGTAAAGAATTTTTTCCTTCTGATGAAAAACATTCTGTCCATTATAAATCTCTCTTTGAAAATTTACTTCTTCCTTCACTTACAACTTTAAGCAACAAATAGTTTAGAGGACCAGCTAAATTTCACTATCAGTCCATTTATTGTGATCCCCTTTGTCCAAATCCTTTCCAAGGACATCAAGAACTGCTATTATTGATTCACTTGCAGTATTAAGGGCTTCTGAAAAGTACAAGAAGACATTGCTGTTGTAATGGTGTTTTACCCAGAGTTTATATACCAACAAAGAAGTGATAATGCCCTGTCCAAAAAATAACCTTCTAGAACTGGACAACAGACTGAGTCAAACATGGTCCACAACCTTCCAAGGGCTTGCCCCTGTAGGAGGGCTGGCTAAGACTGCAAGTGTTGATGCCTTTTGAGATAACCAGGCAGACAATATGGAATCAATATGGCATAGCCATGCGGTAGAGATAGCTCAAGCATTCATGAAGCAGAAAGCAAATGAATAAGAAATAACTAGTTCACGCTTAAAATTCTAGAAGATGACTGTTATTTGCTTAATTCCCTTTAAGAAGAATAGCCTACCCTACCACATGCAATCTTTAAAGACCATGCTTGCTTACAGATTAGTTCAATTCTTTTGAAGAGTCCATCATGTTCCTAGCATATATGCAAGAAATAGTATTTATAGCAAAGATTTAATATTGACAAGGGCATCCATGACATTCAGTTCTAATATAGTAACATTTGCAGTAATTCAGGCTGCTGAGTAAGAAATTCATTTCTTTATATCACATCTAATTCATAGACATTCCTCACTTCATTTACTCATTCTATTTCTTTTCTTTACCTGGAAAAAAATGCTGAAATTTTAAGTAAATGTGTCTTGCCATGCCTCAGCAGTTACCTCTGTCAGCAAGCATAAATCCTCCTACTACACACCAGAATTGGATATTCCAAAAACAAGGTTTCTCAAGCAGAAAAGTGACATTTCCAGACTAAGCCTTCAGAAGTTTTGTTACACAAGTTAGAAAGTTGTGGAAGTAGAATTTCAGCCTTTGGAGTGCTTAAGAGGAAAACTTACTGCATCAGGGAAAGATAGAGTGGGTAAGGATGGGGCAAACTAGTAGTCAAGTAATGCCTGTGAGTTCTGCCCATCTTTGCAGCCAACTGGACTCTCAAGATGCTGCCAAACAACTTCAAAGAGAATGGGGAATAGCAACGTCAGCACCTCATTTCAGCCATACTGACGCGCTTTGGGAGACAGCACAGTGCTCGTGTTGTTCTGAGCCAGGACTCGGTTCTATCTCTCGTGCCAGAAAAATTCTAAGAAATGTCATCACAATCTTCCTACAGGCCTCAGATCCATTTCTCCAGCAAATGTCATGACCAGATTTACAATTTTCCAGGTGGCAGTAATGAATCTGAAGAACATGCACATATGTGTATCCCATATTCTTACACCTTCTTTTTCATACTCACAGTGGATGAGATTTGTCACCTTCTTTCCCTTCCCAGGTACTATCAAACCCATCAAAAGCTGTTTCTTCACCTTGGAATGAACCCAACCAGAAGCTGTTCACACACTTACATAAAAATCTGATTATAGTGTGGGATTTTTTGGTGAGATTTTTTTTCCCCACACAGGTGAAATACTTTCAGGTTCCCAAAGGCTGAAAGCTGGGGTTAGTAGAGATGGGGTCAAAAGCAAGAAAACAGTCATCATCTGGCCTTAATACAATGCCTGTTTTATGTTTTCAGTGCAGTTATTCTGAAGACCTAATGATTAGGAAATCAGAGATGATTTCTAATAATAAATTGCAGGCTGCCTACTGAACATCTTCCAGAACTAGCAACTGCGGTAGTTGGAACACTTTATGTTTAGCCTGCTATTTATAAATGGGTGGTTACAAACTGCATTCTACAACTAACTACATCCTACAACATTCAGAGTAAGCCAGTCTGTAGTACATTTTAACTACAGATTTACCTGCCTTCTTTTTAAAATCATTAAAAGTGAGCCATTTTCATACAAGACCTCAAACAAGTAAGGTTAGGAACTCAGCTCCTTTGACATAAACATGATTTAGTCTCTCTGGCCTTTCAATGAAGGTCCAAGATAAGATCAGATGACAAAAAGGCCAGCACAATTTTCCTGGTGGCATCCACAGAAGTCTTTTTAAAATACAAAATTATCTTTAAATCATTAGCTTTCTAGCCACTAAAGAATGTGTACAGACTACAAAGTAAGCTATCCTGACATAAGTAATAGTACCATTTTCAGAAGGTAATACAGTGTCATAACATAGTTGCCACAGTCATCCAATATAATTCCCCATAAAAATGTCAGCAGACGATATACAGCTGCTCTGCCTATGAAACTGATATGAAGGGCAGCAAAAAACCAGACACACACAGTCCACACTCAAAAAATTTTGCTCCATTTTCATACATTGCTTGAGTAGGTGTACTGCATCCACTGTATTAGAATAAAGGCTGAATTTGAAAAATAATACTTGCGCTAGACCCTATCAATTGCTCTCTTCGAAGGATTTGCCCATGAGAAGAAGGTGAAACCCACATTGGCTCATGCTGGGGTCCTGGTCTGCCCTGCAAGACAGAAGTCCATGGAAAACTGCTTTTAAAGCACTGCCAGTGCAAATCAGCCACACTCATTTAGAGAATTTGCCTCTCAATCATTTTAAAAATTTGCCTCTGTCACGGCTGATCCCCAGTGGGCAGCAAAACACCACCTAATCCCTTGCTAACTCCCTCACTGTGAGATGAGAAAGAGAATTGGGATGAGGCAGAGAGTCAGGATAAAAATGCAAGAACTTGTGGGTTGAGATAAAGACAGTTTAAAAGGTACAAAAATCTATGCACACAAGCAAAGCACAACAAGTCATTTGTTCACCAATTCCCAGGGTCAGGCAGCTGTTCAGCCATTCCCCAAAAAGCCAGGCCGCATCACAGCTAACAGCAACTTGGGAAGACAAACACCATCACTCCCAAGGTCATTCCCTGCTCCTAATCTTTTTCTCCTTCTTCCTCTTGTGTCCCCTGGGAACAACATGATATAGTATGGGTCATTTGGGACTGCTGTCCTGGCTGTGTCCCCTCTCAACTTCTTGCGCGCTCCCAGCCTCCTCCACTGCTGGTGAGACAGTTTGAGACACAGAAAACACCTTGATGCTGTGTAAGCACATCCAAAACATAGCACCATACAAACTGCTCTGAAGAAAATTAACTTTATCCCAGCCGCAACCAATGGAGCCACATTGCTTAAAGAGTCTGAGACAACTAACTATCAAAAAGATAGATAAGGAAAGAATTTTTTTTTTAATATAGAAGAGTGAAAGATCAGTCAAGCTTAGTCAAAACATAGATCTTCCTGTCAAAACATTCAGAGCAGTGGCAAAGATACCAGTCAGTTCAGCAGAGTTCACTCATTCTTTCAGAGCTGAGGGCAGCACACATAGCTTAGTGCTCTTAAGAAAAACATCTGAAACAGACCTGCCCATGAAAGCATCTCTCTAGTCACTAATTTTATCTTGGTGTGATTTTTTACCTGGTACAACCCCACTAAGTGTTCCTCAAAGACTGTACATTTATGAGCACATGTCTGAGTACATACAAACTACAGAAATTAAGTGCAGTTTAGTGAAGAAGACTCTCCAGGCCTCTTTCAAAGCTAAAGATATTTTGATGAAAATGGAAAAGGTTTCCTAAGATGTTACAGGTTTTGTCACTTCCACAATATTCACTGAGGCATTATCCCATTTGAGACTATTGAACTGATGGATTACTACTTTCCAGACATGGACTTGGTCCCTCTAGGCTACAGGCCTGTGTTTCCATGTCAATATATTCACAAGATCACCACAGTGATGATGCAAAGTAGGACTTACTGGCATTGCAATACTGCAATTGGAAAGGTTGGTGTAGAAAGAGCTTTTAAAATTAATTTGTAAAGTTGGCATAGTTTCCTGGAGCACTGAACTAAGACACCTGAGCTTTAAAGGCTTTTTGGGTAAGAAGAGTTGATGGGCAAATAGAAGACTAGGACTTCTAACAATATGGCAATAGTTGCGTAGGAAGGTTTATAAATACCCTTGAGTTACAGCAGATGAAACTTCTTCAGGAAAATAGGAAACTGTGTACAACACAGTGGGAGGGCTGGTTTGGGGGTTTTCCATTTAAGGATCTGGAACACTGGGATTATGCCCCTTATAGGAAAAAAAGAAAAAAAGAAAGCAAATATTAAAAAGAGCATTATACTACTACTTCCCAACACAGCCCTACCCACACTGAACGTTGCAGGTGCAGTAGAGCCCAGAGTTTGTGCCAGTGTGAAGAATCAGTGAGGAAGAACTGTTCACTTAATTTAATAAATAAAAAACCCACAACCAGAAAAGAAATCTTCAAAGCAGTCTGTAGAAAACCAAATGCCCTACTGTTGGGGTTTGATTTTGGCCAAGTGCCAGGCACTCACAAATTAATACACCCAGGGCTCATGAGCTGAGATAAGGGAAACTGGAAGAAAAAGACGCACTCGGTAAAACTTTTATTGTAACAATTAGAGAAGTAAATGAGAAATGGAATAAAACTTTCAAAACCACCGTTTTTTCCACTCACCCCCCTCCCTCCCGGCAGCTGCACAAGGGAACAAGGCATGGGGAAGGGCGGTGGAGGAGGGTGGGTAGGTCAGTTCATCACCGAAATGTTTCTCCGCTGCTCAGGAGAGAGGAGTCTTTTTCCTCTGCATAGCCGCGGGTCCCAAAAACACATGGCAGTCCGCCCAACTCTGCCACGTGAGTTCACTCCACGGGCAGACAGCTTTTTCCCCAAAAACTGCTGCAGTGTGGAGTTTTTTGTCCAGGGATCGTAGACCTCCAAGTCAGCTGTTCCATTTTGGGAGCAAGGCTTTTCTTCCTCTTTGCTGAACCACAGTCCCTCTCAGGCGTCAGCGCAGGCACTTAATCCAGTCTGTAAAAGCCTGTTTACCCACTGAGACTGCCTCTGGAATCCGGTCTTCCTTCAGGCATTCATGCGCTCCGGTGTGGGCTGCACGTGAATTTTAACATCCCCTGTGGACTCCATGGGCTTCAGGGAGACATCCCATTCCACCATGGTTTTCACTATGGGTTGCAGAAGATTTTTGGCTACGGTGTTTTTAGCGTCTCCTCCCCCACCTTCTCCACTGACCTCGGTGTCTGCATTGCTGCTGTTTCTCCTCACTTACTTTCACCACCTCCTCCTCCTCCTCCGGCCAAAAAAGTGCGTGCCCCCCCACCTTGGTCTCTTCTTAAATATGTTTTTCACAGAGGCGTAACCAACATCTCTAATTGGCCCAGCCTTGGCCAGCAGCGTGTCCATCAGTTCAGAGCCACCAGGGATTGGCTTTGCTAAACACGTTCACAGGAGCCATTTTTCAGGCTTCCCCCGCCACTAGCAAAAAACTGGGGCAAGCAAAATGAACACACCTACTGCATGAAGAGAAGGCTCATTGCAACACAGGTTAATGGTTAATTAAAGAAACCACCTGCACAATGAACAAAAAAGTCCTTCCAGCATATTTGAAATTCATAACAGATATAAGTAGACATTACTGCTGTCATCAAGAGAGTCAAGTAGCAAGAAACATTTTCAGCCAAACAATACCCAAGCATTCTCCTGTTAAAGACACGGCCAATTTGCTGGCTGTTACTTGGTAACAACTAGGAAAAATATGAAGCAACAGGGTCAGAGAGAAACAAAACAAAAGGGAAAAAGAAGTGAGCCTGAAACCTTGCTCTTTAAAAGGGGTAAGGTTGGGCTTTTCTCAGTCAAGTCAGACTCATCACTTGTAGTAAAGTTTGTGAACCAGTTCAGTTCTTTTAATCCCACTTGCATTCTTGCCAAGACACAAGTTCATTAAATTCAGTTATTCTTGTTATATAAAAATAAATTCAAAGTGTAGGGCTGCTGTTAACTTGCTTAGAGAAAAGGAACAACTGGTAACCGTGAGACTGCCTAAAACCAAAAGTAACAAATAAAAACAATAAAGTTCAGTTTCAACTTTAATGTAAACGAAATGGTCCAGGATTGTATAGAAATGATTCAATATCATCTTAGTGAAGAGCAAGCAGAAGACACTACAGCAAAAAGAAGTGCAAAAATAGTAACCCTTACCACTGAGTACACCAAATGTGAAATCCATTTCAATGAGTGTGTGAAAGGTGTCAAAACACTGTGTGGTATTGTTTATTTGGGTTTTGCCTGATTTTTTTTTCCAGTTTCAGTTTTGAGACACTGGCACTTGTTACACTTCCCAGAGCTTACTGAAATAGTCTTGTGTTACTGAGTTTTTCTTCCCTGTGAAAATACTTTCAGAGTTATCTTAACCTTTTCACAACAACAGTAGCAGATGATAGCAAACTGCTGCAGGCAATATAACCAGACACATACAAACACAAAACTTTAAGTATTTTCAATGTAAGCAGATCTCAAGGGTGTTTAACTGTCAAAATCATAAGGTTAGAAAATATTTCTTAACATCAGTTTTGGATGAAAATAAAGTTTGACAGAACTTCTAAAATCCTATCCTAGAGAATCTAAACTTATTTGTGTTGTGGGAATTTAGTTCACTTTCCAGTATTAAAGAATGTAATGTCATTCAAGTAGATCAATGTTTCCACAAGAACAACTGATATGACTTAGCACACTTTAATTTTAATCTGTTCTAAATAAATTTTGTTGTCTCCAGATTAGCAGGATCATAGTCTTCCATTTCATGAGAAGTGCTATACGGCAAAGTCATCTATCTCACTGTGTTTTCACCTGATTTGAATTTTGAGTCTTCTCCATCTTATGTATCTTTATCTTCTTCTCCCTCATGTCCCCCCACCAGAGATCCCTCTATCACCTTTATTATTTCTCTGTAGAGCTTCACAATCATCCCGTTACTCGAGTTGCAGTTCAACAAGCATTAAAAGTGTCATCATCACACCCTCAATCTATGCTAATACTTCAGTGCACCTGAAATAAGTGCAAGTGTTCCATTTACGGCCCCTACATCTGCTTTGGAATTAAGAAAAGTTCTAGAGCTGGAAAAGGCATTTTGGTTAGGAATGTTCTTCTGTCAAAGAGATGCTGATGAACACCTTGCCCTAATCCCTGTTATTCTACCACATACAGACATATCAGCTTCACACCCTAAACATCAGGTTAGTGTTTAGTTACTCATAAAATTATGGTTTGTCATAACAGTTTTCTCCAACATCTAGAAAACTGTCAAGGAAACAGAGCAACTCCCACCCCAGAGAAAACCATGGGAATGCAGAGTTCCATGAAACCAGAGTTCCCAGCACCAGCCTTAACTAGGTTGCTAATGCCTTTGATCACCAAAGGAACTCCATTGAACAGTTACAGCAGTTTGTCATTTAGAGCCCTTGTTCTCCAGATCTGCTGAATTCTGAAGTACTTCTAATAAATTTCCACTTACCTTGCATGTTAATTATTCACAACTACAGCATTTTGAAGGGCTATAACTGTTAAGCATGGTAGTAATTTATTTTACTAGCTACTGCCCCAGAGCAAAGCCAGGAATACCTGTTAGGGGATTTCAGTGCCTCATGCAACCCTAGGGGCTTGTGCTTCTGCAGGTCTGCAAATTATCTTGAAAATAAAGTGAGAGGCTCTCATATTAGAAAAATAGTAGCAACAGACTTGACAGAAAACAGCACATTTTCTAGGTCGACACTCATAACGCAATAAATGCTTTTCACAGTTTAAGAATACAACAAACTCTGAGTGCTCACAAGAGCGGCTTCAACTGCCCATTGTGTCAGGAACAGCAAACTCCAAGACCCACAGTGCAGTTTGTACTTATTATCCCAACATGAAGTAATGCTTTATAACCCAGAGCAATCTAGCTAATAATTTCCCTGAATAGTGTCAGATGACTGTGTTTTCACGTTGATGGCCATTTTTTGTCCTGGAAATTTGGATTAAGAATCTAGGATGACCAGAGCTAAAATTGGAAGAGTTAATATTTTCCTATTATCTGGAATAGGCACTGTGAGAACTGACAACTGCACTGGGGAAGGGAACTCTCTCTCTGGCATCATAACACAGGGCTAGGAAGTGCAGCTCTTCAGATGACTGAAGATCACAAATCTATCAGTTATATGCTCATCTGGTTCTTCATGATCCTTTAGAGCACTAAGAACAAATCTCTGGAAGTGAAGAGAATTCTAAAAGCCTTGTAGAAGCCAATTCCAACTAAGGAAAAGTGATTTGAAGAAAACACTTTGTTCCATTTCTTGCTGTACCAAAAATACCAAGCATTGACCTGGGGACACTGAAAAAACACAAAAACTTTTTTGTCCTGGAGAAAAGTCAAACAAATCTTTCCAAAAATAATTTTAGAGCAAGACAGAAAGGAAAGTTCAGAAAAACAAAACAAAAACAACAACAAAGCAACAATAGGTAACCATGTAAAAAACACATATAGCTGAAGCACAATGCTATTCTGCTCTGAAACAGTCTCATGTATGAAAGATTCTCCATAATGAAAGTTTTTTTATCAGCTGTGCATGGAGAAGACACATGCCTCAATTTAATCATCTAAACAGTGGATATAAAAGCATGACCTAGGAATACAGGCAGATTATTCAGTTTAAAATATATGGTTCAAATTGCTTTCTAAATGATTTCTAAGTAAAACATCTTTTGAGACAACAATTAAAAACTGCTAGCAAGAGAGAAGAGGATTTGTGTAAAGGAATATAGCAGGACTAGAATTTTTCCTCATTTGACACACATCCCAAGAAAGAAAGAGAACAAAAATTTCCTTTTGTCCATAAAGGAATATGTTTTGATCATTTCTTCCCAAATAAAAATATTTCATAGAAACATAGAACAGTTTGGGTTGGGAAGGACCTTAAAGATCATCTAGACCAGCATATCACAGGTCTTGCACTATGCTTTGAGACATCTAAAGAGGAAACATGCTGAAATACCAACCGAGACCATATTAATTTTTTATTATTTGCTACCTTAGTATGGGTACAAAAACAACTTGGACATTTCTGAGGGTTCATATTATCCTGCATTACACTCTTAGGCTCAGTTGAAGGCATTCACATTAAAATAGCTCCACTTCCTTAACGCTTTATGAAGAGTGCTCATAAAAAAATCAGAGTTTCTAATATATTAAACAAGACACCACACACATGCATTCACAACAGATTCACTGGGAAGGAGAGACCATCATAAAGTTACGTCCAGTCTGCAGAAAAATAAGTTGCAGAGTGGAATGTGAATTCCTACAGCAAACCTAATACACTTCTAATGCATATTTTAGCATGTTTTAAAGTAATTTTTCCTAAAATAACACTCCTGTGCAAGTGTTCTTGTTGAATGACACAGAACTGTTTAAAGAGGCTTTTTCAATGTTATTAGAGATGTAGTACTTAGCAGTCCATCCCCATTTTGAATTAGCAGTCTGCTTTTGTCACAGAGAAAATCTTCAGACATTTACATCTGTGTATATTTTCAGGTATAATCATGGTCCATTAAATACAAAGGAAAAAAAGATCCAGCTTTAAAATTACAGCTTTAAATTATGATTTTATAGCCACAATAAAATACCACCTGTTTTATCAAACTACTAAAAAAATCAAGGTGAACACTCTCACTGTAACAGGATAACAGAAGAGGTGTGCTTTCCTAGTTAGTTTAGATTTGTGCCAAACACAGCTGCCTGCACTATCCATAACCATAGCTTCAGCTATGATTTCAATGGTGTGATATGCTGCTGTTGCTGCACAAAGCAAAGAAATTCTGAAGCAGAGGACTCCTCATCATTATTAACCTGACAGAAGACATTTTTTTCCTCATTTAAAAATATGGGATGAGGGCGATGAAAACCTAGGAGAGTGAGTTACCTGAATTTACTTCTACACAAATACAAAAGATGGATTCTTGTTTGTCCTTCACACACCTGCAGATCTCTGAGCAGCAGAAGAAATGTAGGTTATGTGATGCCACAAGAAGTCCTTTTAAGATACTTGTTCAGACCCACCCTCCATTCTCAGAAATCACTCCAGATCTACCTTAAGTGAATGACATCAATCACCTCTGTTAAGGAAAAGAGTGAACAACCAAACAGGCTATTTCTACAAAGCAGTGTCACAACCCATCAATGGGACAAGTGACACTCAGGTTGTACAAAGACTTCAGCCCACGTGTCAGAGAACTTGTATGTTTTCTTGTGCAGTTGCCAAGGTCACTTCCCTGGCCAACCATCCAGGAGCCACTCTGGCAGTCACACCCACACTGCCTGAGTTGGGTCCAAGGCCCCTGTGCAGTTACACACCCCACACTCACACAATCAGACCTGGTTTCCTCACTAGCTCAGCCCCAGATTTCCCATGCCAGAGTCTTGATAATTTCTACCCTTAAAATAAATCAGTCATGGTATATTAACAAAATAAAAGCTCGCAAAGCCAATGTCTCATTCCTACCCTGGCATCCAACACCTCTCTCAATATTTTCTCCCATTCTGAAACCATACAGAGCTCAAAGGGAAGCTGTTGGGCAAAGCCCCTTTCAATGTGCAGCAGAGTTTCCAATTTCACCCTCTCATTTTACTACCAATCTGAACATTTCTGTAAGGAGAAAACCAAATTTTGTGAATGTTTTTGTAGAACATCTACCAAAACTTGTGAATGTTTGTGTAAAGCAGCAGACAGATTTTGTAGGAATTTGTCTCTCTCATTTTGCACCTGAGCTAAACATTTTCGTAAAGAGTCGTGAGTTTTTTTATTCTTTCAGGCTACCATCAGTACAACACATAAGACACACTTCACATATGAAGACAAGAATGAGACAAGCTTTCTCCACAAAGCAAAACGGTTCAAGGCTTGCCACGTCCTGTTCCTGTGCCTTCCAGATCCATCCTGTTTCCCAGTCAGGGACGGAGAAAGCCAAGCCCATCCCAGCTTTAAATGGCTAAGGGGCTGTCCAGTCCCTTTCAGCCTCATTGAATCCTGTCCATGACACCATTTTACTGTCACAACCCACTGGTAAAGGGTACAGTATACCTCAAATTTCAGCAGGATTAATCAATATACCCCATGTGTTTTATTTCTACTCTCTCACTCCTGTTCCACATCATTTAAGTTGGAATTATAAATCAATATGCTTAAGTGTGTCATGTAGGCACAATATTGAGCATAAAATATATGTCAACATCATGCAGAAGACAAAGTAAATGCTTTTTCCATTGAACTTACGTGGTTTTCAAGTTTTCAGTAAAATGGACACCTCTAATAAGCATCCATCTTCACAGCTCCAGTGAGCTACCTCTTAAATTGGAGACAGATCATAGAATTCCTTCACAAGGATATAGTTTATATTAAAAAATAACACAAGTTCAAGAAGAGAGTGGACATATTCACAAAAAAAAAAAAAGTATTAAGGGTGACCTAACTGTGGAGAAATAAGAGATGGCTCTGAAATTCCTTGGAAATAACCAGGAAAAATTGGACAAAAATCAGGAGTATGTATGGTAGACACTTGCTGCGTTCTTTTATTCTTAGCTTGTTTACACCTCCCAGCCATTTATCAGAGACAGGGTATGAATACACAATGACTTGGTTTGACTGAGTATATATGGTCCTGTGGTGTAGTTTTTTCAGGGCTCTTGGCATGGAAAAACCTTATTTCCTTGTAATTGGCTGGTTCAAGTAACTCATGCCTTTATAATGGCTAATAATTAGACTTCTACACATCAGCATCGGCTCTTGGATAGTAAAGATTCTAGCCAGTAAAATATGACATTTTAAAATAAATAGTGGTACTGCAATTCACAGTTTAAAAAGCACTGCTTTCTATTGCTTTAAGAGTACAGTTTACATTCTCAAGTAATCCAATTAATAAATGTCTGAGAAAGGTTTTTTTTCCCTGAGACAGTATCCCAAAAGTTTCTGCCCACTTCATCTCAAATTAGGGGAATTAAACTTGCACATCACTTCTCCAAACATACACCTGGCAGTTTCTGTTTTTCCTTCAGCTCTAATGATCACTGAAACTGATAACACGATCAACTGTGGTTCACATGTTGTCTGCAGGAGTGTTTTGCTCAACATAAGTCCATTAGTAAGACACATCCCTAGCTTGTTTGCAAATGACAGTCACTCTGTACACATGACATTATGGCTCTCTAATCCCTTCTGGGAATGTAGCCTTTCTTTGACTTTATGCCTCTGAAATACAGCACCTACAACCAATATATTTGCACTGCTGCTGGAATCATAGAGACCTTTATGAACTCACCTGTGATAAATCTGTCCATCATTCCTAGCCACCCATTCAATCAGAGCTGCTGGCAATGCCTACTATTTCTAGCTCTCTCATGTTTCTGCTAAGCCTGAAAACATTGTCCTGTGGTTTATCATTCCTGTCATTATTATGAGGCCCCAAAGTATCCTTGGACTGCTTGCTCTTGAGGCAATATATATAAACAGATAGAGATATATACTATACAGATATAAATATACTCCATCTAACTCAGACTGCAAACGTACACCATTTTTACAGAAAATTATTGATTAGGAAACTATGCTTTTCATGTGTGTCAGTAGTTTCAATGTACATGGACAACTAGGTTTACATTCCACTTTTGTCTTATTCTACCTTCATCTCACTCAAACAGCTTAAGAGCACGGGTTTGTTTGCATATCCATTCCAAAGTGCAGACAAAATCAGTCAGCCCATTTCAAAGCTCATTTCTGTGCATCTATTCAGATACCTGTAACCAAATACAAGCACTCACCACAAAGAAATTTAGCTACTTTGAAGACATGCTTATCATCATTCAGTTTGCTTCCAAAACATCCTTTAAAACTCATTCCCACCAAGTCTACTCCAACACTTCTGTGTTTAGAATTTCGACAACCTGCAAGTTTCTCAGCCTTGGAGAAGAGGGAAGACTAAAGCAAAAGACAGGTGCTCCAAAGCGTGTTGGAAGACCACGGCAACAAAAAGTCACTTCAACAGGAAGATGCAGAGGGTTTTGGGGCAGCAGGAGAGGAAGCCAGCTTCACAAGGAGCTGTCCCATGAGATGTGGGAAAAGCACCTGTAGATGATCCCCTGAGCCTGAGCAGTGTTCTTTGACAGAGTGGCACAGAGCATAGGAGCAATGGATGAAGGGCCAGCACTTCAGCCACCCAGCTGTCCCAAGAACATCCTGTTGCCACATACTCTGGGCCATAGCCAAGGTTAGTAAAGCTATGGTATCCTATAATTTAAATTAGGATAAGATCCTTTGGAAGACATGAAGGACAAGGATACTTCCCAGTCACAGCCCTTAGATGTTAGAAGATAGCTTGCACTTCAGGAGAGATGCTTCTTTTAGTGACATTTATACATGAAAACATGACTTTCAAGTTTGCTCAACTGCATTGACATGAAATACAATTTCTCTTTTCTATGGTAGAACAAACATCATTTCCCAGATGGTTGAATAACACAGACTAGGGAAAAAGTCTGGGTTTCCTGTCATACAGCAAGAAGTGGTTTTGGTCCTTTGCCTACAAAACTCAGAAGTGAGGAAAGCCAATGAATTATTTGTCCCTCTCTACCACAGAGGGCTCAGGTAGTTTCTCTGGCCACAGCAGGAAATACAAAGTATGAGGTGATTATCTACCGTGTAATTCATCAGCCACATAAAATTTATGAACCATGACAGTCCAGAAATACACTCTCACCACTCTGCAAGGCCATTTTCAATGAAGGTGGTCTGCACTATTCACACTCTACACTTAGATATGTTAAAACATTAAAAAAAGCTTCAACCTTAAAATGCAAAACCAGAGATATTTACTTTTTTTCCATACACCAAGAAAAAAGTGAAGAACCGTGGCAAAGATATTGGTTACAGCCACTCAGTTGTAACAATGCCCAAACTCTGTCATCACACCAGGAGGAAGGTACTAGAGGCAGAAATCTGACATGTAGTTTGCAGGAGAATTTTTTTCTTCACATCTAATCAAGGTCAGTTGAAAATCTTGAGCTGTCCTTATGGAGCTGACCACAGCTACCCACAAAATCAGACATTTTGTCCAATTCAGTCAAGTTTTTATTTGTATGTAATATTTAACTAGCTCTTTAGAAAAATCTTAAGAATCTTATCGAGAAGCAGCATGGAATCTTGACTGCTGAGGCGAGTTTCAGGGCATAGAAATCAATGAAAACTTCAGAATATTAATCTTGAGACAGAACCTCCTCCTGTTTGACTAGGCAAGACAGAAATACAGTGGAATTTACTTACTAAAACCAGAAGGCCCAAAATCTGTGTCAAGATGGTTTCCTGCCCATTTTTATGCTGTTTTGCTATGGATGTCAAAGCCCTGTTTCACAAGGCCAAAAGCTATAGAAAACCAGACTTAATGTTCTTCACAAGGTACAGTTCTGATCTCATTTACGTATTCATGTTATTTCAGTTCAAGAATCACAACAGCACAGTAGAGACTAAGGAGAGAATGATAATCTGCACTTATTCTATTGCTTCAGGTTGAGTAACTTAAAAAAAAAACCCACAGTTACTATAGAACATGAGGAAGAATGGGAGAAATTAAGGCTGAAACAGCAAGAATAAAGGACCTGGTATTATAGTTCACTGGTACTTTATTCTGAACAAAAATAAGGGCTCACAAGATTAAGAAGAAATACAGGATAGACCCCAGATTTGCTTTACTTTGAAATCCAAAGTTAAGACTCCATGCTTTTAAAAACAGAATATTTAATTGAAAAGCAGAACCAGATGTGCGCTCTTAAAAGCTGAGCACTACATGTTATTTAAATAATAAACACATTTTACTCATAATTTATGTTCATGCTGCTGCACTCCTAACATAGCTATGGGAATTCACATAAGTAGATGGAAAAAGGAGTTCAATTTCCTTCCACAAAATTCAGTATTTTAACATTTATCTGTAAATTAAAATCTGTTTATAACAAATACACTGTCACCAGTGACATTTTGTGCTAACTAGTGATAAATTACATGATTACACAGAGATGTGAAGGATGCAGAAATCAAACTGATCCCTCTTTCATATTAAACATCTGACTTATTCATTGTATCTCCAGGGTACTATTTGGTAACAATAACTTCATCCCAACTCTGTCTATTTCTTCTACTATTTCTCTTTATTTTATATAAATATTTAACACAACTAGAGTAGGAAAAACTCCTCTCAGAATTGAAATAAAATTTGAATTAGAGGGGGTTCTGGAACTGAAGCAAAACAGAAGGAAACTTAAAAGCGTAAAAACTTATTGGAAACTTACCCCACATGAGAGCAGAGCCAATCTTTCTTGATAAAACTAAGCCTCTGTAAGTCTACATGAGTCCTGAAATAAAGAATGGATACAATTTCTTCCATAAACAAGAGGTGAAAAGAATTAAACTACACTAGAGCTTTGAAGAGTGCACAACTATTTTTAAGAACCTGGAAGCAGTTGGTTTTGTAAAAAGAAGGTAGAAATACTTCCTAATAGTGAGTGGCAAGTAAGTAACCTTGCAAGTTTCTGTTGAACTATGTCCTCTAGGATTCATTCCTGTTCTCCTTCCAGTCCCCAGTAGACCTTTGTGAAGATTTTGGGAGTACATTTTCTAGAAAACAGAATCAGTGGTGGCCCACCAGTTACCAAAACAATATGTTAGCAAACTGCAGTAACAACTAGTCCTCTGCTGGTCTGCTTCTTTCTGAAAAGAATATGTGAATTCTTTTTACGACAAGCAGAGCAAGTCCAGAAAAGAAACACTTTCTAGACACACAGATCACCCACCCTCTATCCTTGGAGATTAGCACTAGACAGGTCACCTGCATGGAAAACATGGATACAGCCCATCCTAAAAGCCCTGTTTGGTGCTCAGCACCAGCACAACATTTTTAACCAGTACAGGGGGGCGGTGGATGCAGAGGAGAGGCTTGGTCTGTTTGTCCCTTGCAGTTGCCTGGCAGGGCAAAGTAATCGCCTGAGCATAGAAAAATGGTGCACAGATACAGATAAAGGTGATATAGGGAAAGATATCCCAGGTTTATAACTAACCAGGTGGAAATGGACTGCCTTCACAGTAAATCACATGGAAAATGCACAAGAAGACCACAAAAAGATGAAACTCCAAGTAATTGGTTATCTGTGGATTTGAGTTATGCCCATGCTACCTCTTCCTCTGAATGGAATTTACCAAGTATGACAGAAACTATTAGAAAAAGCATTTAAGAAAAAAAAAAGAAGAAGAAAAAAATCACTAAATACAGTATTTCTTCTTTGTCATATTCATGGCAAAGGCATTTAATTGTCCAGAAATTAAAATTCCATCAAGAAAGTCATATCTCAGGCCCTAACTTGCACACCTATAGTATGAATTCTAGAATTAGTCTGAATGTATGCAAGTTGTGCCCCTAATGAATGTGGATTTAGAGTTGCTTCCTACACGCACAAAAAAAGCGCTAGACTTTTGAAGACAAAGAAAAGACTGAAATAAGACTATAAATATAGTGGTATTAGCTGAAAAGAACATGAAACGCCATTGATTGCATTTCCCTATGAAATTCCTGTGCAATATAATGTGCTAATTCATTACCACAGAGTAATGTCTGATATTCACATTAAATACATGATTATACATTCATCCACGTAGAACCAACATGAAAAGCACCATGTCATACAGTCAGAGTCGGCAAAGTTTTGCATCTCCACATGTCTTCCTCAGGTCATTAGTCTTTTACTATTAATTCAAAAATTGCTATATAATCAGAAATACAAGAACATGTATATAGTTCTGCAGAAGAAATAAATCTTCATTATATAGCTTGTTTTAATAAATATCTGTCATTGAGGGGAAAAGAAACTGTTAATAGAAGGATGTTACAGACTAATCAAGGTGTCCTTGGCCGACTTATATAGCAGTATTTCACATAATGAGGACCATGACAAAGTTTGTGTTCCAAAACATTTTATGTCATTTTAACCTTCGCACAGACACCAAAGCTAGTGCTAATCACTCCAGTGAAAGCCACTCACTTTAAAAAGCTAAAACCTAAAAAAGGGTGTTAATGAACTCAACAAAATGCCAGCAGTTAACACATAGACTCTTTAGCTGAGTTAATTACTCAGGCACTGCACATCACCATGTCCGAGCAACAGCAGCATTACAGGAAACTGCATTCCATACATGACACAGCTGGTTCAACTCTGAGACATCCCATGTGAAGCAAACTGATAAACCACAGGAAAATTTCCATTCCCCCGCAATACCAATAGTCTAAAGTGTTGTAGGACACTCAACAAGTGAAAGTAAATGATCATATCTCTATTTATATCTAATCTCTATGTCTATTCTTTAGATCAGCAGTTTCCAATTCTTTTTCTCATATATGCCTATTGATAAACAAATTTGAACATCCACTCCCAATACATGCATAGTTATTTCTTTAAAAATTCTGTACATGTACTACTCTTTTAATACATTATGCACATTTTAAAATACAAACAAAAAGTATAAATTAAGGATTAAATAACAAATATTTTAATTATCATTTTACTTATTAACAGCACCAAAAAAAAAAAAAAAAACCCCAAAAAAAAAACAACCAACCCTTTTTCTTTCTCCCAAAAAGATAACTAATTTTTTGAATTTTTTCTGGAGAGGTATGTAATCAAATATGGTCCATTATTTTTGCCAATTTGGTTTAACACTTTGTGATGCAGCAGTTCAAGTGTGTTCAAAGTTCAGTTTATTTCTATACAGATAGTTTAATTTTTTTTCCAAGTTCTTGTCAGATATGTTAAGAACATCATTGTTTTCACTTCATAATGCAGCTGACAGCTTCTACTATGACTACAAGAAGTGCCAGCTCTGCCATTTTCTCCTTTTTCAGTGGTTCTCACATTATTAGTATTACATTTGATCCAAAAGTTTCTTTGCAGGAATTTTTTTAAGAGACTTGTCTATTTTGTGAAGGTTAGTTTAGCTAAAAGTAGATCACATGATGTTTAAATCCAGTTAAACAGACACATGTAAACTGTAACACAACACAATATATTTCAAGTGAGTGAACAACCTCTCTACATTTTCGAGCATCCACTTGTAGATCGTCCAAAAGGAGGATCTTCCCTGAGGAGAACTTGGGACCTTACTGTGGTCATCTGACATGGACCAAGTGAGAGCACTAGTGTCAATCTGTATATTAAGTATTAGTAAACTTAATTTTGTTCTTTCTTTTAATCTAAAAAATATATACATAAATGAAGGTTCCAGTATTTCCTCCCACGCCCCTTGGACGATCTCACACACACCTTGGGGTGTACATACCTCACTTTGCAAACCACTTCTGTGTCCCTCTCTACACAAGACGTCCTATTGTATTTTTTCATAGAGGAATGATAACATACTACCCAATATACCTACTTCGTGCTGGATGGGAATAGTAGCTACAAATTTATCTTTTTTTTAATTTTTTTTTTTGTCACCATGACTATTTGGAAAAAGTAGAAGTCCAAGTTAATAAATAGGTAGGATTGTCCAACTTGTCTTTGGAAATGCATGTTTGAGTCCAAAAGACAAGACTGCAATCCCAGTTAAATGCCACATATTTTCAGTCTCCAAAATTATTTTGCTTTCCTTCGATACCTCTTATGATCTAATTAGTGAGAGATGCCTTTGCCCGAATAAAGCTGTAAACAAGACCATATACACAGTCAAAAATACGGATTTTATGTAACATTAAATGTGAGGTAGAGAGATAGAAAGAAACGGGGGGGTGGAGGGAGGAGGGAGAGAGATCAAGCTGAAGATGGCCACCACCAGTGGATCCAGCAGCATCACACATGTCCTTCTTCACCTCAGGCTTCTCAGTGGTGGGGGGTTCCCGAGATCATTCCAAGCTTCTCTATTTATGCATTTTTGCAAACAAAGGAATTATTGCTCATTGGCTACAAAGTTCTCTTATATTTTTGGTTAAATGATTACCTTGCTTCTCATGCTAATTAGTCCACATGCTCAGTCTGTCTTTCTCCTCTTTTGAGTCAGAGGGCCGTGAGCTGGTGGTTGCTATCTCCCCCTACCGAAATTACGGTTTACCAAGTAGGAGCTGATTTCAGCTCAGTTGCTGAGTTGGCTTTCCTTTTGGCCTATAAATTGCACATTCTTTGTGTCCTTTATCAGTGGTACATCCTTGTTTCCCAACTTTGTTCACCTCTCCTAGATATGAGCTAACACCCAGATAATATCACCACCTTTATCTTATCTCAGGTGTCCATCACAGAGACAACTTACAGTCCAAGTTCCAGGAACCAACAGAAATATATTTGGGGGTAAGGGTAAGGGCAGAGTCAGGGAACTGAGTGTTCGCAGATGCCGTCTGTCCTACAACTTGGTGTGATCATTCTTTGGACCAGCAATATGTGTATAGGCAGTTGCTTCTTTGCAGTTTGCCACAGGGGGAATTTTTGTTTGGATGCATTACCCAGGGTATGCTAACCACATTTCACCTCTGCAAGGCCTGGAGCTGATGCCATACTATTCCTCCCTTCTATGCTTATCTCATGGAAAAGTCCTTCCGTGGCCTTTAAAAGTGTTTGGAACAGGCAATTGTGCTCTCTAAGTCCTTACAGTGCCTCAACTCTCTATACCACACAGGTCACCTGTTCCATGAAATAATGAGAGTAAGGTGTCAGAGTTACAACTGCCTATCTCTTCCAAACATCATTAATCAGAATACATACTAACAGCAGAAACATACAGCCATCAACCCTAAGAAGTGAGAAACTTGCTTGATCAGTTAGCAAATTGTATAACACTTGGATGGGATCCAAAACCCTCTCATTACAAGCAATAACTGGAAATTTGACAGTCACACCCTTGAAAAACATTCACAGAACAGAATAAAAAGGAAAAATGTCTAGACAGAATCTTTTGATATTATCATTCATGGTCCACAGAGGCTGTCACCAAGATCCCTTTTTAGTAGTCTCTGGTATTCACTGCTTTGTTCATTAGTATCTCTTGAGGCCTTTTTAGAAGTTTTGTTCAGCAACATCACAGACTTCCTGTCCCTTGTACTGCTGAACTCAAACTTTGCACCACATAGACTATCTCCAAGCAAAGCATGCTGCTTCAGTATACAAATTAGTGGGACAATTTTCTTTTAATGTTTTAAATTATCATGTGATCACTCCATCTTGACTTTGTTCAACAGTAGAATAAAACTGATGATGATCTGAGATTTATATGTCACCACTTATTTTTTTATTTCCAACTTACACACAGAGGTGTTGTGAATTGGATAGAGAAGTCCTATGTATCTGCTGAATATGTAAACTTTCTCTTGCAAGAGGACCATATTGCGTACAAACATGTTCCATTTATATTACTATTAAAACAATTATATACAGCACCAGAGATTTTGAATATCAGAAAAATGTAAATCTCTAATGTGTTTGGTGTAATCTGCACGTTGTACACCATAATTCTTCCAACAGCAATTGATAAAAAATGCAAGTCATAACATACATTTGATTGTTTTATATGTAGCTGGTTAGCATAAATAAAGATGTAGGACACACAGAAAGAACCAATACTGATTTCTTCAGTCTTTCTTAAAAACGGGAGGTTGAACTTGCAGCAAAGAGGCGACTCCTTAAAAAGCAGTGAACAATCAGTTTGCAAATCTCATCCACGTACTAAGTCTGGTTTGAGGGAACAGTGGCATTTCTGCTGCAGCCAAAAGGCTCTAGTACTTTACACAGAGTTAAAAGAGCAGGATACATAATTCCCAACTTGGAAGACAGTCCTTCTCCTGCCTTTGACTTCCCTTTGTCTTCATAATCTACATTCCATGAAATGTCACTCTACCAGCCACTCTCCAGAGCCAGAGAGTGCTTTGGAGAGGTACTCAGGCACAGCTGCCACAGGCCCAACCAGGAAGTGCTCTCTCAGCTCAGCAACCTTCTGTCTGTGAGCTACTTTAAGCCTTTATGGTGGCCTACAGGTGTACAATAACTCCAATAACACCTGTTTGCTCATAGAGGTCTGTTCAAAAAGGCTTTTCCATAGTGTTTTTGTCCTCTATAAATATCTAATAAATAATCACTTTTCGAAAGTAACAATTATATAAATGGCCAAGAATGGTTCAGGATGAAGGACTAACCAATGATGCAACTGCAAAAGAAAAGCTTTCTACTTTAGTCTTCCCTGCTTTAAAAAACAACAAGCAAAGTTCTAGGAATAACAATCAGATGTCAGGGTTGGGGGGATGGAGAAGCTACAGATGTGAAGAGGTCTTGCCTCACAAAATTTAGGCTACATGTTATTATTCTTAAATCTCAGACATTTAACCAGATTCCTGAATGTGCAATTGGATAAACCAGATTAGGCACAGAGCACAGGAACAACAATCCTACTAAGTTTCACAAAAGCTATCCACGAATTCATTTATTGAAACATCTAAAACACCTTTATCATTTCATAACTAAATTGTAAGCCATATACAGACTAGTTAATTTAAAGCTATCACACATGTACATCACATATCTACAGTATTAGAGTTAGAAAAACCCCATGTCAAACTCCTTTTAACTCAGGCCCAGTACATCAGAATTAGAGGGAGTATAGTATGCAAGAGCACCACCAAAGTTAAACATTTACAAGTGCTGAGGATTCACATAAAATAACTGTCACAGCTTTGCAGATTATAAACTTGTATGCATTTTTTTTCTGCTGTCACTAATGCATGCGATACTGTTCAAATTAACTTCTGAATTTAACATTCTTACATTCATTTATTATTCATCTACACGGAACTCCACATTCTAGGAGTATATACATGCAGCAGGACTCTAAATTAACTAAGATGAGGCATATTCACTTTGCAAGACAAATGGCCATTAAAGTCAGAATCTGAGCCTTAGTTTTCAGACCATTTCTCTCAGCCTTTCCAGAGTTTTTCTCCTCCTACAGCATCTGAAAACCTTCTTTGATCAGAATAGGACGGTTATGTCAGGCAGGTATTGAAGACCAAGCTCTTCCTTTGTGCAGCAAGAACTGTAAACTGTACAGGTACTTTGGCAACACACAGAGTGAATTGCTCTCTGTGCTTGCCTGAGCACTCCTCTGCTGTTTCACTTCAGCATGGGCTGGGAGGAGACAGCTACATACCAATTATTTGAAAAGACACAGAAATTATCAGCAGTAGTGTAACAAAAATGCGATCTAGTTTACAGACCTGTGACTCAAAAGCAAACTTAAAACTAAATCACACCCAATCTGTTTTCCTCTGCACATTCTGTAGAATTAGTAAGCCATATCTGTGTTCCTTTAATAGAAGGAATAGTCAGTACGGTTCATTATCAGAACAGGAAGAGTCAATCAGCTCTACAGACTCTGACCTGTGACATTTAGACAAGGGGATCTCTCAAGCTTTTTAACATCAGGCGCTCTTTTTGTTCTTCCAAGTGAATGCCCCAGCTATTAGGCTACCAAATCAGCCTCACCATCAATGTCTTGAAGAGCTGTGCATCCCAAACCAGTAAGATCCTTCTTTTCCATTTACAACTAGCTAGGCCACTCTACGGAACAGGAGGAATACCTTCCACTCCAGACATGCTGTGGCTTTGACAGGGAATAACTTCTACTATTTCCTCTTTCATCCACTGGGTCCATTCACAAAGTGATTATTATTCCTGGTGTCAGATGTATCTGGTAAACCCCATTACCCTGATCCCATAGGGGTTTCTCAGTCTAAGGTTTATTACTTAACTGATAAAAAAAATAAAAAAAAATAAAAAAATTAAAAAAAAAAAAAATTAGTTCAGTTATGCTCCCAAAGTGGTTTTGAGTGAACAGGGTATTTGTGAAATAACTTTATTTTTAACAAGAAAGGCAAGGAAATGTCTGTACCAATTCTATTTTTCCCTCAAAAAACCACTGAGTATACTTTAAAAATCAGTGTTAGCAGACCACATCCTCTCATCTCTACAGCCATCAAGTGCTATACCATCTCTAGCAGAGAACAGTCTTTCCTGACACAACGACAACTTTCAAGAAATAGCAATACAGAGAGCTATAGTAAAATGGATTCTGCATCAAACCAGCAGGACTTTCAAAAGAGAGGTTAAAAAAAAGACATTCTTGAGTGAAATTCCTTTATTAATGAACATTTAAAAAATATTGATTATGCATATGTTTCCAGATACCGTAGTTGGAGACTTCATAGCAACAAGAGACTATTTGTTTTCTACATCAAACCATCTTTTAACTTTCATTTATCAAGGTCTTCCTCATGAAAATAGATTAAACACCTCAGCCTCCTGCCTTCTTCAGCCAGGCTTCATTCTAAACTCACCTCAGAGTTCTTCCACCCAAAAGAACCTCTATTTCCAACAAATTCAGCACAATTACCTGCCCTTTTGCAGTCACAACAACCAACACCACCCATACACTTTTGCTCTTAACTAAATCTAACCTCACACGGGCAAGCACCAAGGATCAGAGTGCCTACTGTTAAGCAGATAAGGAGCGCTCATCCTCTTGAGGAGCCAGCAGTCTGCATATTCCCATGCATATTCCCATTCCCAGCTGCAAAACACAGTGTGGGTACAAACAATGAAGCAGTCTGAACATTTAGCTGAACCTTCGCCTTCAGCAAACCCACCCTTCAGTCCCTGTGCATGGCAATTGTCCTGTGTACAGATGGCACCTGCTCACTGTGCAGACTCACTTTGCACAAACATTCAGAATCGCCTTTGCTGAATTGACTCCTTGAAGAGTTTCCTGCTCCCGAACACACTGCAACACCAACACAGCCACAGGTAAGGCAAGTATGCCTTGCTTGTTTGACTATATAAAGTCTGACACATCAGCACGTTGCCTTGGTTCCACCTGCTGAGCCAAACTACTCTCCATAAGCCCCCGTCCCACTGAAGACAATTACGTACAGCAATGCAGACTCACAGTCAGGGTCACAGGTGTAACAGGGCACAGTTTGGAAACAGGTTATTCCAGCCTGCCAGGCCTTTCCATGTGTGAACAGTTAACAGCTGCCTTTTTAAGGTCTTAGCTTAAGCTCGAGTTCAAATAAATTATATTAAAATTAAAATTTCTTGTGTCTCCTCTACACCTGCACAGGACATAATGTAGGTCATGGGAGCTGAAGTCATCCACCTTGGTGCCCCACAAAGAAATCCATGAGCCATTAGCACATTTTAACAACGCCCAACTGCATTCAACATAGCCTTTCAGCAGTAATTTAAACCTGGTAAGTACCCGAAGCAGCTACTTAAGTAATCAGAAGTCCCAGTTCAGGAGCACAATGTGCCTCCTCTTTGATCTCTGTCTGTCTTTGCCCTGGGCTATAGGCAGCTAATTCTTTAAAATGTGAAAGGATAGTACACAGAATAAATAAACATCATGGATAAAGCCACCTATACCACATGGGTTTGGTTTTCATTTGTATAATCGGGGCTGTGTAGGTGGAAGACAGGATAACTACATAATTTTGCCAGTGGAAATTTCTGGTGTTGGTAATGGTTCATAAATTAATGCACCAGTTTGACCTCCGGGTTCCAAAGGGAGTACTTGGGATGACTAACTCACACATTTCCTTTCTCTCTGTTTTAAAACTGAGCACGCTTTGTCTAAAACACAGTAAAAAGGGAAAGCATAATCTTTTTTACCACTTTCATTGCAAATCTTCACTTTAAACCACATTCCATTTCTCAAATTTCAGTCCAGTGCTCCATCCATTAGCTAATGATTGCTGTATAAAAATATTGCTACTCCAGCTCATATTTATTGAAAAAGTACTTCCCTAGAACAGAAGATGCATATGAAGATGTACACAAACTGTGTATAGTAAAGGTTGCTGCGAATGAAGGGATGGAGGAAAGAAGGAGTCACAAGGAAAAGGCTACTTTTTATCAGTTGCCTACCAAGCCTTGTTGCTACCATCATCAGTGAATCCTGAAGCACTTAAAAGAATTATAACTTTCTAAACCTTAGGCTGGGGAAAGCAAACAACTTGCTGGCCTTAAAAGGAAATCCATATTTTCCAGGGTTTATGTTAACAAAATAGTGAAAGAACTACACATTAATTGTGTTACCCTATTAATAGCTCAAGTTATGCAATAATGACTACACTCCATGATGAGATGATTGCTCTGTGAAGGGCATAACAAATTGTTTCAAAAAGAGAAAAACAGGAGGGATTACAAAATACACTAAGGGTGTCTGAGGGGAATGCTTCATGACACATACATGGCTGCCACTAAGGTGCAATCCACCATTAACTTAATTATCCCCAGTAGCAGTCAGGTGAAAGCATAAGCTTCCTTAGGAAAGAATGGTTTACCCTTCCCCAAGATGCTCCTCAGGAGCAAAACTAAAATCCCCACGATGGTTCTGTCCACACAGCACGTTAGTAGGATGATCTACTTTGGCTAACAGTTTTTCAACAGGCTGTGTTCTCGCAAAGAGAGAGCCTTAAGGAAAGGCTGAATTGACATGAATATCCACCAGCTTGTTATACCATCAAGGGCATCCTTGCTAGGACAACTCTGGCTTCTAGTACAATTGACAGGAGATGTTAAATCCTCCCAAGTGAAGCAAAGGGCCTCAAATCCCCTCAAACACCCACAGAGCTGCTGGCCATTTTAAAGTGTTTTGGTCAGACTCAAATCTCTGGGCTGCTTCAGCCAGCAAGAGAATTCCTATCCAGCCTGCAAAACTAAAAGAGTCTGAAAATGGTAGAAGATTTGAGAGAACAGAAAATCCGAAAGAAACAATGTCAGACATCTGTATTCATAACCCTACTTCCAAAATAAAGAATGTTAGCTGGCATTCCAGTATCTTCCAAATAAAAATCAGAATCACATAGGACAGACTTGAACGTTTGTCAGGAAACACATCACATCCTTCCTGTTCTACACAGGGTGGCACAACCAAGGTCTGCAGGACACCAAGGCACTCTGAGCGTGTGACAGTCTGCATCATTCTCTTTGATTTAATTCCTCAGGGCTCTCCTCCTTCCCATTGTTCTCCATACCCTCTGCCTTTATGGAAATCTAAATTTAAACATCTACATCAAAGAACACCTGGATTATAAGATCAGGGATATAAGAAGAAAAGCAAGTAAGCTAATGAGCAAAACGCAGACAGAACAGTGTGATTCTTGAGACTGCATTGAAAACATCAGTGTCTGGGGAAAGAAACCTAAAAAAAACAAACCAGCGCAGGAGGCCCACATTATTCAGCTATACATCACACCATCTACAAGAGGGCAAAACTTTCAGGCAACCCTCAGTCCAGAATCTCCATCTATGTGGAAGAGCTACAACATTTTTGAAAACTGAAATTTATGGTTGCATGCGATCAGCACATCACTTAATTGCTTTGACTTTTCCACTATCACACTGCTGGAAATCATCAGTTAAGCTGCACTGACATAAGACTGTGGCTATAGTTGTGAACTAAGCTCAAAAACTGACAGAAAATATTATTTTGCTGTACAGCAAATTGGTTTTGTCAAGAAAATTAAAAGAAAAAAGCTACTTTAAGTGCGGTGCCAAGGCTCTCTTTGTCTAGGCAAAGTGGGACTTCACTGTCGCTGTGCTCCATCTGGCAAGGTTGCCCAAATTAAGCCTCTTTTTTCACAAAATGTACAATGTTGCACATCTAGTTTAAGAATCCCGGGAACATTCCTATTTTAAAAAGGTAATTAGTTCTGAGCCCTTTCTCCCTTCCTAGAATCTGATGTTTCTGCTGTCGTGTACCTGGGTCCAAAAACTCATGGCAATGGATCTTCCCTTTAGACTTTTTGGAATGAAGTAGTGACTGCCATTCCTGGGAGGAAAAACACTCTAAGTCACTGCAGAAGAAGAGCAAAACACACATAAATACACCCATTGAAAAGGAAGGTTAAAGTCTGTCTAAAGGAGCTTGCATTAAGAGATCAGAGGCCAAACACAGCATTTATGTCATCACTTCCTTAAATAACTCTAGCAACTGATGGATTGTCGGTGGTATTACTTTAAAACAGCTTTCTAAAGTTTGTCCTCACACCATTTTGCCCATATGTCCTTTTGTGAATATATGTGTGTGACAGAAGACATGACCACATTATGCTTTCAGGTACTCACTGTACTTTCAGGTTAGGAGCAAGCCACCTGACAGCTCAGACACTCTAAACTACTAATGTTCTGCCCTCAGACAAATTTATCCACATCTCCCCTGCTAAAAGTGCAAAATCCTTTTTGAATTAATATTGAAGTAGGCTTACTGTGAAATAGGCACAAGTTCCAGCTACCACTAATGAAAGTGACAGTTTCAGATAGATTCAGAGGTTCCTAAAACCAAAGAGTAGGTGCAAAGGCAATAATGACTAAAAACAGGGCAAACTGATTACCATCATCTACTTCTCTACAAAAGGAATAAAACTAACATTGGATTGTTTCCCCTGTAAAATGGCAGCTTTTGTTCTGTCTATAATGTGCTTTTTGCACTAGGCTGACAAAAGGTCTTTTTTCAGGTTTACAGTTACATTATTTCTCATTATTTCATCTTAATATCAAAACAGTGCAGCAGTATCTCAGACAACAGTGAATGTAAGCTGCTACCTATTAGGGTTAGAAAGTATTCTGGGGTTTTCATCTGTTATTATATAGTAGGAGATTGTGATTGGCACCATTATGGACTGCAACAGTCCATAGAAAAGTCATCCCATAACATTTGTTAACATAGGATAAGCATAAACATTTCAATACCTGGGCCTGTATTCTCATCAAGACCAATAATACACTGTGACCTCGGAAAGGTGAAACTAAATATATTTCTAATAACCCTGAAGTAAGTAAAATAAACTGGACAAATAAAATATATTGATTTTTCATTGTTTTTCTCTTCCCTTTTCGCCTGATAGGCACTGTCTGCTTCTTTACTCTTCTTTCAGAGCACCAACACATACCATCACCTTTAGCTCTCTTATCTTCCCTGACTAATGTTTCCTCTAGCATCTTTGCTGAATTCCCTTCTGTTAGCCTGGTTTCTCCTAAAAATTTTGTATAGTTAAACAGAGATTTTGCAAAATTTCATTTTAATTGACAGATTTTGGCACATTTACCAGCCAGAGACTGCAAGTTTGGTATCCCAGAAAGAGATGTGTCCATTTCTTCTTATTTTCATTTTGCTTTTCCCTCCTTTTCTTTTTTCACTTTTAACCTGTGAAATATAGACTTAACAAACACTCTCAAAGTTCTCTACCTTTTAGGATTTCAGCCCTCTTTTGGGGTAGGAGAATGACAGACTTCATGAGCTTGCTCAGAAACTATCATCACAGCAGTCCGCAGTATCTTTCCCAGTATCCCCCTGTTGGTCTTCACTCTGTTATTTCCTTCCTTTCTGCAAAGACAGATTCTGAGTAGTCTGAACATCATTTGTTTAGTTTTCTAATGAGAACTCTTTAATAATAATAACAACCCACAAGAAAGCCTCCATGGAATCACTGCCATGGCTCAGCAGAGAACAGAGCTCAAAGCAACATTTGTTGTGTCAGATATCCACTTACGCAGTCAGCTGTGAAACCACTGCAGTAGCAGGCTGGTTTCTGTGGATTGCATTCCCTGCTATCCCTTCTTTTTAATTGTTCGGTTTTAATCATTTCAGCTCAGCCCCAGTAGTTACCCAGAAGATTCCGACAGCAAACAAAAATCTCCAAAGTAAGATTCAAAAAGCAATGCTTCAGCACCATCTGTGGCAGAAACTTGTCTGCAAGAGACACCCCAGCAGAAATTACTGACGGGACAGGGTGTTTAGGTACCACAAGGGCGTTTCTAACACAAAAGGCCATTACAGTGTAGATGCTGGGAACTGCTGTTGCCATCTTTGCAGTATGTATGTGGAGTGGTATCTTCAGTATCAGAAAGGGCATCTGTAAAACAGCTTAAAGTTCTGTTTGACACCCTTTTCAAGCTTCAGCCTGCGGCTTACATGTGTGAGAAGTTACATTATTTTCTAAAGCTGCATGCAAATAAAGCAGGCTGTTGAGAAGGGCGTATTAATCTAAGTGCTGCATATATGGGGAACCCTTCAGTTTAGTGCTGATGATTCAAACTCTAAAAGGCACAAGGATGAGGAGTGTGCAGGAATGTTTTTGAGTTGCATTCACAATCCTTGCCCTCAGTCAGCTACATGTGGCATTTCCTCGCGTGTTTAAGGATCTAGTCCCCAGTTTGGTTCTTGCCATGACACTTGAAAAAACTGAACTTCTCAAGAAAAAAAGATAACAGGATTTAAAAAGTTATCTGTACCAATGGTAGCAAAAACCTGCTGCAGGCCTAAAATTCATTGCATTTAGAATCCTTGGAGACTCCATACAGAACAGCATCATTCTTGTGACTAAGCAAATCAGAATTTGACTAAGATTCATATCGCTGCAAATCCATTTCTAGACGACCTATTCAACTGAAAAAAGAAAGGCCACATCCAACCTGGCCTTGAACACTTTGAAGAATGGGGCAGCAACAGTTTCTCTGTAACCCCATCATAGAAGGCCACCAAATTTGTCAGGTACAATTTGCCCTTAGTGAAGCCATGCTGGCTGTCACCAATCACCTCCTGATTTTCCATGAGTCTCAGCATAGTTTAGAGGAGGATTTGCTCCATGGTCTTGCCAGGCACCAAGGTGAAACTAACTGGCCTGTAGCTCCCTTTTTAAAGATGGATGTTATGTTTCTCCTTTTCTAGTCAGTGGGAACTTCACCAAACTGCCATGACTTCTCAAATATGATGGATAGTGGCTTCACCACTTCTTTCACTACTTTCCTCAGGATTCATGAATTTATGTCATCAGGTGCCTTGTGCACCGTCAGATTCTTTAGATGGTCTTAAACCCAATCTTTTCCTACAGCAGGTAGTTCATTCTCCCTGTGCCTGCCCTTGCCTCTGGAAAGTAGGACGATGTGGCTAGAACACTTGCCAGTGAAGACTGAGGCAAAAAAGTAATTAAGTAATTCAGCCTTCTTCATGTCCTGGGCAACCTGGTCTCCCAGGTTTCCTTGTAGAGAGGGTCCACATTTTCCCTAGTCTTTTCTATCACTCTATCGCTATAGAAGCCCTCCGTGTTGCCCCTGATGTCCCTGACCAGATTTAATTCTATCAGTGCTTTAGTTTAACTAATCTGATCCCTGGCTGCTTGGACATTTTCTGTGTAGGCAGCCCTTATAGGCTTCCTTTATGAGACAGAGCTGATTCAAGAGCTCCTTTTTCCTCCTGGCATTTTTGCCTGACTTCCTTTGTTGTGATGCATCACTCAGGAGTTTGGAGAATATTTGATGCCTTCAAGTCACTGAACTATGTCCAATTTAATACAACTTTCTCTCTAAGGAAACCAAGTAAACTGTGCAGCTGGTATGTTGCCATAAATATTCATTAATTGCTAAGAAAGCCAATAGGATCAATAAGAGTGCAACCTAAAAGACTACATCACTCTTGGTAAGTAAGGATCCAATTCTGTTGACAGCCAAGTCAAGAAAACAGTTTGTCATTGCCTCCCAAAGAGTCAGGGCAGGGAATGAAATTGCACAGGACCACTCTGCAGCCTGTGTTGTGGTCTGAAAGGAGCACTCAGCTTGGGAATCACTTTGGAGCTACCAACAATACCTAGGCCTAGCGAGAAAAAGTATCTTGCCATCTAAAAACTGTAACAAGAATAATTTTACAAAACTGCAGAAAAACTACAAGTTATAGATGTGAGGGAACGATTCATGTTCCCCCACTCCTTTTACTAATGGCTGTTTCCTTTTCACTCCACCGGACCTTTGCACTGAAATGGCCGCATGCACAGTTCTCTGCATTGTGGTTTTCTTTCTGTGCCTAGCCTGCACCGCTGCTGACCGACAACTCCACAGCTTCCCTTGTCATTTCCTCAGTTTCTGTCATATCACAGGAATGTTCTCCATACCATGGAAGAAGAGACTCCTCCAGCTGTAGTGACCAAGTCCCACTGGGCTCACCATCCCTCTAGTGATGAGTGTGCCAGTGTCTGCTGCCCAGTAAAGCACTGTCCATACCCAGAGCCCTGCTGTGGAACACCCCATTGCAGGGATCACAGAATACTCTCCAGATATTTGAGTATGGCTCTCCCCAGTCACAATGGGATACGCAGGGGCAGGGACTGGCTGTGTGCTGCCTTGTGCCTCCTGAAGACGGTTCCTCAGCTGATCAAACCCACCATGCACTTCAGAACCTCTACCAGTCAAGGGGCCAGCTAAGGCACATGGAGAGGAGCATGAGGAGAGAAGGCACAATGTGCTGGGACCAGGGCAGCCCTAAAGGGCCACAGCCCCCACAAAATGGTGCTGGGGTAGTCCCTTTTCCTAATATTTAATTTAAACCTTCCCTGGCACAACTTGAGGCCACTTCTTCTTGTCCTATTGCTTGTAACTTGGGATAAGAGATCTACGTTCCCCCTGGACACAACCAAAGTGATGCTGCTGGGATACAGATGATGTCTTTAAGAAAACATTGAAGTGCACAATTTGAGGGCTGTTCCCCTCATAAAAGCTGCCCTGTCACATGCAAGATGACCTTGCCACCAGTGATGGCCCGATCTTGCTGCTCCTGCAAAGGAAATACCCGCTTGGAGAGACAAAGTGAGGAATTTGTAATGCATGTGTAATGAAACTGCTGTAGTGTTCTTGGCTGAGAGTCTTGCACAGATAAGGCCATAAGTTTGTAAAGCAAATCTGTATTATTACGTAGCCTAGTGTGTAGAAATTAAAGGTGGAGTTTGTAATGGATATTTATTCAAACTGTTCTAATCTTACAGGTTCTGTGTTTTTTAAGTAGGGTGCATGGAATAGCGCAGGTGAAATAGGGTCAGGAGCAAGAAGCAGCTGAAAGAAAACATTATGCACTGATCTCAGCCTCCAGCACCACTTGTTGTCTTACAGAGGGAATTGAGAGGGAAATGAACATAACTCGCAGTAAAAGCAAGAGGATTTGAGACTAGACAGGGAGCAGGAGAGGTATTGTGCTGAAACAGAGCCTGGGGAAGAAAGATATTTCAGTAAATGTTTAATTGTTTATCTTCTTGGGTATTTTCAGTTCCCAAATCAGTAAATTGAAGTTTATTAATTGGCATTAAATTAACTGAAATAAAGACAATCTCACCCACAGCAATGGTGCTCATCCAACTGCACAATCCCTATAGTCCTGGGCTATGGGTAAAAGTGGAGAGAGAACTTCCCCCCCATTCCAGATTTCATGGAGTTAGCTCTGTTTCTTTTGTTTTTCTTTCAACTGTCAGAATTGGAATGGTACAGTTCTAAACAAAATTTCAGTTTTGTTTTGTAGGATTCCATTTTTGGGTTTTAATTGAATGGTCAAAGAGAAAAACAACCACATAAACCACTTTTCGTGCAGCTCTGGTGTGGAGGGCATGTTTTTCATTCCTGTAGAAGCCCAGCTATATTGTGCAGTCTAAAGTTATAACACTAAATTTGCTCTTTGCACTTTCATTCAGATTGTTTCTGAAGTTGCTTTTAGTACAGCTGAAGGAAGGTTGTTTTACTTCTTATGTCAGAAACTCACAAGAGCAAGAAGAATTGGAGGAAAGGCATCCAAACAGATAAAATAAGTCTCTCTCGGAGGAGTGTTAAAAGAGTGATGGGGCAAGAATGTTGGTTATATAAAGCAAATGAGACCATAACATTGAGAGAGCACCATAATTAAGAGTACTGAAGTGATGCCTGATGGTTTTTGTCTTTTCTTTTTAACTCCTTTTAAACCCTTTTTTATACCCTTTAATACATTTTAAACCCTTTCCCTTTCCTTGTACCCTTTACATGCATTCCTTGTACCTTAGTCCCACACACCTATAATTCTTGTAGTCTGATATTTAGCTTAGTTTTGGGGCCCTGCAAAAGCAGGAAGATGCAACATTCACAATAGAATGTCAACAGCTCTACACTATCTCAGAACTAAACTCCAGCCTTGGATGGGGTCTCTCTTTCTGAAACATATTTTGTAAACCGGACTGTAATCTCATTTGGGGGAGGGGGTAATTAGAATAAGGGGACAGTTACTTCATCTATTAAGTTTCTTATTGGGGGATTTTAGATAGATATGCTAATTTGCGAGGTCCATAAAAACAGTAAATGTGTTATACTCGGGGGGCTTGTGCTCAGTGCTCGGGGCTTGGAGTGCTCAGGTGTGTGGGATACCGGGTGCTTTTTGCCGTGTTTGCACCTGTGATGAGCTGTGCACCTAGGATCCTATTAAAACTGAGGTAAAATACCCTTTTTCCCTTTACTGCTGTGTTTGCCTCATATTTTCATCCGCCCAAAAGGCAACAGTCGGAACATAGGAACACAATAGGGAAACCAGTTACAGAAATCTGTTCCCCGTAGAATTTGACTGCTGTAGTTAGAGGATAACAAGTGATATACTGAAAAACATATAGTCTTTGGGTTTAGGGAGATAAGTAAATCTTCATGTGTTAGCAAATAAATTGGTTAAAGTGTAAGAGACTCACCCTCCTCTGTTGAGTTGATATATCAAAGATAAACCAATAAGAGGGAGTCAAACCTCCCTTGCTCAGACTAATGAAAAGATTCTGATCACCAGCAAGGGATCAGGCCTGACACATTTCAGCAGAATTTATTAGGGAGCATTTAGGCACCACCAAATGAAGAAGTGTGGCCTCATACTCTGACCCGTTCCTAAGACAGACCTTGAATAGTCTGTTCCAGCATTGGAAAGCTGAGTAAATGGGTTTCCACTGAAAAAAAAAAAAAACAAAAAAAAACCTGTTTAACTGGGTAGGGGCAGAGAGGAATTCCTTGAGAGAATGGAAATCAAAGGCTTGCTTCTTTGCCAAGACTTGGTTGCCGAAACAGATTGGCCCTTGGGCCCCATTTGCCAGCACTGATGGAGATGGTGAAACGGTTTTTTCTGTCCTTCCTTAGGCAAGCTCCCAGCAAAACTGGTGAAGATTCAACTTTTGAAAAATCTACTCTTTTGATGCCTTTTCTGTGGGGCATATGAATATTATCTTGCTAATGGGTTTTAAATGCATCTCAGTAGGATATTAAATGTGGATTTGCATGGACAATTTTAGTGGTTTTAAAATGACAGTTAATCTCAAGTAACCACTTAGAATTCAGTGTCAAGGTCTGTGTGCATGTACATGGATCCCAGCAGCATCTTGCACTAGTTTCATCTAATAGTACTTTTAATTCTTTTGGGCCCCTTTTCTGTTTCCTTTTTAATTGTCTTGTTTTGCTTATTGAAACAGATGCTTACCATTTCCCTCCTAAATATTTTTGTTTATTGTATGTGCAGTAAAAAGGTCACTTTTCCTATGTCCTCTCCCCAGGCCCAGCACCAAAGAGATGTACCTACACAGGACAGGCATCTAATCTTCTAGGTCTAATACCAGTAGGAGGAGGGTCTCAAGGCCCTCTGGCCAACATCCACTGATTTTAAGCGACTCCAGAGTGAACAGTCTTCTGACTGATAAGCTGTTCCACTTGCCATAATACAGTACCTTCATAAGGTTTTTGGTGGACAGAGAGAAATATAATTTTGGAATAACAGAGGCCAAGAGCTAAAAATTAATTATTATTTCTGGGTGATCTTGTTGGTAAGAAAACAGCAGGTATTTGAAGGACTCAGTGCTTTTACAAAATCCCAGCTGACTCCTCAGAAGCCAATAGCTACTTCCAGAACTCCAGTCTTTGTGCCCATTCCCAAGCAGAATAGGCATATCTCTTCTTTAAGGTGGTCCTCTAATTGTGGTAGAACTGATGTCACTCATAACTGAAGTCAGTCTGGAAAAATGTAAAATTTCCAGCAATGGGAGTGCTTTGGAGTGGCAACACAAAGCTCAACTCCATGACCTGGCTATGTGTAGTTTGAGAGCAAAAAAAATTATTTTTATTCCACTGACCTTTCATATAAGGCTAGCCATGGCTCTTTAATCTTTGTACCACACTAGTAGTCCATAAAAAGAGACTTACTGGAATTTGTAATGAAAAAATCCTTACTTTAGAGAGCTTTCACTGCATTTCAGGATTCTAAATTAGATTGTGTTTGCCACGGTCAAGTCCAGAAAATGGGTGAACGGTGGAGGTTTTGTTCTCAATAATGTCACAAATTTATACATTTTAAAATTTGGCATACTAAGATGCGATTAATTTCTTTTTTTTTTTTTAACAAACACTGAGTATAGTTGAAGTATGAATCTGTATCACAGAAACTTACCCACAACAACGTAAGGATACGATTTAATGTGGTAGGAACCAAGTTTTGCTATGTTGGATAAGAAGAACAGGCGAAGGGAGGAGAGGAGATACATTCCAAACAAACCTTGCAATGTTTGTTGGAGAGAAGAGGTGTAACTGCAAATGGAGCCTACAAAAAGCTTTAAAAAATTAAAAAGAAAAAGAAAATAAATAAAAAAAGATGAGGAGAGAAAGGTTGAAAACTATGGTAGAGAATTTCACAACAGACAACACATATACCTTTATGTCCTGAAGGCAAGTCCATCACAAAGAATTTCTCAGTCTTTCTCCAGATCACAGTAGAATAGGAATGATACCTACCCCAAATTCTGATGGGAAATCACTGTGGGTCATTGTAATAAAATACATTGTTTAATCCCATTCATAAATTGATTGAAGTCTCTCTGGAGGTTGTTGTTCTTTTTTTAATACCACTCCCACTGAAAAACTCTTCCAGAACTTAATATCCTTTATAAATTGCTTTTCATAGCTAGTTTATATCTATTGGTCTTGTGCCAACATCACCTTCCTGACTACTTCACAGCTTATTCTTCCTGCTGCTTCCCAGTGAATCCCAATGAATGGATTGAGAGTATCCTTATCTCTTCTTAACATCCTTTTAGCCAGTGATAACATAATTTTAAGTCATGCCTGTAAGTAGGAGTGTCCACTCTTCTCACTAACCTTCTATCTCTTCTCTACTTTGTTTGTAATATATCTTTCCCAAGAGCAGTAACAAAATCAACATACAATACATCACAAGGGTTACAGATGTCCTATCTGTGACCAGTGGAAAAACACATCTGGGTACAACTTAAAATTGCATCCCAGAATCAGAATGATTTAATAAGTACAGGCAGAGCTCCTATTTATTAAATGCCTACTGTATGGCAGAAATTCTTGTTCATGACCTTGTATTATGTCCCCTTTTATCACTGTAAGTTCTTCTGGGTCATTTTAGCTCTTCTCTGTTTTAATCTCCTCTATACCGACAGTGGCTTACAGCTTCATTTCAATTCATTATGTATATATGTAATACATATGCTACTTACTTTAAATGGAGATCTGTCCCAGAATTAATCCCTGAAGGTCTTCTTTATGGCTTGGGCACAGATTATATCTTGGAATTGTAATATGATTGTTCACATACTACACAGCACTGTCAGTAATATCTAGAATGCCCTCACAGGAGGAGGCGGAAAGACGGAAGACAGGCCTTTTGAATATCACATTTAGCATGTACCACTGATAGGAAGCCAATACACAACATATTACCCATAAGCCTACCACAGAGGCTGTATAGTCTGATTTGCAGAGGCAAGCTCACATGTCAGAAACTGTCCAGCCCTACTAGCCTCATCTGCATGCTGACCAGTTAGACTTAAGGGAGACAGTACACAGACAGCTATACAGCTTCCCAATGCCTTCTGCTTCCTAGGCACGTGTGGTCTGGTTTGCTTTCTACTGTACAAGCCGTGAAGCCGTTTTCCCCTGTGTCGCTGAAACAAATAAGCCTGTAGTACAACCCCACTGAATTTCTCCATCTTTACTAAGCTGCAGAAATCAGCAACATGCTCATGCAGAGGCACACAATAGCTGCAAACCTGCAGCTTTATTTAAAGTTTCGACTCCCTGCATGAAATGTTGAACACTTTATTCAGTTTGTTTTGGTAAATTGGTGTAATCTAAATAGACTGAAAAATATATTGACTAAGGTTAAAAGGAAAAAGTAACATATGTTCCTAACTGTGCCTTTATATTACTCAAACATTCTTATTTGTTAGTTGAGAAAATGCCCTTTGTTGTTGAGCTGCTACAGTAGGAAGCAGATGGCTGTTTAAATCCCAGAATTCCCACCAGAAAATGTGAACAGATGTCTGCAAGCAGAAATAGAAAAAAAAAATCTTTCTGTAAGTCCATACACTGGGAACAGAGCTATTCATGAGATTTTACAAAAATCTGTCTGCTTCCAGAAGCCAATAAAACACTTTGTCTCCTTTTATCTTTTCCCCTTCTTTCCCCTCTCCTTAAAAGTACACACCTGTAACATGGATGGAGCTTTGATAAAACAGTCCAACTTTTATGAGTGTAGGAATAGTCCTACACACATAGAAACATAGTAACACTAGTAACACACCTGGCAACTTGATGTGTCTGTCTTCCTCAAAATGATAGCTTCTTTTCCATATTTGTTGACATTACAGGTATAAAATCTGTCATTCACACAAGAGCTGTGCCACAGAGCAAGGCTCAGTGCAAAACAGACTTAATTAGAAGGCCTAACAATTAAAAAAGAGCAGAGATGTAGGTGAACAAGGTTGAATGTTCAGAAGAGGTTTTGCTAACATAACATAGTCTAAATCCTATGTCTATTTCAAATATTCATTTTCCTTCCTTTTTTTTTTATAGTTTGTATCCATTATACTAGAAAGGAAGACCGCTTACTCTTAATGACACCATTTCACCACTAGCAGTACATAAAATTGAATGCACAAACATGCAGCAAAAGATTGACAGCTGCCCATAGGCACCGCTTAGTGTCATGGATGCATAACAGAAGTTCAGAGTTTTGAGAGAGGAAGAAAACCAAATGTAAAATACAGACTTTATATGATATCCCTTGGAGATTACAGAATATAAAACCAGTTTAAACTCAGCTTTTGTGCCCTTAAGGATTCCTCTCTGATTTTCTCCTACAGTTGACTTTCAGGCTTTAGAACAAACAGAACCACATGTGAGATTTCTCATGAAGTTGCTGAGAAATAAAGTATCTTTATGACAGTTAAAGCAACATGGGGAACTCAGTCCTATATTCACACATGGAACAATGGGTTTCCAGATATCAGAACATGCTCTTGGGGTTACTATCAACTCACTACTCAGTAGCAGTCAGAAAAGCAAATCAAGGCTAGGAATTACTAAGAAAGGACTAAATAACAAAATGGATGCTATCATTCTCAAACTGTGCATGATCAGGGCTGAACGCCACTGACAACACCGGCCTTCATTTTCCCTCCAGAGAGGGTTCAGAGAAGGTTTTAAAATATGCAATGGCTTCTACAAGAAAAAAACCCAAACAAATCCCAACAAATTAGGATATGACGGATGTCTGTAAAATCTGTGTATAATGATAGGAATTGACAGACAGGAATTGATTGCTCCCTGCTCCTCCCAATGCGAGGGCTGCATGCCTTCGATAAAGTTACCAGTTGCATAGTTTAAAATATGCAGAAAGGCCTGATTCTTCACACAGTAGGTACTGAAGATATAGAATGTACTACAGTATGTGATGTATTTTACACCAAATGTGAAAAAAAAATGCTGGGCAAATTCATGGGTAAATCCACTGAGACAGTATAAATGCATAGAGCCCCTATGCTAAAAATAATAGACTCGACTAGGCTAGAATAGAATATAATGTTTCCCTTGGAAGGGACCTACAATAATCACCTAATCCAACTGCCTGACCAGCTGAGGGCTGACCAGAAGTCAAAGTATATTATTAAGGGAATTGTCCGAATGTCTTTTCAACACTGATAGGCTTGGGCCATCAACCACCTCTCTAGGAAGCCTTTTCCAGTGTTTCATCTCCTGGTTGGTAGAGAAATGCTTTATAATGTCCAAGTCTACACCTCTCTTGGCACAGTTTTGAATCATTCCCATGTATGTATGGGAACTACTGGAACCAGGGAGAAGAGCTCAGCATCTCCCTCTCCACTTCCCCTCCTCAGATTGCTGCAGAGAGCAACAAGGTTGCCCCTCAGACTCCTTTGTCCTTTTTTCCAAACAAGACCAAAGATCACAGGCACTCCACATAGAACATTCCTTCCAGCCCTTTCACTACCTTTTTTGCCCTCCTCTGGATGTGTTCATGGACTTTCACATCCTTCTTAAACCGTGCGGTCCAGAAAGGGACCAGCAGCAGGCTCAGTTCGAGTAAGCAGTGTGTGCCCTGGCAGCCCAGTCCCCAAACCCCATCCTGGGCTGCATCAAATATAGCATGAGTAGCCAGCCAAAAGATGTGATCATCCTGCTGTACTCAGTGTTGCTGCTTGTAAAACGTTTGAAGGCTGAGCTTGTTCTGCTCTTGTTCTCTGACATTTTAGCACAGTCAGGGGTAGGATGCTGGACCAAACAAATCTTTGGTCTAGCTCAGGTTGGTTCTCTGCTGTGCTGTGCAGAGATGCCCACAGCCTAGGCAGATATCTAATGCTACACAGATGGACCGTAGAAAAGATTAAGAGTTTCTGTTCTGCCATGCAGTGAGGAACTGCAGACATCTCCCTAATCCTATAGAAAAGAAAAGAGGATCAGAGCAATGGTAAACAGAAAAGGTGTGTGTAAATCATATAATTTTGGTAGGGAAATTCTGAAGGTTATTGGGTTCCAAATGTATCCTACTGGAACTCATAAATACAACTTTTAGATACACACATTCCATGTAGCATGCATGAGAACTTTTGACAGCAACTGCATGTTTTCATAGATAAAAGAAGAAATAAAAGTAAAAATGGAATTATTTTCAAAAGCACAGCTAGAAACAGCCACCCAATTAGATGGATTATCTCGACATCTTTTAATGAAACTGGGGGAAATATTGGAAAAAGAACAGGTATCAAGCAAAATCATGTTTCAAAGCAGCTAATTTTCTAATTTAAAAAAATGCAAAGAAGCATTCTTTTCTTATTAAATACTAAGATAACATATCAGCATGCTTGGCAAGGCTGATAATCTGAGTGGAAACCATTGACATTGGCAAACCTTCAAAAGATTATTATTTCAAGAATTTTAGCTTTGTGCTCTTGGTATCAGTCTTAGTTTGTGATGAAAAGCTGAAGTTGTAAATCATACAGATTAAGGGGTTATTTTCTGTATGATTAAATGAAGATAATGAATTCATAAATCCATGCCAGTGGTAATAAGAAATCCATGATTCAGCTTAGAGCAATGAATTTCAGTGGGGTATGCTTTTTAAAGAAAGTTATATCATATACATCCACAGTTCCAGAGTAGGTTTATTCCTGGGGAAAAAAAAAAAAAAAGCAACAGGAAGACACAGTCAAAATATCCTGTTAATTTCAATTAACTCATAATAAATTTTCTATGCAACTCAGCTGCTCTGCTGGGGTTTTTTTCAACTATAAGCACTTCTAGGTTTTGACTTTGATTAAGAAGTACTTATTTAATACTTATTTCTGCAGAAAATAAGTTCTTCATTTTTTGCTAGGGATAAGGACTACTCAAGTCATCCCCAAAATAAAGGGGTTTTTCTGCACCTTTTCATGTCATTTTCTCCCAACTGTCTACTTACAGACAGTTATTGGCAACAGGGTTAACTTGACATAGATCCATCATGTCTTTTATTCCACTATCAAGAGATGCCAGGATAATATTTATGAGGATGCATTAATTTCAAGCAGGCTTAGCCTTTAATGCTTCTTCATGCAATTTTTTTGTAAAGCTACCTAACCATATGGAAAAGTATACGCTGGATCTGTGTATGGGTGGGAAATACCCAGGCTTTCTAATACAGAAACAGTTTGAAATAACCAACAGCATTGTTTACTAAATTGATGCTACTTCCTAAGGAGTTTCTGACAGCTATCATATGCCTTTGTCAAGGGATCTAAGTGACACTCCAGGGAGTATAAGTAGTTCTTTATTACTAATTCGCCATGTGGTTGGCTTTGAGATCTTTCAGCAAGAGCTGTTGTTCTCAGAATGTGGGTTAATGTACAGAACCCAAATCTTCAGGGTTCATTGCAAGCCAGACATTTATACAAAGAAGAGATGCCATAGCAGGAACATATACCAAGTTGTGGAAATCATAAAGGGAAAGGAAACTGTCAGTAATTTCAGTAAATCTAGCTCTCGTTTTAAGAAGATGATCTACAAAGCATTCAATTTTAATGCTTCTGTAAAACTGAAACCAATAAAATCACAGCTCAGCTGGTCCATAATCTGATCCTTGTTTCCAGGCCATGGGCAGAACTGCTGCTTAGAACCCCAGAATTAAGATTTCTGTCTTTTCCATAAATGGTGGAACAGGTCTTCTGTAGCCACTCAATGAGCACTGGGTGAGAAAACAAAAAACAAATAAGTTATTCTAATGATGAAATTAATTCCAAAACCAAATCCCAATAGACAAACAAAAAAATTAATACCACCATGCTTCAAGAAGCTATCCTGTTTATTCAACAATGAAGCATTGTTCAGCTTTATGCAAAGTGCAAAATGTCTGAGAATTTGCTTTCTGCTGAACGCAAAATAAAAAATTCAATTAGACTTAGCCAGATTTTTACAGGATTAGCATAAAGCAGAGTATTTCCATTGAATTAGTGGTCTGAATGTCATTAGAGAAAGCATCAAAGCTAGTTGAAGGCTCATACCGGTTCCAGAGTTATAGATCAGAAAGACAGATTGAAATTTGAAGCACCATTCCTTCAAATTTCTATTCCTTCGCCCTACCCTGACAATTTACCCCTCAAATGCAAATTACTCCTCTCCAACCTCCTCCCACTAGTTTCTTCTCATCCCTAATCTTTTCTCTCCAGCCTTTATTTTCACTTGAGTGAAAACAGGAGAGTTTTCTTCCAGAATGTACCTGACAGGAGTCATACAAGTCAGCAGTTTGCTTCACAAACACAGATGCTGGGTGTCAACCAGTGCCAAATACTACTTTGCCCTACGTGGAAAAAGGACATGTACACCATGTGCACTTGCAGGCATTGAGACAGTAGTGTGACCTTCTTTTCTTTCTGAAGATATAGAAATGAGGCAAAGAAGATACTTTTCAGACAGAGAAAATAATGAAAGATGGGGTCCTGGCTACTCAGAGAAGCATGAGAGGAATTTCCTCCCCTTATCCTCCTTCCTGAAAAGAAGGAACAGAAAGTAAAACAGAAGTCAACTGTTTCTTTCAGGATCTGCCTACTTTATTTTTAGAATGCAATATTTGTTGTAACAGATGCCTTATCTAAGATGTAAAATCAGGTGAGCTGGAAAACCTGTACAAAACATTTTTTTACTCTTAGCTTATGACCCAACTGCATCCATCTCCAACATTTTATGCTGGTAGGGGCAGTAATTTCTTCATCCATCAAACCGCTTCTCTATGCCACCACAAGGACTTCCTCATTCTCACTTCAGCCTCCCAGAAGTGAGTCCCTCTGGGTCGTACATTCAGTGTTTTCTACAATAGTGAAGTGGCAAGTCATACTTGTGGAAAAGTTAAGAATGTGGCAGGGCATTAAATTTTTCAGAGAAAAAGAATTTCAAAATCTAGACTTGGTTAGGTTTGTTTGGGTTTTTTTAGTGTATTTTTGTTTGGTTTGGGTTTGTTTGTTTTTTTTTTTTTTTCATTTTAACCATTGTGAGAGACTTTGTTGTTGGATATTTAGTGCCTAGTGACCAGATTATTTAAAAAGAGCAACTATAACATGCAGTAACTAGTCCTTTTTCTCCTTTTCTTCATAATACATTGTCCATCACATACAGAAATTCACATCACTTAAGAAACTGGGCCACTGGCACTAAGTGTTTAATTTCTGCCACTGCTGCAATTTCTTGATGCTTGTCTCCCTGAGCTGCTAGTTGGTTTACCATCTGCTTCTGTGTGTGCAAATCTGCACCTCAATGACAATCTTATACAGGTTTGTCAAACTGCCTGGAGTTCTGCGGGTATCACCAGAACACAATATTGAACAGCCTGTCAAAAGAGCATTAAATATATGACATAAACATAGTATACAAGATAATTTTTAGCAGGTGTTTGTTTAGGTCCCTATTGCATAGACCAAGTCAGACTTCAAACAACAGAATTCAAGACTTCCCTTCTGCATCTAAGACTGGAGGGAACAGGAAATAATGTAAGAAAAAATATTAAAATCGTATTTTAATTTTTCATTATATGAAATTACAGGTATGATCCGAGCCTTCAGAAATATAATGTCTGTATAAACAAAGAGCTGTTTCATAGAGACAAATGAAATCTTTTTTTTGTGAGGATATAATGCCAGAGTCAGTTTTCACAACATAACTCTGAAGACCTGGGCAAAACAGAATTGAAACACAAAGCTGTCTCACAGCTGATCATCAGAGGAGTTCTATGGAGCTATTCCATATGGCTTTAGAGCAGGCATTTGGGTGCTCTAGAGTTTGCTCATGCTCATTTTGATTTGCAGTTGAATTCAAAATTAGAGATAACAGTTGGAAATAAAAGAAGTTCTCTGCATCCTATACAAGTAGAAATCAGCCACATTCACATCCCTGGGCCAAGACTGGAGATTGTAATAATGCGTCATGTGCATAGGAAGTAACAGTCTGTCCAGAGATGGAATATAGTTGTTTGTTCCAAGTTCAGACAGTGTCTTATTTAAAATACATTTTGGGCACACTGGGATTCAGGAAGTAATGTAAAGTGTACCTACAGCTGCAGCAAGCAATAAAACAAGGTGCATCAGGGCTGTCCTGGATGGCAACATTGCATTTCACAGTGGTTTTCTCACTACTTCAGATCCATATGTAGAAAAATACTGAGTCATCTAAAAATTAAACTAGATCTTGTCTTTCAGCCATTTTATGTGCTCAGTTTATTCTCTTAGATGATGCTCTGCCAGATATCTGCCACTTGCTACATCTTTGCTGCTTTAAAAGTATTTTCCATTTATGCAATGTTTTGCATATTGGATGAAATGCATGAATGACAGAAAAAAAAATAAGGGATACTAAAAAGCTTATGATAGGTTTTGCTCAAGAAGGGATAAAATGTAAAATTAACGAAGGTTAGGCAAAGAACTGGAAAGAGAATACAGAGTGATCTGCCCATATATTCTGGCTCATGCATTATTTTTACTTTTTTTTTTTAACTTTGAAATGACTCCAGTAACAAGAACCGCCTCAGCATTAGATACACAATAAATATTACTTTTGGTTCTTCTTTAGCTTTACCATTACTTTTTATCCCAATCTTGCACAGCACTACAGTACATATATCACCACCTCAAACTTCTGTGCCTGAAATCAAAGTATAAACTGGCTATACTTTGCTGCTGTAGTGTGTTAATATTCTGGTTGCTAAGGTGATGCACTTACGGAGTTAACTCTTGACGAGTAGTTTGCCTGAATAACACGACAATATGAGTCAGTGCAGAGCACTGCACAATGACAGCTAGATAACTCCTGATTTTTCAAGCTGAGTCCTTTAAAATTAGTATAGACATCCCCAACCTACACTGTATTCTGCAGCACAGCTTATACATATGCCATCATTTTCTACAGTGCCACCAAAATAAAACAACTAAAAAATTCCCCCATACTCCAGTAAACAGAATTTGTTGCTGTCTTTTTTCTTTTCTTCCCTCCCCCAAAATGGCAGCAATATTATAGCATTCTGGACACTGCTTTAAAGGGAGAGAGGAACAAACATGGACACTTTTCTATGGTCACTGGGTATCTATTCATAGCTGAATGGTGTTACAACCTCAGTAAGGAGCCCACAAATTTTGGATGCTTGAGCAGGAATAAAAAAGAAGGGAGAGGAGACAGCCTTTGGGGGGAAACAGTCTGTATGCCTCTTCCTGCCCCCATCCATCTGCACTTGTATCTTTACTCAGCCAGAAAACATTTCAGTGAACACCCATCCTTGCAATTTGGAAAAAGCATTTAGTGATGCTATCATCTTCCTACTTTGTACTTCTAGCCACCTACACGTGACATTGTGTTTCTCTAATAGGCCATTATGCTGTCTGCTTGAAAGCGTTTGTTTGATACAACTCCTTGCAAAAGTACTAGAACTCACATTTACTTCTATCTTTCTAAAATGTATTTCAGATGCTTAGTGCTTTTTTTCTTTTCTTCTCTTTTTTTTCTTTTTTTCTTTTAATGATGCTACTTTCAAGTGAAATGTAACTTCAGATCTGCTCTCCCATATTATGGTTGATCCTTCATAACAGACAGGAAGGCTGCAGTTAAGTAATTTGGCTTTAACACTCTCCACTCTCCCTGCATTACCACACAAAAAACTCAGATTTAGGAAAAAATTCCATCCAGCTCCCACTATCCCCAGAGATAGCTGGCTAATTGCCACAGAATGAAGGGGAAGAAGTGCCAGGGGTCTGCTTTCAGAGCTGACAGCCTTTCAAGAAGATATCCAGCTTCAGATGACCAGTAAGGACATTCAGAGACAAGCTGGAAGAGAAAAGTTCAGTTCTTTCCTTAAATTGTAAGTAATTACAATTTTTTAAAATATTTTTTCTTATTGAATTATTTGTTGCCATTAAAAATCAAAAGTGAAATCAAAACTCATCTGCCTTCTGGATGTAACAGTTGCACATCCATGTTGAAAGAAGAGGGACCTTTCATTATATAACCTTATTTCATAGGCATTCTGCTTGGATATAGCCTGAAGATCAGCCAGAGGAGGCAGGCTGGGAACTGCAAACCACTCCAAGCATGTGACAGAGAGCAATCATCAAGGTGAACAGTTATAGATGCAAATGAGCTCTAATACTGAAAGATGTGAACAGCCAGAGTTCTGAGCTATCTGCATACACAGAAGTCACTCAGTGCCAGCACTAGGTGACATTGATGACGATCACTGTGTATCAGTGACTAAGAAGTTGAGGGGAAATGGGATTGTTTACTCTTCTGCACTTCCATTTTAACATTCAACCTGCAAGTGATTTTTGAAGGCAGAGAAATCTAAAGCCTTCTTGTGTGTGTAGTAAGGAGTCCTCTGAACAAGAAATCACCCCCTACTCTTCCTTGCTGGTCTAAGACTTAAAAATAGAACACAGACAACATCTGTATGACACATTTGCATAACCTTTTAACTCATGTACTTAGATCAAGCAGTTGCTGGAAGATGTGAATAACCCTTCCCTCCAGCCAGCACACTCCTGGTCTCCTGAAGGAAAAGAGGGAAGCAGAAATGGCAGGCAGATATTCGTCACCCCTAGAAGAACTCCATGCTGTGGAAACAGCAATGAGAAGTAGAATACGTTTGTTCCTCCATAGGATCAGGCCTTTCTTGATAGATTTTGATACTGGGGTCAAGTCAGCATCTTTATACCCAAGTTACAGTTCAAGTGATCTTTCTTTGGAAGTTTTCTATTCCTTGGCAATCACCATTTCCAAAAGTGAGTCAGTCGCATGATGATATCTCTTTGTGGCAGTGACCCCACGCAGCTCCCCAAAATCCAGACACAGACCAAGAACGGAGCATGTCCATGTGCCTTGCCGCTGCTGATAGTCTCCTACCACAGGCAGACCTACTTTTCCAATGCTAATGCCAGCCCTGTAATTCTATTTTATTTTTTTTCTTTTACTCCTTTGAATACTCTATCCCTTTAATGTTTCCTAAGTTGGGATTCCAGGTCCCTTGAAAGAAAAGGAAGAAATCCAGGGTCACTTTCCCAGACAACAGTGGCGGATTTCTGTCTCTGCCCAGCACTATGCAGTATTTATTTCATCTTCTGGCTTTCTTATGCTTTGCTCTAAAGTAATGAGAGTTTCTTGATTGGCAAGAACACTGATCAGGGCAGTAATAATCTGCTTACATGCTTCATCAATGAAACAGAGCTAGGCTACAGCAGGTTTGTACTGCACATTGTCACCAGACCCACTGGCGATTAGGATGATTATAGCAGTGACCAAGGCCATGGAAAGGATTTTGTCCTGATCACTCTTTTCCTGCTGACACACTACCTGCGGCAGCCATTTCCTTAGCCAGGTTAATGAAACCCTCTTTTGTTTGTGTTTTCTCATTTAAGATGACAACTGCTATAAAAAAATGATAACCTCTCTGACCTCAGCCATTCTCTCTCACTGTGGTTTTTCATCACTGAATCTGTTAATTGAAACTACAGAGTCAGAAGAGCAGCACTCTACATAGTTTAGTTCCTAATCATGTGAAACCTGAATCCCAGTGAGGAATTTATGTATAACACTAATTATGACTGACATTCCCTGTTAGGGTGGGAGATAAAAATCACATCACAGTGTAGCTGGTATGGTCTTGCAACTTCTCTGCAACTGGCTTAATGTTTCTGTACAAATACCTTGCCCTTTAGAAAAGAGAGAGGGGAAAAAAAGCAGGAGATGCTTTTAGCATTAAATGATTCCCATTTGTAACTCTGTGAATGGCACATTTGGTCCAATTTCCAGTCTCTGGCTTTTCTAAACTGCCATGTTATAAGCAGGCAGCAAACTATAAACTTTCTCCCTAGAGAGGAGGCAGGCAATCAAGTCAGGGCTCCAGCCAGCAGGTCTGTGATGCTGCTGTGTCAGAAATCCAGCACCCACACACGGCGTGGGGGCAGTTCCATGAGGTTACAGCACAGGGCCATAAGCAGCAAGGTAAATACAGCAACGAGGAACTAGCGAGGTATCTGCATAGATGGTACCTCTGCAAAGGCATAAATGTGGGGGAGAATTGGGCCTCAGTTCCTTTTACCCACTCCGCATTGCTCTTAGTTCTCACAAGTACTGGAGAGGGTGGTTCCAAGGCTAGTATTTATTCCTCTCATTCTCCAATGCTATAAAAGGATCTGGGAAGAGGGGGGAAAAAAAAAAAAAAGGGGGAAATAATCAATGTGGAAAGAAAACAGAGGCTTTGAATGCAAATTATACAGGGTTTGTCATTCTGCAAGTCTTGCCTATTTTCCAGCATCACTAGGAGGTATTGTTCATATGCTGAATGTAAGGAGTAGTCACCAGTCACCAGCCAGCAACTTTATAATGTAAATAAGTCTCTCAAGTGGGGGATTTGTTTAGGAATCTGATCTGACAGTTTGCCACAGATTTAAGTTCCACCATAGCTTCACTGTGAAACAAGAAGTGTTGAAAATTTACTAACGTACAGCTTCAGACAAAGTAAAGACATCTGTGTTGTGGGATGGAAGGGAAAGAAAGTCATTCTGGGCCCTTATGTCATCTCCTAAAAAGACAAGGAGACTGTCGAATGGTGTTTGCACACAACAGGTTAAACAGGAAAGGACAATGTTGAACAAAATCAAGAAACAAACAGACCTCACATTTCAGACAGGTGCTGTAAAGTTCCTTCTGTTTGTTTGCATGTTTTTATATAATTTTCAACTCAAATATGTTGTTTGCTTTGTTTACATAATCTTAGCTTCACTGGTTTCCATGTACTAGAACTAGTTGAGGGAACAATTTAAATATTTTGAGCGAAAAATATAAATTTCATGCCTAAAAGGTTATTGAAACAAAAAAACATGTCATGTATTTTCTTTATGGGGGCTCTTATCAAACTCAAACGAATTTTTTTGTTTGCATGGGTTTTACCATATTGTTTCTAACAGGAGCAGGAAACAACATATTCAGACTTTTCAGCATCTGACAGTGATGACTTGGAGAGCAGCCTTGATAAAGTTTGCATTCTAGGTCCCATTTGGCACCTTGAAGTCCACAAAAGCTCCAGCAGTGCCTTTATAATGAAGTTTGGGGGTAGAAGAGATACAAGACTGTCACATCCAGCAACCAGGAGGGTGCAAAAGAATCAGCCTGTGGATGCGCAGCTCTGTTACTTCAGTGATGCTTGGCAGGTACACACTGTATAACAAAGTTTGCTTTTTGAAACGTTCACGTTTGTCACTGCTCCTAGCAGCAGCCACTGCTCTCAAGACAACTGTGGAATCTCCCCTTTTATCACCCCGTCTTCATGCCACTCATAAGCAGGATCTGAATTCAGTCTCACATTCCAACAAATTATTTACTGGCAGCTAGAGCGAAAAATGGGAAGTTGGGCAGATTTGCAATTCTGTTAGACAGCTACACAAACATTTTCAGATGTTTAACATTTACAGGAGTGGATGAGATTGTGCATTAGGTTTCTCTATCTGTGAACATAGCTTGTAATCTTGAAATTGAAAGCTGTGTGGACATATGTTTTAGTTGGATTGCTGAACATTTAATCTGAGGAATCATGACAGCAGCAGGAATTTACATTTCTGCATATAACCTAAGGTATGCTCCATGCATCATCACATGCATCTGCTCTCAGTGCTAAGAATTCATGGTAAGGCAAATGAGTTCAGTCTGGGATATCTGGAAACAGGCAGAACTAAAGAGAACTGGAGTGATGGGGGAACAGACACCACGTGGGGGGACCCATACATGACACCTTGCCTCAAAAGCCATTGTAAGTGCAGGGGTGCCAACAAAAGGAAATATAGGATATAAACTTAAGTATTGCCAGTTCAACTAGCAGCTGAGCTGTGGGGAAATAGGTTGTGTGATGTAAGGGTGTCCTGCTTTCAGCCACAACCAAGGGGAATACCCACACATGACAAGATATTTTGCTACTACTCTGGCAGCAGCTTGAATTTTTATCTCTAGTTCTGTAAGGAAAAAACACACTCTGCTGTCTGATTTGAAAAACAGGTGGCAAACAGTCATCTCCAAGGGAGCAGTATGAAACTTGCATCCACAGATGCTGCTCTGAGGGGAAAGGAGTTATTAAATCAATGGTCAGAGAGACAAGGAGAACTTAGATCAATGGTCTCAATTTAGCAACCTTCCTGGGAAACAGAATACTCATTTACACCCTGAAGAGCAATCAGGATTTTTTTGCAGAAGTTGTTATAATGGCTTCCAAGTAGTTTTAATGGGGAGAACTGATAGCATCATCTCTGCATCACTTCTGTTAACTGAAGAGCCCCAGAGGCAGAAGAGCTACAGTCTCCCTCTGTGGACTGTCTGCGCCAGCCAGCAGCATGGTGCTGCTCCAGGCTAGTGCAAGCTCCTGGAGCACAGTGAGATGGGTACACTCCCACTGCTGAGCACACTCACCTGGCTCCTGGCCTGGAGGACCTCCTACACGATGCCCAGACAGAGATCTTAAAGCACATAACACGGGAGTGCTGGTACAGTTGGTAACTTTCCCAGTCATGATCAACAGCCTGGAGTAAAATTTCAGTGGGAAAGTGGTACAGAACCTGAAGGGAAACATGGCATAACCAAGCCTTTGTGCTGCATCGATGCTCCCTGACCTTTCTGCAGAAGGAAAGTAGCTTCCATGGTCGCCAGAGAGCCAAATTCAATGAGAATAATCTACAGCAGTGATCTGTAAGGTGGCAGCAAGAGGCTGAAGTCATTGTTCTCACAGGAGCTGAAGACCCCAATAACATCACACGGTGCATTGGGGCTGCAGACATCCAACTCACATGTGCTGCCCAGCCAGCCTTCCCAGGGTCTGGGTTGTAGGAATGGCTGTGGGCAGTCACTTGTCTTCCTTGCCAGAGGGAGAAGAAATGCCTAAAACACATCACTATCCAAACATGGCTATTGCTGGGTACATCCTCAAATGCAACACCCAAGCTGCCATTTTTAAGAGCAGCTCATCTGTTTCTCTGTCGTGCTGGGAAGGACAGCTCCCTTTCTATATTCCACTGGATTGGGCACCACAGGCAGGAGCAGTGAGCTGACAGATACCTGCAAGATGCCTCTTCTGTAAGTATACTATCTTTCTCAAGCACCACACTGTGTTTGTTTACATCAGTGGCAACTGGAGACTAAGCTAAAGTTCGTTTTCTTTCCTTCCTGACCTTGCTTTCCTGACCTTAAACGTGAAATCTGCTCCCTGTTCCTTTGAGGTTGCTGGAAGCTTCCAGGAATGAGTGAATTCTCTGACACAGATCTTGCTAAAAGGAGTCCTAGACAAACACACAGTAATGTCTAAAGACTGGCAAACTATTGCCAGTAATATATCAAGTGGAAACATTTACAGGTTGTAAGAAAAATGAATGTTTCAAAGCCTGGGATGAGCATAAGTTTTAGTTTTCCACTCATAAATTGGTATTCTACAACTCTCAGTTGAAATACTACAAATGTGTTTATTTAAAACATATATTAAAATGTATGAAAAAGTAGTATTTAAAAAAAAAATCATCAAGAACAGATAAAGCATTTGCTCACTACAAAAAAGACAGGAAAAGGAAGAAGATGGCTGAAATCAGTTGTAAGCAAAAAAAACCCAGCAAAAACTATATGAAACTTTTCTGTAGTTCCCATCAGCATAGGGTCTATGGTTCTTTAAGAAAAACTGTTATCTTTCTTTGATTGCTTTAACTCCAAAGTACTCCTTGGCTGCTTGATTTTTGCTAAGGCAATTAGATTTTCTGAATTCCTTCTCCTTTCCCCATTGTGGGGAAAGTTTAAACACCTTAAAATCTTGCCTAAAGCTTTTTATATGACAAAGACAGTCTCATAAACCTGCTTGAACTTAGGCCCAGTTGAGAGTTTAAATTCAATATAGAACTACTTGGAATTTGTACTAGAAAAAAGGAAGCAAAGCTTTCAGAGGAAGCCAGTTCAGAAGTTCACTTTTAAGAAAACCAAAAGTAGTATACGTGGGTAAAATCACTCTCTATCCCCTCTAGACACAGATATGTAGTAGAATTGTTTAAAAAAAGGTTGAGTGAACTGTTCTTACAGCTTTACCAAAAAGCAAAATAAAAATGAAGAAGTAATTCCACAGTTACTCCAACAGGGAAAGAAGAGATGGAGGGAACAGAGGGAATGCTCAGTAAACAAGTGACAATCAGCAGGCATCCATCCATTTGGCTTAAGCTGCACAGTGTCCCAGAAGCACCACTAGTACACTATGCATTGTAGTGCCTCTTTTTGACCTTTACTTCAGATTATTTTCCTCAAAACTGGTATGAAAGAGTTTCTTTCCTTGTCTAGTGGTCCCAGCAGACTTTAAACCATCTGACTGGCATAAGCTGTGCCCACAAAAGAGAAAATAAACACCTGAAAGACTCTGAAAATGCACTCCTTAGGAAATATGCTTCTTTCAGAACATTGTTAGCCCTGTCCACACCCTCTTCTGTAAGGAAAAGTTGCACATACTGGAATTTATGCCTGCAGGGACCATGCTAAGACCAAAGGCCTTTATGTTAGGATGAAGTACTACGTGTACTTGGGATGTGTTGCGAACAATATCCACAGCAGGTGGCAGAAAAATGCCTCTTTGGAAGACAAGACAGAAGGCACTAATTACTTTCAGTATAAAGATTAAAATACAGACATTTGCATGGTGTTACACATCACTAGTCAACTCCTCCATATCATTAGTCCTTCCACTGTCTTCAAAGCAGAACAAATTTCTTTCATGGAGAAGCATACTTTCATTAGTGCCACAGTGAGAAGGTCTAATCCCTCCTTCCCCCTCCCATCCTGCCATTCCCATTCTCCACTGAACAGGAAACTAAATCTCAAATCAGCTTTTCCTTTTTCTTGCACAGGTGCTCAAGAAAAACCTCAAAGAGTAGCTGTTTAGGAAACAGTGGGAGAGAGCAGACTTTGAAAACATGGAAGAACCCCACTGTGAGCATTTTTCTTGATGGATTCAGGGCTGTATTTACAACAAGGAAATTAAAATAATCCTGCAAAATAAAATGCTCCTTTTCAGTACCTCACCTCTTGGCCACATGTGGAACTTAAATAACTCCACGTGTGCTACAGTATAATTAACAGCTCCATTACACTTAGTACACAACTTCTGCATTTGGCTTAGAGACTCGTTTCAAGGATAAAGCCCACAGCATTCCAAACCTGGTGACCCAAAAAGCAAGCATTGAGCAAAACAGTAATTTGGTATCTGCATGCATCCATATATGATGCCACTTTAAATGATCTTACTAAGTTTGACACACAGGAAGATTGGCTCCAAAATCATATTTTGCCTTTTCCTTCTCCCTTTAGCCCATTAGGAAATCCATTTTTGTTCTCAGCTGATGCAGGGCGGGAGGGGGAACAAAAACATAAAAGCAACAGACCCGTACTTCTTCAAAAGCATTCAGAAGAATGGGAGCTGGGGTTCAGGAAAACAGTCAGCTCGTTAAGGCTGTCCAAAGCAACAAAAACCCAATCTTCCCCATCTGTATTTATAAATACTACACTTAACAACTGAAACAACTTCCTGGTACTTTTGGCCTGACCTGGCAATTACTAGAAGCCAGTATTTCTTTCATTTAAATTTTATCTTTTAGACGCAGGCTAGCTCAGTTCCAGTGTCACCACCTCTGCTTCTACAGAGTGCTGAAAATAATTTCATATTAAATGCTTACTGGATTGAAATTACACCTCCAAGTCACATGCAAACAGGAGAAATAGCGACTGTAAACAGCAAGGAAAGGAAAGAGGCTGTATTTGCAGAAGACAGGCAATAAAACTTGGTTCATACACACACTTCAGGTTTGATAGCAGTTTCTCCTGAAACTGTATTTGGATGTATTTTAGACTTGAAATTACAGCTTTAGCTACTTGCTTTGTACAGCTATAACGGCCTCTAAGACAGTATTAAAATATTAATGAAAGAAATAGCTATTCCATCACTCAGGCTCCCCACCTGAATGCTCACAGCAAGGTCTCCTAGGCAGATTTCTGCAGAATTTAGCCAACCTATACCTATGAGCAGCAAATCAATTTGATACAGAAAGGACCATTGGTAATCAGATGCTAAGAAGAAAGCAATTTGACAGAACATGTTATTTGCACATTAGATCAGGAACAAGGGGACATGTGAAGACATGAAAAAATCAGTATTTGCACTTCAGACAGGCTAGTTTGGACCAAATACTTAGTTGTGGTTTTTGCGTGGACCTAAGATAAAATACTAAAAGTCAAGCTCAGAAAAATTCACTTAGCTTATAATAATGTGTCTCTTTTTCCTATTAACTTCTTGAAATACAGGCACCTATAAATGCATTTTACCAAATCTGCCACAAGTTTTACTCACAGATAGATCAGTTAAAGGTTTACCATCTGTTGGTATTTTTTGCTGACAATTGCCTCAATACAGTAATTGCACATTGACAGAAATATACTGAACTTATTTATTTCACTTTTCCCACATACAATAAGTTGTCATGGTATAACTTGGGGCCACAGGGATGTGAAGCCATGTGAGGGATAAGTGAGGGAAGATTACAGTCAAAGGTTTACTGCTCTAAGTACAATACTACTTTTTTTAAGAGCTAAGATTTAGGAGATTTTCAGACTTTAGCAGCCAGCACTATGATCTACACAAGGCAATATTTCTATCATTTACCAACATTTCTAAGTATTAGGCCAAGGAAATATTATGAATACTTTATTTAGATCCTGAAAGACTTAATTTTAGTAGAAAAACAGATATTAACACATGGATGATATGACTTTAATACACATTATAATGTAGCCTGCTATTAAAAGTTTGGTTCTCCTTTTTTCTTGCTCCCCAGCTTAAAAAAACAAAACAAACATAAAAGAAAACCAATAATGGTGTTTGTCTCTACTGAGAAAAGTATAATAAAGTTACATTCTCCTTTATATATATCAAGATTTTAGACAGGACTGGAAGTACTCCAGGCCAGCTCTGACAGATATGGTAAACACAATTTCAGACTTCATACAAAAACAGAAAGCAGAATAATATGTTTTTAAAGAAATGATACAAAAGAATGTAGACATAATGGACTGACATGAACATCGAAGGAATAATTCATTTAGTGCTGACCAGCAGAAAATTTTAATTTTTTGGAGTAATGTTTTTGAAGGCTGTGAGTTAGGGGTTTTTAGCAAGTTCAACTTTTTGCTATCTTACTCCTGTTCTTCTACTGCAAAAACACCCTATAAAATTGATCATAACCACTATGCAGCAGGAATATGTAGCACAAATCCAAATTCCCACAGCTGATTCAAGTATCTAGCTCATCTCAACAGCTGACAGTATTTTGTAGAAGGACCCAAGCGGGAGACCCCTCCCTGTCTCCATTTACTTTGAGCAGTGCTTTACAAGAAAACCGGAAAACAGCTCGTCCTCTACAAAGAGCCACTCCATGGTGAAAAATGCAGCAGCACAAACTAAATAGCAGTGGATGAAGAAATAAGAACCAGAGAATATCTGTTTTCATGGTTTATCTTCTGCTACCTCATTCCTGCTTGGAATAGGGCAAAGATATCTCTTTCTTCTGGAGCTGTCTAACTTAGTGGAGCTTGGTGCAAATTTTGCCATAGATTTCATATTAATTCATACCATATGATATTCATAATTCATATGCAATTATAATAAAGCAATGAATTATAGCATACAGATTAATATATTATGTGCTATATATTATAATAATTCAGACAATAACTATATATTTCCTCTTAGTTTCATATTAATTCAAAACTGAATATTTATATCTGGGATTTTTAATTGAAAATTACTATTCTGAGAACCCAGATACTCACATATGTTCAGGTTCTTAATTCCTCTTGAATTCAGTGGTGTGGGATTTAAGCATTTTCATATTTCAGGGGCTCTTGAAAATAGTCATTATCCAATGATTCTCTACAAACTTCAGGGAGGGCAGATATAAAGAAAGCAAATATTCAGGAGTCCTTCCAGTAGGAGATACAGATTCCATAAGCATCAAGCATGGAGAAAGATTGTTAGTCTGGATAATAATTATACTATATCTAAAATACCACACAATTAGCTGCTCAAAATGTATAAGCTAAGAAGTGATTCTTTTCTCCTAACAGCATCTCACAATTCACTGCTATTCTGAGCTACTAGAATAACTCTGTTCTCCGTATTTATTACGGGTTTACTGTCCTAGGTTATCTGGCAGGGACCTAGCACACAGAAATTCCCTCCTTTGCAGCGGAGACCTACCAATGAGCTATTTTCATAGAATCACAAAGGCATTTATATTCATACACATTTCATTTCTACAGAGCAGAGCACAACAAAGGAGCCAGAGGATGGAACCTGTGGGTGATACCAGTGTCAGCTCTCTCCACCAAGGTGCACCACTTCCCCAAGCCAAGTATTTCCAAGATCAGTTGTAATCACAGCAGTAACAAGGGCACATACTTACAGCCGGAGAAAAGTTCAATTATTTTCCAGAATTCATCTAACTGAATAGCAAATATGTTTCACAGGTTGATATTTCAAAATGATTATGTTAACAGTGAGACTTTATTCCCACTGCACACCAAGAAGCTTTAAGACTCTGAGATGGTCTTGAGAAGCCTAATTTTTAGCCACACAGATCAGCAGCATCTCACAACAGGAGCAGAGTGGCAGTTTCCAGCTTTCAGGTCAGTCAGTGAAGCAAGACCTCTTTCACCCTAAATTCACCATAGGATTCAGAGTTCAAACGTGTTCAATGTTTGCAGCTGAGCATCAGCCATCACAGCAGCATCAGTACCTGGGCTTTCTACACCCTCTGCGGCACCAGTACCAAGAAGGGAATACAGAACAGGTCGCCCACTGAAAGCAAAGGTTCTCACATACCCGAGGCAACATTGGAGACTGCACCTTGACTCTAGCCCAAACCCAGGGGGTGCCTAAAAAAAAGATTACACTGGTAATACAGAGGGAAAAAAAATCTATGCAGAATTTGAATGCCCAGATTCTTTGGGGAGGAAAAAAGGGGGTTTACCCAATATAGCCTTGTGCAGTAAACTAAAAGGGGAAGGTAACCAAGGCCAAGTTCTTTGCCTCAGAAGAGATAACAAAGGGGAGTTTCAACCCTGACTAGGTGCTTTTGCTACCTATCCACAAGGAGCACTCCTTACATCAGCCTGAGCAGATATGACCTGTGCTGCAATTCTTATTACTCATCTGAGTGATCTCAGTGTACAAGTAAATTATGATTTTCACTCTTTTGTGCACAAAATTAATATTAGAAGATTCCAAGCCTTGTTTTTCCATAAATATCCCATTTCCTACAAATCAATGTTCTTTCATGTAATTTGGAAACTTTAAACATTTTCTGGCAGAGGACAAAATTTAATCTAGATCTTTCCATGTTGTAGGTCAGTGATCTAACTGCTGGTTTCCAGTCTAAGATCAGACCACCTCTGGTCCTGGCCCACTGAAGTACTTTGTACTAGGTAATTTCACCCATGTGCTACCTTTGCTTCTATTGCTTCCTTCAAACCTGGAAACCCTTAAGCAGCTACAGCTAATTTTATTCATATTACACAACTGAAAGACTGACTCAATATGAGAACTCCTCTAGCAGAGGACAGCAGAGTGAGAGACAAGCATTATCCTGAAGACAGGCAAATTCAACTGCTATCTCCATTGTACAGGCCAAGCAGCAGAAGGGGAGATTATGGAAGGTTGCCAGAGGTCGCAGGAGAAAACATCTGTGATAGAGTGAGGAGCTGAGCCACCTTGAACCCTGTTCAAAGCTGCAAGCCATCACTTTCCTTTAGCCTATAACTAAAAGTACAGGGGAAGCTTTACTTCTGTGAGCCTGGAAGGCAGGTTGTTTCTCAGGCCTTACCAACTTTGTGAATAGCTTTGTTCATCTGCCTAGTGACATTTCCCACTGCTGCTGCATGCAAGGTCTCACACTGCAGCGGGGGAGAAGAGATTGCTGCTCGCAAAGCCAGGAAATATGAAACCTTAAGGAATCACCAGAGGTGCTGACAGGCAGGCAGAGCATCCTTAACAACTTCAACGCATCCCTTAATCAATTGAATTGCTTTCCAGGTGATTGAGCCCCTTAGGTTTTCAAATCCCTGCATACAGACCAAGTATTAAAAACTACCTTTTGGTCTGCATTTGTAACTGTAGGATTCAAGGTCAATTCCAAATAGGAGATCTTCACACAAATCTTCAAGATGATGACAAAAAAAAAAAAAAAAAAGCTGGGAAGAAAAATTAACCTCAGATGAAAGCTAGTAATAATCTTGACTCCTGACTCCTGATGCTCTCCACAGCAAAAGAAGTTTATTATTTCTTCCCATCGTCTTAAGAGGAAATCCAGGCAACAGCAAAAATATAAGAAATAGGTTTTTTTGAGACGATACTGCCACCTACTGTCACTGCTATGATTTCTCACTTTTCAATTAAGCCTTTTATAGTCCCTCAAATGTCTGGTCAAAACCAAACCTTTCCCCTTCTTCCTCAATCAAAAACTGCTTGAATTAACCCCAGCTCTCATTTTCTGTTGAAGATACATCCTCAGAAACAAGTCAGAATTTTGTTTCTCGCCTTCATGGCTACAATGAACAAAATAGAGAGTAAGCTCATTCCCCAGTCCATGTACTACAACTTACACTACTCTTTCATTTGGTAACTTCTGTCCTTTCCAATTTTTAGTTTGTACAGTGAACAAATAATAGTTTCCTCTTACAATCCAACTCCCATGATTTTGTTAATATCCTTGTATATATTCACGCACATCTTATGTTCAGATCACAACTTTTAGCATCGGCCCAGGAAATACCCAAAGGCACCAAATAGGCCCATATAGAGCCACTGTCAGTAAAACTGTACATCATTGCACTCCCATAGCAAAGCTGGCTTCCTTAGCAAAGCTGGCAAGACAGCTCATGCAGCCAACACCTCACACGTCTGCTCTGAAAACATTTGTGTGTTAAATTTTTACATCAGTAATTCCAAATTGAAGTAAAAATATTAATATTGCTATGTGTAAGCAATGAATAGGCAAAACCCAATGAAGTGTCAGGTAAATAATATAATTTCTGGAACTATTTCTTGCTTTTTTCAGTTACTTTTGGTGCCTGGGTAATAGTACATGGAACGGTGCTTAGAGATGGTAAAAATAATCACAGATCAGTTTAGACAAAAATGGAAGTATTTCTATATTAAAAATGAATTTAATATGATCACTGCCACAACAAGAAGAAACAAGTAGCAAATCCTGGCACTCAGCTAGAATTTTCCTTCTCAAGGGTAAGATGTTCCTTGCCACAGTACTAGAAACCTTGCAGAATCATTTTAATCTTTGCAACATTTTACATACAGAAAAATCCCTCTAATACATGAACTAAAAATTTCAGCATTTGATATCAAAAAAGATGTGCTGAAAGAACATGAATTTTTTTAAAGGACAAACATGAAAACTTACTTGATTTTCTTTTGAAATTGTGGGTGCATTAGAGATTCTGTGGAGATGGAGGTGTTATGTTTAGCACCAGAAATTGTGAAAGAACTGCAAAAACAAGCAGAATATATTTGCCTTTTAAGGTATTTTGAAGCACCCCTGGGGAAGGATGCAGTGATGAGCAGGGCTGTAATCCTTTCCTTGGGGCAGCACAGTGGGGCCTTGGCGAACTTCTTCAGGTGATCACATGCTGTGGTCAGAGCTCACCAGATGCTTCACGTTTATCTGGAGGTGGAAGGCCTGGGTGCTTCTGCCTTCTGTTACTCTTCTAGAATTAAGTCGATTTGATTTAATTTTTTGCTGACCCATTCTTAGTTGCTTACAACCAGCGTGATGATTACTTCTCTGGCTGGATCCAGCCCCATCTTTTCCTTAAAGGTGTTGGAAGCATCTCCTCTCCCACCTTCAGTCCTTTAGGAGGACACAAGGCTGTTATCCTTCCCCTCCCGTTAAAAAGCAGACCCTCTTTGGTGTATACACTTTAATTCTTTCAGAAGAATATTAATGATTTTCTTCACAGTAAATTTGCTAGAAGCATTATTAGAAGAGCAGTTTTGAAGAGTGTGATCACTTATTGCAAGTTGTTTTTCTAAAATGTTTTAAGTAAAAAAAGTTCAGAGCCAAAGGAAGTTCTTCACAAGAGGGGATCATTTAAGCATGAAACCTCATTTGAAAAATAATTACTTGAAGTTTAGTCAGTCCTATATATTCACCAGAAGCTGTTAAATCCTCCATGTTAACAAAATAATATATAAACAAATAAATCAGGTGGAAGTGGGAGCAATAAAAATGGAAGTATTTTAACAAAGACCCAATAGCAAAGTGTGGTAAGGAGCTGTTTCTGCACAATTGAATATAATGATATGGTAATATGGGATCTGGGGAACATTTTCCTCAGGTTCTGTAAGCATTAGTGGCTTTAACTGTACTCTAAAGAAGAAAACACCAGATCAACAAGATCTACAGCACAGTGCTTCTCTGTGTATACACATTCTTTGGCGGGGAAAACAATTTGGCTTTCAGTCTTTGCTTGTTCTGGATGACTTCTTTGAAGAGAAAAAGATATTGCAATTTAGAAAACTTGGGGCAGATTTCAGGCTGAATCTTGATGGTTATAGGCAACATTTATTGCATAGAGAAAAAGCATTTGGTACAAGCAGAATGCACCATATAGTTAAATTGTAAAGTCTCTATAAACATAAGCCCCTTGGGGGCCTTTTTCTTTATTATAATCACTTCTGTTTATTTCTCCTCCCCATAATTCCAAATTCACGCCCTTTGGGATGGCTGAGCTATCAAGGCTAGCAATCAAATGCACAGCCCTGGCAAATAAACAGGGCAGTGTGGGATGGAAGGACACAGGGCTGTGAAGACATCAGGTGACCGGGCCTGGAATGACTGGATGGTCTGTGCCCATCACTGAACACCACCTGAAGCAAGAACAGTCAAGGACACGGTCACTTCTCTGTACCTGGAAATAACTAAAACACCAAGGACATCTATTTGCATCATCTTCTCTTGAACTTTCTTCAGTGCTTTTCGTCCCTTTTTCTATTGTCTGTTCAGGATTTGCTACTATTCCCTCCCATACATCACAACCTACTTTTCCTAATTATTCCTTCCATTTACCTTTGTTTTTCTAGCTTTTCCTACCATGACATCAAATTCCCCTGCTGTCCTCCTATTGAGTGTGAGTCCAACAAGCTATATAACTACATATCTGTATCTCCAAGTAAATCCATTCTTTTCTAACAGGGTAACTACTATTAAGCACAGTCTCATGTTATTAACTGGGTAGGGATTATTTTTTGAGGAGCACAGACCCCCAGGGTCTTATTTCATCATCTTTTTTCCATCCCACCAGGATGATGGAGCTGGCAATAGTACATGCATAATCTGTGCTACAGATAACATGGAGGACTGATATTTGCTGCCTCTTATTGCCTTTATCTCAGTCTTAGGAGTTTTTAATCTCAGAACTTGGGTAGACCCATGAAAAACTGAGAGAAATTAAATAGTATCTGACGAATCATATTGTCACCAGCATTTCCACTTACAGGCTCTGGAAACTAATACTATTTTAATATGTAATAATGCACTCTTGTGGAGATTCTAATACTAGATTTTCTTATTTTAAGACTTAGTCAAAATCAGCTGGTCTCACAGAGATGCTTTTTTTTTCCCCTGAAGACCCAGTCAAAATTCACTGCAGCAGGTCTGCCTGGCTTTCTCTCACACACTCCAGGGAACACTTTGCACCTCAAGTAATGTAAAAAGAAGGAGATGGGGAAACCACTGCTCATGAGTTGTTTTTTGGAAAGGCCACGTGGCATAAAGGTCAATTATTCCCCATCTGTGGTGCATGGACTTAAGTGGCTTAAGCCACCCAAGCCTGCCTTGCCAGTCATTAAACTGTGCATCTTCTGAAAAAAATCCCAGAAAAGTCTGCTGGGATTGTAGCTTACCACAGATTCATCACCTTTCCACCAAGAAAACTGGAATTTAGGACAAGAGTACAAACCATACCATGGTCAGAGATAAGGGTAATATCCTTAACACAAATTTAGGTTTTTCTCTCTAAAGTTCCTATGCGACAAAGGGGTCCCCCCTTCTTTTCCACCAGCAGTGTAAGAGATGCAGCTGTAACACTATTACGAGTTATTTAGATTCGAATATTTTATCTTAGACTTTCAAACTTTGCAGTTTCAAGTTCCTTGAATATTACCCAGCATAATGAAAGAATGTATATATACAAAAAAATCAGCATTATGCTAAAATTCAAAGTACAGGAAAACAAAATCAGTGAGTGTTTCAATCTTTCACTGCAATTCTACCTTTAATGCATAGTGGGATTTTTCACATTTGAAAACCACTAATAAAAGAACAGAAATGCAAGCTGCTACACTTTGTATTTGCTGAATATTTTGTATTCACTAAAAATCCACTCTTATGGTTTCAAAGCCTTTTTCAGTATGAGTGACAGAAAGTTATTTTCCTACTATTTCTTTGAAAAATGTGACATTACTGCTTCAGATCCTTCATTAAGAACCTAAAAGGTTTCATTCTGTCCTTTAAGTAATTGAACTTGTAAAATGTGTTTCCACTCTTGGTAGCCATGTTAACCATAACTGGCTTATTTTGATTAAATTGGCTGTGCCTAATAAAGTTAAGAAATAGAGGACATTTTTAGAAACAACCCATATGTCAGAAGTTGTTTATACTTCTATTTTAGTTTTCCATTAGAGTTTTAAACTTTTTTCCTCCACTTGGAAAAGTAAATTCCTAGTCAAAGGAACACTGATGTCTTCAGTGTCCTCTTGACTTATTCACAACACCTAGCTCCCAAGGTGATCTTAATGACTGTGTTTTTCTAGGCTTTGATTTTAGGATTTTTTTGTTTTTGTTTTGGTTTGGTTTTTTTGGTTTTTTTGTTTGTTTGTTTGTTTAACCCAGAAGCCAGCAGAAATATTGGCAAGGAAAGGAAGGGGGTTAGTGTTCTTTTAAAATCCTGCAAAAGGTATTTAATAAAAATGGAAACTTGTACAAAGTGTCACTCAGGCTAGTAGATCACAAGTACTTTTACAAACATCATTCAACCTCAAAGCTGCAATTTTTCTCTGAAATTGATACTTCTGAGTGTTTTTGTATCATACCCTGACTTTCTTTTTTTCCTTAGAATACAGCAGCAAAGAAGTTGTTTTGCTAAAAAACCAATATCTGATTCCATTCAGCCCTAAAAATACAGTTCAATTCCTTTGTCCTTGTACCTTGACAATAAAAGTACCACTGGCCTTTAAACAACATTATCACAAACTCAGGTTGGTGGTAACTAAAACAAAATTCTTAGAGGAATTCCCAAGGCTGCGAGGGTTTTTCAGGTTAGTTTCCTTGTACCATTCTGTGTAAATCCTTAGAAATACGCTCTCAGCATATGGGAGCCCTGGCTCCAGCCCAGTGCGCATATACTACACAAGTGCCTTTTCTTGCTTTCTTTTTTACATTCAAAGCCAAAGACATGATGGTTTCAAGGCACCAGTGAAAAGATGCTGGAGCTGCCACCACCATCTGCATTTTTTTTTCTTTTCCTTTGCAGATTTCTTGTACTCCTGAGTTCTTTAAAGATCACCTTCCATCTGCAGATTATTTTAAGGACTGCATGCGCTACTCTGCTAAAGCGTAAAATATGTTTGAGATGTTTCCAAATTAATTTGTAAATATTTTTAAAGCAAGCTTTAAAGCTTGGATCTGTAATAGGCTGCAATTTCCTCATATTTCAAGTGTATGGAAATATGGGATGGTAGTTTGTCCACATACAGAGACAAACAACTGTGAAATCTGTTTCAAACCTTGGATCCCATCTAACTTCTTATGAATTAAGGAGTTTTCATACATTTCAGTGATGAATACTCACAGTATATTTTCAAATACACTTCTTAAATTAATAGTAATCAAAGTGTAAGTTTCAAAGTCTTAAGGAATCTTAAAGGACTATTAAGGACTTCTTGAAATAAATGCAATTGCAATATATATTTGACATTTATTATATATTTTCACATATATTTCTGGATATATACCACCTAAAAGTTAACAATATATTTTCTTTATAAATCGTGTATTGACTTTATCAATTCATTTTTATTATTAATTAATTTTCCTCTGTCTTTTTAAAGACAAATAAGAGTCAGCTTGATTTCTGTTTTTTCACGTTCTTCAATTTAAGTCCTGTGAATTTGTCCCTTACACTACTTAAATAGTAATATTACATTCACTTTAGTTATGGCTATGGCTTTATTTACCTCATTTTCAGCTTCAGACTTGGTGCTGCAGGTGGCACCCTACACCTAGTAAAGAAATCAGTCACCTCCAACACAGTAAGGCCTTGCTGGTTCCCTTTCTTCCAACAGTTCCTGCATAAAGCCTGTGTTTGATCCATTAAGTAGAAAATAATAATCCTTATCTTAAAAAGAACTTATCACAGCCATCTTGCATGCACTGCTACTCTGTGCACTTTACTGATCTGAAGTAACATGTATGAAAATCGGCCCTTGATGTTGTACACCTGTTTTCTCTAGGTTAAGAAAGCTGTAGTGTCCATACTTAAGACTTGAATCTTTGAGGGCACCTAAATCTTCATATGCATCCAGTTCTTTAAAATATTTTTCCATACGTTTGGAAGGCAGAGGCACAAGTAGTTTGAATAAGGAGGCTGCTTGGTAGGTCTCGTGGGCAGACAGACTATTGCGCTGTACAACAGTTATCTGTTGTACAGATACAGATCTGTGGTACAGAGGATGCAAGAGCTTCCCTTTTCCCCCTTTGCCATGTCTTCCCATGTTTGCTGAGCTCCAGAAAGAGCATATGTTTCCTTTTTTCACTTTCCATTTTGTATTTATTTTAGCTATTATATTGTAATCATTTCAGTGGAGACACTCTCACACATATCTGGAAAGAGCCTTACATCAGTGGGACCCCAATTCCACTGATATCTTGGCATTATTATGAAATTAAGCATGAAAAGCTTATCAATAACAACAAAATTGGGAAAGAAGATGTTTCCATAGCTTTGTTTTTTTGCTGTTATCAAAGATTAATATTTGATTAATAATGGAGTCCATCTGAAGCTCTAAGTTACCATTCTATAGGTAAAATGAAATCTGAAAAAATCAAAACCAAGATAAAAGAAACGTCATTCATAAAATCTATTATTCAGAATACAACTGGACCTAAAAAGTCACACAGGAAATAAGCAGTAAGTGTATTTATATGGATACAAGGCCTCCAGGAAGCAGAGTTACCTGATGACACAAACTCAGATATGGAATAAGAATATTGGTTGGGAATTAAGAAATTTATAAGCTACACCCAAAGGCATAAAGTTCCTTTTCCCTTTCTGAAAGAAGCATGTTTCAATGAAAAACAGCCATAAAACTAACAATGCCTAACAGTAAATATGTTCTAGGGAAAGGATGTGAAGGCTTTTGCAGCTACTAATTTGGTATGATGAAAACATTATCAAATAGGTAACCTGATTTGGACAGTACTGAAAAAATGCAAGGAAGCTGATATCTCTGAATTTACAGAAAGAGTATTAGGCTCAAAACTGGCAGTGAGGAACAATTTCCCAGATTAAACATACAGTCTTCTGCATGACAACTTTAAAGAATAGCATCAGGCACCACTGTTCAGTTGATTTTCAGAAAAAAAGAAAAGCCATCAGCATCATTTAGCTTTCCTTCACAACCATAATTTTACTCTGGGGAAGCCCAGAATCTTACCAGAGTCCCAAAGGTCCTAATAAGCAATAATTGTCCCATCATTAAGAATCGGCAAGGCCCAGGCCAAAGACAGATATTGGAAGAAACACATGGGTCTTCTCCAAGTGTAAACTCCCCTGTCCTCATTGCACCATCCCCAAACTGTGTTCCCCCTTAAAAGCCATCTGGCCATGGGCCTGTGCTCCTGGGCAAGGGGGTTTGACAAGATGACTGCCAAAGGCCCCTTTCCATCTCAGCTGTTCTGTGTGTTTGTGAAACCAGCCAGCAGGCAGACCGATTCCTACCCCATTTCTGCTTCACTTACAAAGAGAGTGAATGAAACCCTGTACCAATCCTGTAATCTCTAGTATCACATGAGCTTTCTCCAAGATGGCTGGGTTACCTCACCTCAACAATCAGATTTTTGCCTGTGACAATGATATCCACATCCACATACCACAATCTCCATCCTTTGTTCATTTCAGTTTCTATGACCAAGATATTCCAGCCCCTTCCCACATTCCCGTAGCCTGCTTGCCCAATTTCACCAGGCTCATACTCTCCTCATAAATAAGGCCAGAAGAATTTGTGAGGACCAGCAGAACACATTTCCAGACATTTGCTACCAAAGGTAGCCAGGTTTAGCTTTCTAGAAAACACATCTGTCACACCAGGCCATTTTTATATGGAGCCTTTTCCCACTGCTGATCATATCAACTGAGTAACAAACTTCCTTGAGCATTCACAGCCCTTGCAAAACTATCCAGTTTTTCCACATTTCCCTGCTAAAGACATATCACCCAGACCTCTTCCATCACCAGCCCAGCTCACACACTCCAAAACCTTGGGTAAAAGGACCCAGAATATAAAATACAAGAGGGTTTTTTACTTTATTTCAGCTGAAGCTCTGTTGCCTCAGCAGCCAGCAGGGCTGAAGATTTGACCAGTACCTCCTTTGACAGCAAGCCTTCTTTCAGCTCCTGATCCTTCCAAATTGCTGCTGGTTTTCCTGAGCTCTTGGACCTGACTTTTTACTTCACTTCCTTGAGCTCAGTGGGGTCCTGGTGAAGCCTGTAGCTCTCCCATTCTCTGACTGACCCTGCTCAAGGGCTGTATTTTGTTGGTGAAACTCTTGTCTGTGTTGTGGTCATCCTCAGCTCCCAGCTTGTTCTTCCTTCCAGCTCTTATGGCTGGTTGATGCATCCCACTGTATGGGATGGAAAAGTCTGGGTTGGAAGGAACCTTGAAGATCATCTAGTCCCAAACCCCCTGCCATAGTCAGAGACACCTTCAACTAGACCAGGTTGCTGCAAGCCCCATCCAACCTGGCCTTGAACACTTCCAGGGACAAGGCACTCAGAACTTCTCTGTGCAACATCTGCTTGTGTCTCACAACCGTCTGAATTAAGAATTTATTCCTAAAATATAATTGAAACCTTCCCTCTTTCAGTTTAAAACCTTTCTCCCTTGTCCTATCACGATCTGCTCACGTACAAAATCCCTCTCCCTTTTTTACGAGACCTCTTTATGTACTGGAAGGCTGCAGTCATCCCTTTTTTCACACCTGACTTACATGTGGGATTGTGAGTACAGGGATTTTCTGAGGCAGTTTGCCTCATGTACAGGACAGAGACAGAAAGGAATTACGGAAGCTGGCATCACAGGTGGGATCTTCCACGGTAGGTCAGCCTAGATGTGAGGAAAGTTCTTTGATAGCCTCTTCTAAACTGGTCATGACATGTACTTTAAGCATGAGGCTCGTGGTCGGCCCCCATCCTACAAGCATTGTGTGGGATGGTAGCGGTGGTACTGCACCCTTTCACTGTGGGTGCTGAGGCGATTCTGCAAGCCCTGTGCTCAAAGGGACTTTCTGAAAGGTCCACTCCCCAGAGAGCAGTATAATGTTAACTACTCCTCCTCTGTGAGACTCTGGGATTTACATGTCTGTGGAAGAGCCAAAGGCCAGACATCTGCCACTGCTTTCTCACATAACACAAGGCAGCTAGGAGGTTTGCCTGTGGAAAGGCAGGGGATAAAATGTTAGGTGCAAACTGCAAATACCATGAGATATCCCACTTGGCTGGCAGCACGGCTGTGGGAGGCTGCAACTAAGAACATAAATGTGCTGTGCATGGGGCAGGAACTGGCTTATCATTTGATCATAACACTTATTTCTGAGAGATGTCAGTCAAAGAAAATATTACATTGTTGGTTTTTATATTACTTTAATTGGAAAAGGTTGAGATGTGGAGCTGCTTGCTCCCACCCATGAAGAACAAAGATTTAAGAAGACAAAGGGGGGAGACTTAAAAGACAGGAAAAGCATAAGAATGTAAAAACTGAGCTTACATCAATATTTTAAAGTATGGAAAAAGGTAGTAAAGCAAATACGAGTTTTCTTCATTACATTCCTGGTGGTTTATGACTGTTAAGCTTAAGTTAATTAACATACCTAAGCAAAGATGTAATGTAAATACATTGTTAGAACTTTAAGTAACACACAGAAATTACAAACAAGAAAGTTGCTAATGTTATTGTAGCTAAGTTTATTTTATCCAAAACATTTACATATTTATTACAACCTTAAACTCTGAGATCAGTGAATTCTCACATGTCTACTAAACAGCTCTAAGTGACATAAAAGAATTAATTTTCTGTCAGTGGCAATCTGGAACACCAAATTTATTAGGTAATGTTAGTGCCAGCATTTTTAGTACCCTCTACCCCACAGTAATTAATTGCAATGCTAACTTGACCTAATAGCACAATTGCAAATGCTAGTCTGGATATTCCACACATTTTTTCTTTCAGGATTCAAATACTTGTGGTTTTTCTTCTGAATGTTCTGGAACAAACATTTGTGGCATGTCTAGACCAGTACTTAGTGTTGAATTCAGTTAACTCAAGTTAATTAGTAATCAATTAACTGGACGTAAAATGGGACCAAAACCTCTATTCTGAGGATATTGCAATCCATCAGACAAGTCCTGCAGCCTGACGCTGTGTGATCTTCATCATTTCTATTTAAGTGTAAGGTCCATTGAAAAATATTTGCATATGAAAGTTGGTAGCTAAGAAGTTATTTGCATAGCAGTCCAGCAGCCATCTCAGAGTGCTAAGTGTCTCTGAGAAGTAACTTTCTCCAGCTATAATACTCTCCAGAGCATAAAACTAGAGCCTGGTGGAGATGTACATGGGGCACAGCTGTAGGGGAGGACACGGTGTGGGATAGAATGCTTGATGCCGGCACTGACTTTTGGTGTCCTGGCTGGAGGCTTCCCCAGCTGTGTGGTATGGGAGCATCGGGTGTGCTCGGCAGACACAGAGGGAACATCACCCACTGTCAGGTGGTTGCTGTTGGGGGCAGCTAGCCATAAACAAGGTTCAAAGATCTCACTGGAAATAGATCTCAGTACTTGTGCTGCCAGTCTTTGTTTAATCAAGACCAGCTGAAATTGTTCTTCAGAACTCTGACCAAGACCCCCAGCAGAGCAGCACATCCATTACCGTAACTGCACTGGTTTTTCCTTTTAGAATGCTGTATTATTTTCTGGTGTTTTGTCACATGTTCTTCAGTGGGTCCTCTGGCATTTAGGACAGAAAAACAGTATTATTTTTCAATTGAAAAGTGACTGTACTGCAGTGGTATTTTTGTTTGTGCTTACCACATGTGCTGAGACACCTGATTCTTGTTTTCTCTCTTACTCTGAAAATGAGGTGAGCTAATCCTATGGACAAGATCTGCCTGATGATCTTGTGAAAATTGCTAATCCAAGGGCTGTGTTCACTTCAAGGGCAGCAGTGCTGTTTACATAATATACACAGAAATGTACACAAATACAAGATCTAGGCAGAACTAGCACTATAAAAGGATTTTTTTTCAAGATTGCCAGTGGTTATTTGAGCAGAAGTGGAATAACTAGGCAAGTGTGAGTCTCCTCAACAACACTACAGCTGTATACACAGATCCATCTACTTATGCTGCTGCAATTATCTTGTTTAAAAACCAAATGGTCACATGAAAGCATTCTTGTGCATAGTAATTCCATCTTTAGAGCTTAGAGACTACCTGATTAAAATAAATCACAAAAATCTGTTCTCCAGCCACTTTTGCAGTCCCTGAACCAAACCAATGTTAACCAGGAGAGGCAAAGAGATGAATCCAGTACTGGAGAAATTCTATGAGTTTCCATGCTTGAGCTATGTACCGCAGTTCGATTTTTATCCTTTGGTACCCTAAACATGATACAGCCACTAAAATAAGTGTGTACAGACCATTTTGCATTAGCTCTTTAGTGGCAAGCTTCAGCCAGGCATCAGCTATCGTGTTAAGTGATAACACGGTGGTTCCTCACGCTTCAGCTATTTGCCAAATCTCATTATATTATTTGCTAATTCATTCAGCTTTGCTATTCCCTCTGCACGGAGAGAGCTGTGGTTGTCTTCCTGCTAATTGTCTGACCCATGGGATCCTTAGACTGCTTTCTGAATAAATGCTAGACGTGCAATAGCAGTTTGTAACAGCCAAGGTTGTCAAGCGTGAGGTTAAGCTCAGAGGACTATATTTAGGCACTTCAACAGGTGGCCTGATGCACAGAAGTGCTGAGCCTGCAAGCTCCTGCTCAGCTACTTAAATACTGAAATCCACAGACCAGCTGAGAGAGGTCAGGGCTCCTGAACATCCAGACATGCACTAAGTGCCTGAATATGTTCACAGGAACATAGTGCAGGATGTTTCCTTTTAACTTGGCTTAGTGTATATTTTGAGCTAGTAACAGTTTTATCTAGGTAATCATTATTTTCTCCATTGTTGCAGAAAAGCTGATGCCTGACATTTGCCATCAGTTCTCTCATACAAGTGTTGAGTCAGTTTGGTGGCCAGATCCCACTGTTAATACCCAAGGGACACTAGGGTATTATTATTTCATCTTTCCTTTAGAAAATAAGTGAATAATAAAATTCAGAGCTAGTTTCTTATCAGGAAGTGTTTCATGGTCAGAAGGTAAATGCTACCTTAGTTTCCCTTTGTGCAAAAAAATTACTGCCTTGTAAGGATGACTTAGACATCACTGCTCAGTTTCCTGACGGATTATGAAGTGTGAGAATCTTTCTGCTCACAGGGAGCTGAACACAAGTCTTTGGAACAATGTCACAGAATAAGATTACCTCCAGCCACAGAAATTCTGATGATCAAACCAAATAATCTTTTTTTTCCAAACCTTCCTATAGATGTGATAAAATACTACATGTAAACTGCTATTACCACTGACACTTCTGCATGAAATATTTCTGTGTAGCCAAAATGGTGTATTTTGTTGACATAAACATTCTTCAAAAAACAATAATCAGGATTCTCATGGAATTCTTGAATGTTTGAATGAATCTCATTTTAATCTGTTGCTGTTTTTCTTGTGAATGTTACATATAAAAATGCTTTTTGATACATAAAACAGCTGTTGAAAGTTTCGTGATCTTTTGGCGTGTCAATTTAAGCCATTATACCTTGCAGACAGTTTGTAACTCCTAGACAAAAGCTAAATACTACTTTATCCAAAGTTCTTAGATGTGGCCATTGCTTGGATCAGAAACTCCCTTGTTTGGTCTAGAGGCAGATCTGAATGGGGACCAATCCAGTGCAAAATGGTGCTGCCGAGATTCTGAAATCAAATGAACAACAGACTTTGCCTGTAGTGAATAATTAAACAAATGAGCCTAATGTTCCCGCCTGTGTTGATTTTGGCTTATTAATTGTGTGTCTGATCCCGTGACTCATATTTCACTGCAAGGAGTAACCCCCTCACTGGCAGTGTGAAGGGCTGCCTCCTGCTTTGTTCTCCACCACTGAGCAAACACACCATTTCTACTGTATTTAGTTTAACACCCCTATATAAGCAGGCTCAGGATTAGACCTTCTGTTTATAAGGCTAGGTTTAAAACAAGTTTGTTTTCTCTGCTTAATCCAGATTAATAAGAGATTTGCATTCTGTGTCATTCTTCATTAGCTATAAAGCCAATTAGGATATATTGCTTGCTGCATGACTGTACAATACTACAACAATACTCTCTGTTCTTGAGCTCAGCTGTAAGGACATTCTTTATAATTAATTGCCATGGATCTTCTAATTGTTTTAATATGATGCCTCTGCTTTGTTATCCTTTTGAATTCCGTTGACAGATTGGCTCTTGGCTTTCAGAGTTATCAGCTGCATTTAACCTTGCTTTACTTTTAGAAACAGCAGGTATGGCAAGTACAAAAACTTATCAATCATAAATCATAATTGCCAGTTTCAGAGGAAGAAATTATATCCATACGCTGTTATTATTCTTGATATTGCATCATTTTTACATGAATGTTTAAGCTGCTGTTCTTTGCTTTGCTTGCACTTTGTAAAAAGATAACTCTCAGCAGATTTTCTGAAGGTCCTATTTTTTTTCGGGCTGTACTCTGCTGTCATGGAATTTGACTGCAGATCTCCTCTGCAGATGGAGCAGAGATTACACCCTAAGCAAAGAAGACAAATCTATTACCCTTTTAATGCTACAAAATCATATTCAAGTTTGGTTTGTCCTTTTTTGGAAGAAATATGACCATGTCAAGGAAAAGTATTCCAAACTGGTTTAGACTATTAAAAGTCAAATGATGGACTGCCTATTAAATTGAATACCACAGAGCAAAACAGTGGTTCATGTTGCAGGTATGAAAACCAGTCTCAAAATCAAGAAGGAAACAAACTGTGTACTATTAGGAGTTTATAACTTTTTACTCCACAGGTCTTTTGCAGTCCTGTTCTTCATGGGTTTTGGCTGTTGTTTTCATTTTTGCTACATAGCCAGTTCTAGTAAAGATGAGGACATAAAGACAGGAAAGATGTCTGCCATAGCTCAACAAATTTGTTAATCAACGAAAGTCAGTATTGAGTAAATACCAAGATTTAGTGCCAAGAGCAAAAAATGATGTCACCCTCCTGAATTCCAGAGTCCATGATCAGTCACTTGGCCAACCCAATACTTTCCTCCAATGCAACATTTATAATAAACTCATATTAAATCTGTGCATTGCACATGTACTTCTTCATGTGGGTATATCCGAGGATGGGGTAACAACAGCAGTGTGAGGCACTGAGAGTAAAGATGTTGGACTAACTTTAATGGCTAAAGCAGTGCTGAAAATGAGCTGCTTCATGCTGACTGATAGACTGAGCCCATTGACCTAATTCCCATATCCCACTGGGAATCAGGACTCTCACCACCTTTACTGAAGTCCTGGCTGAACTTCACTGCAGCCTCTCTGTCCTTCTCTCCAACAGGAAAACTTGCCTGTGATCCTCCTCAGCCATCTGTGCTTCATCCACAATCTTACATGTGACTTACTCTAGCTGCAGCCTCATTAACTTTCAGTATCCACAGTCTCATGTACACTCACTTGGGGGCTTCAAGGGAGAGGTAGGGCAAGGTCATTTTCTGAGTCTTGATTACAGGGGTTTGTAGGAGGCGCCTAAGGTGCTGTGCTTGAACACGGTGGCCTTGAGCAAAAATTCCATTCACTACTCCTTATCTCAGTAGAGATCTACAGGTTATTTGCACTATTCAGCAGTTAAGGGAAAAAAATCCTACCAACTAAAGAAAGTAAATCTAAAAGCTTTTCATATGGATAACATTGAGAAGTACCTTTCTACAGTAAAAGAATAGCAAGAGGAGAGGGCAGCATGCTGATGCAAATGAGTTTGTAACCAGAGGACATTTTCAATACTACTAATAAAATATTTTGGAAAATTAATGTTTCATGATAAGAGAAGAAAATGCTCTCTGTCCTCCTAAATCATTGTGTGTCATTTCTGCTCCTTGCCCCAGATGCTGGCAGATGGCAGACATGGGGTGAGAACTAGACCACCAGAATTACATATTGCGGGCTTGGTTTGGGGGTACTTTGAGAAGGTGGAAAGGGGGAAACAGTGTCATATTAAAATATAGGGTGTAGTGCCTTCTGACTTAACAGTTCAAGTGGTAAGAAGGATATGCAGGTACCCAGAGTTTTAGGAATAGCACAAGTAAACAAACAGCTCCTTCAGGGAGTTTCTTTCTCTTGATTAAAAAAACTGATAAAAATCAAATTATATTTTCAAAAAGTGAAATCTTTGTGTGTTTGAAGTGCTCACAGGAGATTTTACTATCACTCTTTCTGTATAGGAGATGAATTTTGACATCCTATAAACATTTGGCTGATCCTACAAACTTTGTCTCTGTATTTTACGCAGAGCCTGACTAGTCCACCAGGGTAAAAAATTTTTCACGAAATTAGAATAGTTCCAAGTTTTGGGCCCAGAGTACATCAAGAGTTTTCTAACATCTACTCCCTGCCCAAGCCATGTGCCAAACATGCAGACTGAGGAGTGAAGAGTTTGTTGGAGAAGAGCCTGGTGGTTGTGACGATCTGGCACTGCCAATGCCTCTAAGGAAAGGGTTAGAGAAGTGTAACTGTTTTCCCTCTTAACCAAATACAGTTCAAGGAGACAGACAAACAATCCCTCTGTAGGTTTGTTGGACTTTTCCTTAGCAGAAGTCCAAAGGGTTGAATTGAAAAGTAACATCTGAAAAGACAAACTCCTTAGTTGGCTGGTATCATGTGGCACAGGTCCAAGGATTAGGTCTGCAAGCTTTAACCAGCAGAACAGGTTTGTATCCATCCGGAACACATAGGGGTCCCTTCATGTTTCTTCAAGGAAAGAAAAATGGACATTTACTGAGTTGCAAGTCACAATCTCAGTCTATGGCACAGGTAGAAGATATTTGAGAGTAGCAAAACAGAAAACAGCTCGCTGGCCCAGAGGCAACAGGATTCTTGTGCCCTTCAGCCCTCACAAAGGAGATTTTAAATAAGAGTCCTAGTGGGGAATTATTTTGCAAGTCTTCAAAAAGTCAGTGTTCAAAATGGCCACCTGCAACTCAAGAAAGATATTTAATTGCTCCCACAAGTATGGGATATGCAGGACTTCCCTGTTTGCCTAGGCATACAAATATTTATAATCAAATTTACAAGCAGATTGATGTACACAAGAGAGATGAGGTAAGAGGAGTCATTACAACAAATTATTCAGAAAACCTAAAATATGCAATGTGTTTCTGCTATACATTGGAAGAAGCAGTATGCATCTGGTACAAAGGTTGTATAGTAACTTTGCCCATTCCAGGAAAATAACATTATTTTACTCTGAAAAGACAGATGAAACTCCTGCTCTGTGTACACCAGGGGCTGGAAAGCTAAAAATTTAATAAATAAAACTATTTGGATGCATAAAGAATGGGATAAAAACTAATACAGAAAACATTACAACCACTTTATGAAGATAGTTTCTTTTTACTCTTACAGTTCTCTGTTCAATTTTCAATTTTCCACTCCCCAAAATACAAGACAAACATATAGCATACTCAGAGATAGACTAAAAAATAGCACAAGAACATAAAATTTTCATTTGAAGAGAGGAAGAAAATATTAGACATGTTTATTTTACAAAGGAATTGAATTTAAAAAAAAGGTGGAAAAACTATTTAAAACAATGAATGCTGTAAAAGGAAAAGTACTAGTATCTATACAGCTGTCTAACAATGCAAGCTTTAAAGAAAACTGAAAATAGGGGAATTCCAAAATGATGAAGAGGAAGGATTTTTAAAAATTCATATTTAGCTTGTGAAACTTTTTAATGTGTAACTGCGATGAGGTCAAGTATATGCCTGCATTCAAGAAAGGAGGGATTGTTTATACTTATAGGAACATATGAACCTAGAAAAGTGTATGAACGAAGAACACATGAAACCAAAACTGTTGTGGAATATACAAAATCATTTGCTAAATAGTAGTTATCATTAAAGAGGTATGTACAAATTATCTTGCAGTTTCTTATGATGAAATCTCCTGCTCTTCATCCTGGAGGAGGTAATATTGGTGGCTAAGACTAATATTCTCCTGTTTTAACTGTCCCCAGAAACTTGTTTCTGATCTTCTGTTTACAGAACCAGTCACAAGTAATTTTGCATTGAGGATGTTTATATCAGCATAGGACTCTTTACGTCAAAATAAATAACACTGGATTATCTACAGTCACTTCACTTGTTTATAAAAGTTGATACGAACACTCCCCTGTGTTTTCATTAAACCACAAATATTTATTCTTGGTCCAATCCTGGAATACACTTGTTGGATGTGAACACACTGGGGAAAATACCATTTAAATGGTATCTTAATTAGAACCTAACTAACTTAAGGTGCAAATGTCTGATTTGCATGTCTTGATGAAGACAAGTTTTAAAGCTGCAGAAGCTCATTTTGTTGACAAAAGGACTAATAAACTGTCAAGCACACCAAACATTTGTGGGCTTTTTACCATAAAAACTTTTCCCCTTAAAATTTGTTTATTTTAACCTTCCCAGTTTCTAGATCAATTTGCATCAAATGAGCATCCACAATACAAAATGGAAACCCAAAATGTAAAATTATGAACTTTTTCCTCTTCCAAAGTTAATTTATACAGGTCACCAAGGCAAAACTCAGCATACTTTATAAGGTATAAATTAATATGATAGCAATTAATCAGTGGCTTAATGCTGAATGGTAACAGACAAATTAAAGCAAATTTCTGATGCTCTGATTTCAAACTGAAATGTACTGTTTTATTCAAGGAGAGGATATTCTCATATTAGAAAATACTTTTTAAAATGAACTGGGTCTTGAGAGTTTTTCAGAAGTTCTCAGTTACGGTCATGTGCCAGCAAATGGCCACCACATTCCTGGCTGCTGTCTGTTAAATGTCTGCACTGCTTTTGTCTGATACTTGTTTCTATTGAGCTGGAAATGCAAAAAAGGCCACCACAGCTACAGCATAAGCAGGTTACTTTATCCCTGTTTCCTTCTTCTGCTTAGTCCTGTAATGATAGAGACTTCCCGTACATGTGTGTGTGAAACATGAGCTTTTCTGCTTAGGAAAAAAAGATAAAAAACTTAAAAGAGCAGTAACACAAATTACACCTGGAAGTACAATTCGCTTGATAAGTAATGCAATCCATGGTAGTATCTTCCCATTTTCCAAGAAAGACTGATTAGCTGAGATAAAGCTAATGTCAGTTTATTTCAAAATTCATATGTCAAAGAATAAGAAGAACCTGAACATCGTTCTCACTGCTGCATGTGGGTTTTTTTCCATTCATGTGCTCTTCTATAATGGAGAAAAAGGACTGTGCTTTATTCTTTTTCCTACTAAAAAGAAATGATCAACATCCATTGCTGAGCCAAAAAAAAAATTCTGTTTCCAGCTAACTACTGGGCTGGGAATTACTGAAATTTTTGGGGGTCCTTCCAGAACTTGCCATACTAGGACAGAGATCACAGTCTCACCTTGCTTATGGAAGTAGCCTTTGCCTCATGTCCTCTCTGAAGGCAAAGTTCAGGAACCCCTGTTACCACTCTGCTGTTCTCCTTTAGTGTACAGCATGATGAATGAGGAGAGAGATGAAGCAAGGCAAGTTCTGTCAACCCCCTTCCCAAAAGTGAACTTTCCACAGTGCATCAAATGGCTTTTCCATTCAAAAGCCAGACCGCGTTAGAATAGAGGCTAGTATATTTCCAGTAAACTCAAAGTGAGGAACCCAGAGCAAACCAGAAAATGTTCGTAGCCAATTCCTCTTGCAATGCTCTTGCAGGGTTAAATGAGAGCTTACTTCCAGTTTTCTTTGCAGTCAATTCATTAACTTTCTAAGTAGCAGCAAACTCCATGGCTTCCCCTCTGCTCCCTAGCAGGTTTTTTTTTCTCCAGTGCTTCTGTGGCCCAACTCAGCAACCTCTCCACCTGAGCATGGTCTACAGGCTCTGAGGTCTCTCCTGGGACCCTCACTCTCTGCCTTGCCATACTCTTCAAGGTGTGCAATCTCCTTCCCATCATCCTAATTAGAAAGAAGCAACATTAATGTCATCTAGAAGAATCCACACAGCCTCAGATTTTTTAAAGGAGGATGATGAAAAATGGACAGAAAATCTATAAAAGACATAACTCGATGACAAAAGGAGGAGTTTTGATTTGAAGACTGTGCTTTTGTCTGGTTTTGATGGTCAGCTCTGGAGAATCATTCCGCATTGCAAAAATCACGTGTGGTTACAGCCCTGCAACATTATGAATGGTAAAAGATCCCACAAGAAGAAGTAGCTCAAGTTTTTTCCATTGTCTCACACTTACGTCTTTAAACACCTTAGGCATGGTTGCAACCTCGCTGATATCCATGGAGCTTGAACAATTACAGTTAATTGGAATTTGATAAAGCATGCATAGTGCTTGGCTGGAGGTTTGGTGTATAGAATTATTCAGAGTAAACAGCAGGGAGCATTTTCTTTAGAATCTGAAAAAACAGCTCTGTACATCTATATACCGATCTACACACATGCAAAATAAATTATTTTCAGAATAAATTTTACTTTACAACTTCATATCGTATACGTCTTTTCTTTCTGAGAAAGAATCACGGCCGAGTAGCAGAGAGGGTTGGTTTCTGCAAATTCACCCCCTCACTTTTTGAGGCACTTAAACTCAATGAATCCAGTGGCTTGAGGACTCAGGTAAACGTGTGACACAACTAAGCCCCATAAATGCTGCCATGGTAAAATTTCATCACTCCCAGTAACATTTTCAGAGTCTCGCTGCATGTGTTTCCTCCTCCTCTGTGCAGCCTGGTGTTAGCAGTAGAATAGTCTAAGCTGAGGTCACTCTCAGATGCGCTTCCAAAACATAGTGTTCTTAGAAGTTTGGAAATCTGGTTGTAGGCAGCTCAGAACCGAAGAGCCAACAGTGGTTCTTTTGACTTCATCTCCATTTTGTCTGGTAACACTCCAACCATAAAATGGGGGCAAAATGACCTTCTCTCTGTAGAGGAGAGCCGTGAAAATAAATTAATAAATAGTTGTGAAGCAATCATCTGTTCTAGTACTGAGCACTGGAGCAAATCTCTTGAGGAAATTAGTTCTGTCATCAGAATAGGGTTTAAGTAGCGTGCAATGGATATGGCAGGAAGCCTTGAGCATTAAATGGTGAAGGTGAAGTAAAATATCTCCATGCATGAATTAAGCCCAGTGGTCATTGTCCTGAAAGAGGCAGGAGTCCTGTAAGAGACCACAAGTGTGCTTGTGTAACCAATGACTGTATGAAATGGCACTGAGCAGCGTGCACACCATAGAAACCTCACTTTTCAGCCCTTTCAGCAATGGTTACATCTTTAAGACCTGGCTACCTTAGGTGAAGACCATTCACAGAAGGCGATCTGTAAGATCACCGCCAGAACATCTAACAGATTATTTCCTGGGGCAGTATGATCCATGGATCCAGGGCTTGTTTTTTACAGAGCTGTGCAGTATCTTTGAATATTGAGTGATTTTGGAATTGTGAACCTTGAGCTTTATCACCAGATTGCAGTGTTAGCCAGTGTTAATAGCATCCAGTATCACTTCATATAAAGTATTAGCCAGCCACCACAGAAGAAGAATTTTCAGTATGACTCAACAGAATTGGAATGCATGATTCTGCAATTCAAGCTTGATGAAGATCACTGATAAACTTTGGGACTATTACAAGTCCTTAGCTACAAAAGAAAAAGTTTTTGTTAAGGTGGGCTTTTCTGTGGATGCTTTTTGTGATCCGGTCATATGACATCCAGTTCAGGTTCCATTGCAATTGGTAAAAAGCCCACATCTGTTTAAAAAAAAAAAAAAAAAAATTGTATTTGTATTGTATCCTTGGTATGCCAGCTCCCCAGTTTCCCCTCTGCAGGGTGGGAATAAGCAGGCAACATTTAATGGTAGCTGAGTGCTTTGAGATCCTTGGATGACGAAGGCCAAAGTCCACAGTATTTTTTTTGGTCTTATGACAGACTGGATTTCACTTACACACCATTATTTTGAGCAGTGTGTTAGGTTATTTGCCTGTCCATGCTAACAATGATAATAAATCACTCTCCACACTTCACTAGGAGAACAAAGCATTATTTACAGATTATAGTGTGGATAAGGCATAAATATGGTTCCCATCACTACAGTAAAGGATCTGTCAGCACTTTCATTACCATACTTTAATTCCAGTGGTTTGCAATCCCATTTTGATTACCATCACCAAATAGACTGCTATTTTTCAGCTTTATTAATGTTAAGTGAACAAATCATGGAAGTTAAAACTGCTTTTGTTCTCCCATAACTAAAATTGGCTTGAAGTTCAAACAATGAAATTTGGAAAGCAATTCAATTTGTCCAAAAGAGAGATAAAGTCAAAAGACTAGCCACTTCACATACTTAGACTTCAATCTCACAATCATGCATCTAGATCTGTATTGACATGATGATACACCAGAAAAACTAATACTCCTGTGGAGCTATTCCAATTGCTCTGATACCTAGTATCATTTTTAAAAACTGCTTAAATACACATTTACATTGTGTCTGGGTGGTCTTTGGGTTAAAGAATATGCTTTCAATAACTTTCCCTCAAATATATATTTTTTATTTTTAATAAAAAAGAGGAAATTAAACACAAAAAAAAGCTATGTTATTTTAACATTGAGGTTTCAACAATAATGAAATTCAAATTTAAGCTTGACACACCATCTCAACTCATTCAACAATGTATTTCTAAGAAATGCCAATAATGGGATGAGATAAGATGAATAAATCAGCCCTAAATGAAAACTCCTAAGTTATGTTTCCTTCCTGAGAAATGTGTGCACGTGAAGGATTTTCCCCCTTATGATGTTGTGAAAAAAACTTGGGAGCTTGAAACTGAACCTTACTTGATAGTGTGCAAGTTTTGTTTTCTTGGAAAGGGCATGTGAGATGGACTCAGGGACCTCAAGGTCAGCAAGTAACACAGCCCATCTCAATTGCCTTCTGATAAATCCTCGGAGCTCCTGAGTGCTGATTTTGTTCAGCATGCCTGAAGAAAATGCTCTCTCTCTCTGAGAAGTCCTTACCTTCCACAGTGAGGAGCGAGTTGAGGCAACCACTTACGCTGTTCTCATTGTGTTTCTGTCTTTCCAGAGGTCCACGGTGCCTCATGCCACGTACTTCTAACAGGCGGTATCTGACTGTTTGTTTGCATTTGACTGTGTCTTGAGGTCTTTTAAAAGCCATCTCACATTAATTTGAAAGGCTGTAGTGGAACAATGAGAAGGAAAGCCAGGCTGCTTGCCTTGGTTTAGCTGCTGCATTGAATAACTAAAATCTGGAGAGAGAAGAGAGGGGAGAGGGCACTTTCCTGCAGTCTGCAAAGGAGGCAGTGTGTGAGGAAAGGACTTTTCAACGGCACAGCTTTGCAGAAGGAGCATAAACTGGTGACTGGAAAAGGAGGGAGCAAACTATGTACAGCCCTGGCTCAGGCTGATGGAAAGAGACAGCAGATTCAGAAGGCCTCTGAAGAATATGTAGAAAGGTGGGAAACCATTCAAATGTGGAATTTAGGTGTGTATCTCACACCTAAAGACACTCACACTCACTGACCTTGTAATGTTACTCTCTTTTATCTAGCAGATTTGTTTTTCTACCCATATTAATTGAATTAAAATTCAAATAAAATCCAGATTTTGAAATTCACACGTTTATAGTGGTTTGGGGACATTTACAATCAAGAAAAAGATGCACCTCAAAGCTCTGGCTAACTCAGGATCCTTTCATGGTTATATTGCTCTATTTCCCTTCCTTCCTGGTCATGAAACTCATCTCCATTGGCCACCTTGTGTTTGGGAATCCAGTTGAAGATCAAAACATACAAAGTCTAATTCTTCCTTATTGGATGTAGATCTGTGGCTGTATGTCGAGCCTTAGAGTTATCCGATCTCCGTTGGCTCCACAGATTGCACACATCTTTTGTTTTCATTTTTCAGTATTGGAGGAAAGATAAACTGATGCTGTCACATAGATTCTATACAAAATCTTGGCTTCCATGGTTTATTTAAAACTGCCCTCCAAGTATTAATGCCTCTGCAATGATGTAAGTGCCACATATTAATTTAGCAAAAATCAGGATTAATCCAATTAATAGCAAGGATGGCAATATTATACCACCTCATATTAACCATTGACTAGCAGCAAACGTAGAAATTTGCTTTACAAAAATTAAGTTGAATGGCAATTTAGTAAATTAGGATTTAGAAAACCAAAATACCCTGCTTAACCTTCACTTCACATGGTGACAAAAAATACAACATAAACAAGCAGACAGATATATAGCATATATAGCATATACTCTCTTCTCTAGAGATTGACTTCTTAGTACTAAAGGAGATGCAAAAAATTATTTCTTTGTAAAATAGGAATTTTAAATTAAATAGATGCAAAAATCACAATCAGGACTTCAGCATATACATCTTCTCCTTTCTGAAATTAAGTATAACTGCTGGGAAAACTGAACCACGGCAAGTTAGTCCCAGGAATAACAGAAACAGAAGGACAGATCACGTGTGGACAGAAATCCCCTTTTGTCTCAGTTCTGACAAATACTCTCAAGACGGTAATCATTTCGGGAGGAAACTGTTGCTTCATGGAAATGCTATGATCTAGAGGTCATACTTGCTTGCCTAAGACACATTTCTGTGGTAGATCCCCCAGTTCTCACAGCACTACAGGTCTTGCCCCACAGCCCTGTGTGTGAAGGATGAAAGGTTGTAAGCCACAGCTTTACAGTACAGCATATCCCCTTGGGCAGATGCTCAGCCTATGCAAATGCAGCCATTCCCCCAGGGCAGTGAGACCCTTCGTTCTCTGAATTTCACCTGTGACTTATTTCGTGGCTCTTTTCCTGCACCCCACGCCCCCAAGAGTGAAGGCCAGGGTGTGCATCCTGAATCCTCACGGATGAGGCTGCAGACAGGGTAACAGAGCACACGTTCACCTCGAAGAGGAAAGTGCTCTGCTCTGTGCCCAGCCAGGGGCTGGGCACTTTGTCCCCATTCTCCCTGAAAGTGAAAGAGCACGCCTAAGGGGAGAGAGAGCCGAGATGCAAAGACAGGCAGTCTCCTGTCTGGGATGGGAAGTCTGCCCAGGCCCTGTGCTCTGGGAAGCCAAACGAACCCCGGGTATGCACAAAGTTAATGGCAGAAAGGGTTTGGTACAAGTACAGAAAAACAATCTTGTGTTGAATACCCAGGTTTCAGGTCCGTTTCTAAAACTTTTTTTTTTATTATTATTTCATTTTTGGTAAGCAGGTATTATTTAGACTTCTGTTTGGAATGGGGTAAATATTACACTGAAGATTCAGGACATCTGGGGTGTTTGTGACAGCAAGACCAAGCCCAGTACAGGCGCCCTTTTGCCGGGAGCCAAGGATGGTGCAGCGGATGCGGCTGGCGGGCCCGCTCGCCCCTCTCCCTGTCTCTCTCCGTGTCTCTCCGTGTCTCCCTGTGTCTGGGACCCGGTGGAGGCGGGGGATATCCCGGGCCTTCTCTCTTCCCGCGCGGGGCGCGGTGAGGTCTCCTCGGGTCGGGGGAGGAGGGGCGGCGGCGCGCGGCCGCGCGGGG
>VZRN01002263.1:1870140-2167479 GCA_013397935.1 Dasyornis broadbenti
AAAAAAAAAAAAAAAAAAAAGTGTTGATTAGACTTGTTTACCTTTTTTCATTATAATGAAAGCATAGTTCCTTGTTTGCTCTTGCAGTTAGGGCAGCATTTCTGTGTTTGGCATTACATCTCTGCACCTGTAATTCTGTAGAATAAACTGTTTTGTATTGCTTTCTTCTTCTGTTTTCTTTCTGGGAGGTGGGCATATTCTTTCTGCAGGTTTTTCTCAAGACTGTATTCACTGGTCAATAGAAGATGGCCACATTAGCTGAATGAGAAGAATTTTGCTCCATTTCACCCAGAGATCAGGGCATACTCTGTGATCCCAGAGGAATGCAGCTGTCAAAGCAGAGCATAGGTTGAAATTCAGGTGTCGATTCACATTGACACATCTGAGGTTTGATTGATTAATTACTTTGAAAATTAGTGAGCTAATGGATTGATGGTTCATTTAGTATCATCGCGGTGACTACTGCAAAATACCTTGAAACAGACCTAGGAGTTTCTAGCTCAAATGGTGTCCCTGCCCATGGCAGGAGAGTTGGAACTTTAAGGTCTCTTCCAACCCAGGCTTTCTATGATGATGATGAAATGTATAGAAACACCAATGTACAAATAATTTCTGAAGTCTTACAAACTGTTGGCCTTTTTGCCAGCAAGTTTGAATGATCAGTGCTGGTTTTTTTCCAGCAGGTTTTAAGTTGTCATCTCTTGACTTAGATGAACATTCACTTGTTCTGTGAACAGAGGTGCCAGCTTGTTGCCTTCACATCACTGGATGATTTGCACATCTTGTAGATGATGCGCTGCTGTGGGATGTATTTGAGAGGATGAAGTCAGTAGCAGGAATCCAGCTAACTTCAGTGGGGTCAGATTTCGCCTTTGCTGTCTTGAAATTAGCAATGACGACAGTGTAGTGACGATGGTATTTTTGTAGTTAGTAAAACAGCTTGTATATTGCAACTCATTGTAAGTTAAACATTATAAACAATTATTAAGAAAACAATTTAAAAAGTAAACGAAAAATGCTTTGACATTCAGACCTGTCATAGTATGTCATTAATAGCTTTTTTGTAACCAACAGATGTTCTAGCTTGACTCCAAAGGGCAGGATTTCTTCAATCTAGTTCTTTGAAAGTACAACTCAATTTCACTCATTGGTTTTACTGCTTCTTTTCTTTAAACTTACGATTTTACTTGAGTCTGGGTGCAAGTCTAGATCTACACATTGTCTTCTAAACAGTAATGTTTTTAGATCCTTATAAAGGTTCTCAGGGAAGTCAAGAAGCTGAGTTCCAAGAGTAATGTCTGGGATGGTCTTTACCACCCTGAATAATGTGGAGCACCTAAGCTGGTTGATAGGGAAAACTGACAAGAAGAGTGTCTGCAATCTTTCTTTCACTTGCAATTGGGTGCCTAATTGTGTCTTCCTTCCTCACTCTGTTTTTTCGGTGCTTCTCTCTGTACACATACCTTTCTCTACATCCATATCTCTGGGTGCGGCAGCTTTCTGTTCACTGGGTTGTGCTCAGTTCTGTCTGGCATACACACTGAGCCTCATTGGGGCCAGGTGCAACCATCAGGAATGCTTGTTTTGGCTATCCCCCATGGTTTTGAGTACTTTGGTCCTAGATGATAACACACTATCCTAGTTGACGATGCAATGAAGTACCGCAAATTCTGTTACAGTATTTTTAGCCACATCTACAAATTCTTGCTGAGCAACTATGCCACATTGCAGAACTTTTGTGGGTTGCCTATACTCATTTGGCTGCCTAAGGTGCCATTTTGAATTTGGCTTTTATTGTTTATGAGGATTTTAGGTCACTTTTACTGTCTGTTGTATGAAATAGAACTGGATCTAGTCTGGGCTCTGTCTTCAGACAGCCCTTTTGCCCATTTCTGTGAACCTTGGGAAAATTCAGAACTGGATCTAAATTTGTGGCTCAGGCCCAGTGCCAGTAATGCTCTTTGAATCTAATTCAGTACATTGGGTTTGTTGGTTTTGAATTGCTTTGAGTTATTTGATACTTATGACTTGCTGACATAGGGTCGCTCAGGAGAGTAGCTATATATATATATATATGTGGCTGATGTCAAGTGGTGTGCTTTTTTTAGAGATCTTCTTCATTATAACTTGTTCACATAATTACAGCATGCTGAGTATATTGCCATAGTCTGTTTTCACATGCCGCAGTAGTGCTCAGTGTTGGGGCAGGTCTGTAAGAAATACATCTTTACAATAATATAGGACATCACGCTGCCTAATTTATCAAGAAAATGTAATTGAAATACTTTGTGTAACAATGGAAAACAAAACAAAAAATCTCTTCATGCAGATGGTATGCTGATGGCAATGGTGGAGAGTTATAGTGCCATAAGGATAATTGTTTTGACCTCCTGTTCCCTCTGAGAAAACTGGAGACAACTTCTGTGTTTACATCCCTTCCAAGAATTTGTAATTAGGAACAGTGTAATTCAGAAAGCAGTGGTATAAGGAAATAAATCCAGTGAGCGCTAGAGGGATTCAGGAGTTTCATTCATAAAGAAGCCATCCACATTTCCGTCTTCAGTTGCTGTGATTTAGCGCTACATTAAAGGCAGGGCTGACTCTGAGGCATGGTGTGATGTAAACTGATAGCAGGGGCTGTTCCACTGGTTGTGTCCTGGCATGGAGCTCAGCTCTGGCATTGAGCTCTGTGCCAGGCTATATTCTGGCAGCAGCCTCAGGTTTTCTGAGAGCATTAAACCTACCAGCTGGCTCCTCTTCCCTGGGTTTCTTTGGCATTAAATAACAATGCCTTGGTGCGCAGTGGCTAGGCAGAAACAGAAGAGGAAAGTATGGTTTGGATCCTGGTGGAGGTACTGGTAAATAGAGCAGCTGTTGTCTGAAGAGAGCATTTTTGGGTGTAGTCATTATGCCATTAATGGGATCTGAAGAATTGAAGATGGAAACTAGAATAGTGTCATTTTCCCAGGGAAAATGAACCCACAGTTAGGGGAAACTGGCTGATATCTTCTGCAGGTGTCGCTGCTGAGGACTAGGAAATACTTTAGTTGAGGGCTTTCAAGACACGTGGGTCTTTCATATTCTCCCTGAGGCAGGTGGACATCAGCCTTTTTTCATCCTCTGTGAGAAGAGGGGATTTAACACAATGGTTTTTTTCCAACAGGTTTCCAAAGTGTTCTGACTCTAGTCAAGTATTTCTGGAGCTGACAAATTCCTGTGCTTCAAGAGATTGACCCTGTAGCAGTCGTGTGTGCTTGAATTTTATATGGAATTATTTATGAGGGCAGAGTGGGGTAGGATACTGCTCTGTCTCTGGATTTGACAGCACAACCTGCATCAGAGTCCTGTGTGAAGCACGCTTTTCTGGGGGAGTATAAACACCCACCCAAAAGCACAACTGTGAAAAGCTTCTTAGCCTCCCAACAGCTTACTGTCTTCTGGGGTGTGGGCCTTCAAAGGAGAAGAAATACCATAGAACAGATACAAAGTAATTGTCAAATGCTGGGCTTTACCTCTGGCAGTTTAAGGCAAGATGCCTTTGAAGCTCTTGAAAGGTTTTTCTGACACGTTATGGTTTGGACAAGTTGTAGTTCAGTTCAGTCGTTTGTTCTAGGCTTAAAAGTTGTGTTATGAAAGCAGGGGTACAGATCTATCCCAGAGATTCAATTCCTGACTTTGACACCTCTTTTGCAAGACTCTCAGTTTGGCTGATCATAGCTCAAGAGTCTTTGTAGAGCTCCATGTCAAGAATGATAGGAGCTAGTGTGCTGGTAGTTCTTAGGATTCCACTAAATTTTTAAATCACACATTGGTCAGATGCAGCCTCCGGAAACTTGCATCACTCTGTGCTTCCTGGAGGGTCTTGATCACAGAAAGGAGATTAATAGGAAGTAGTCTGAGCTTGATGTTATTCTATCACAAATCCCATACTTGCAGTTACAGATTTTGTTGTTTTCTCTCAAAACCAGTTTGTAGATACTGCATTTCATCCAAATTCTTGTATGAAGATTACTAATGGATTCACTGAGCAAGAGACTAAGACAACTGCAGTTCCTATCTGTTTGTGAAGGAATAGTCAGATACGTGGGACTTGGCATGTTGCAGTCTCCTCTTCTTCCTATGTTGTTCTAAATAAGAACAAAAGTGCTCACATTTAAGAAGAGTTTTCTCTTCCTAGTGCATCCACAGCCATCCTACCTTGCCAGTAATTAGGGTCTAAATGAGAGTCCCTTTTCTTTCTGTCTGATCTCACTCACTGGGTTGTGACGATGAGCGTTACAACCTTTGTGTATGCAGGGCAGCAGGGCTGTAACTCACCCATTCATCACATTATCACTTATGACAACCCTCCTTGGTTTTACAGTCCTCTTTTCTGGCTGGAATTCAGTCAGGACAGGTTGGTACCTCTACCCTTTCAAAAGGTGTTTTGTATTTTTAAGTGACCCCAAGTGATGTGGGCTGAGGCTATGCAGCTCCTTTGGTAAATGCTGCTTCAGTAGGCTGTACCCATGTGCTAAGATACTACTTCATTACCAGTCTAGAGGAAAGAGTGCCAGCTACTTACACCTCTGTCATCACTTTCCACACAACCTGGATTGCGTTATATTAATATTAACTTTATATTGTATTACAGTTATTAATAAGACAGCAAGGAATGTTGTTACATATTTTTAGCAGTGGAACAAGTTGGGACAATAGTAGTAGCAGTGAGCTTTCTAGCAGGCCCAGATACCTGGAAACGTCTGCAACCATCTGGTGTATGAAACTATTGAGAAATAAAGGTGAGCAAGACTTGAAATTTCATTTTCCACGTCATCAGCTTAACACAAGTATATGAAAAAAATGCACTGCAGTTCCCAATTCCAAACTATTAAAAAGAAGAAATTCTGTCATTCCCAGCATTTTAAGGATGCGCTTAAAAAAAAAAAAAGCTTAGACCTTTTCTTTTGCTTTCAGTATGACTACTTGACTTTAGTAGTCTTACTTCTCAACTGATCCTCTATCTATTTTGTGAGGAGGGTATTTATTTATTTTATTCTACAAAGTCCTGGAAAACTGCAAATTTTGGTCCTGCATGCCTAGTTGCTATTGCTAAACATAGGTAATGCATTATTATTAATCTTTTGGTCGTATGGGTCATCATTTTACATGGTATTGATCATTAGGCTGAACAAAAAGGGTGGGATGACTGTAAAAGCAGCTTCATCTTCTTTTAGAAGTTTCTAGAGTGGTTTTTATGACAAAGCATATATATTTGGAAAAATGAAATTTGGACAGTGTTGTCTCATGTTTATTAGAAGTTAAACTTGTGTTTATTAACAATTAAACTCGATATCAGGATGATAGGAAGAAACTGCATAAATAAACAAGTTGTAATACAAAGTAAAGTTAGATATGTGTGATTACATGCAGTAGTGGAGGGTTGTGTACGTCTTGAAGCTGTATGTTCATCAGCCACAAAAGTAGTAAGCTGAATCTTGTGCAGTTGTATTGCTTTAACTCTAGTGATACAGATAAAGCAATACACTTTTCTTCATGTACACAGTAGGCATGATTATATTGGAATAAAATGCACTTACAGATAACTTGTATTTCCCTTTTTAGGAAAGAAAGAAAGTTTACCTTCATTTTGGTTTCTACGTTGTCTTCTCTTTTAGAAGCTACAGACTATGCCAGTTAAAAAGATAATTTTAAGCAACTTTGATATTGGTTAAAAAAATGAAAATGACAGACATTTCAGTGCTGTTCTTTGAGGCTAGTTGCTTCAGATTTACTAATGAGCCCTTCAACCTTTGTAAGTGAAATTGAGAAAATAAGTATTTTCTTTAGTATTGTAAATATACTATTGCAGCCACAAGTAGCAGCATCAGAGGTAAAGTAGCTGCTCCAGCAGCTGGTGAGATACCTGAAGATTTTGTGTTTAGTTTTTTTTGATGGCTGCATTACCAGCAAGGACAAGATGACGTTCCTGGACTCTGGTGGGGGTTCTCAGCATGCTCAGTGTGAACGACCTTGCATGATTTGGGGGCTGGCAAAGAGGGCACTTGTAGCTTTCACAGTTGTGCCAGCCAGATTGCATATCTGAGGGTCATATGCCAGGTAAAGCTAGTTGAAAAAGCACAATGCGTCTGCTTTCTTACTTCATTACTGCAAAAACATAATAGTGGAGTGTGCAAATCAGGAAACCAACAGAAATCTCGTCTGTGCTAGTGAAATGCCAAATGGGGACTCGTGCCTGTTTTTGTCAATGTGGAATAAAAGTTCTGAATTTTCTCCAAGCACCAGTGCTGAACCCGTTCTAGCTATGGGATAGACATAAATAGACTTCTAGTACTTGGAAAGACTTGGCATTTTATGGGAAGTGAAGAAATAAAAAATAATACATATCTACCCTCTGTTTATTACCATACTGCAGCAGCTGGCCCTGGAGCATGACCTTTGACTCCACACACAAAGGGTTGTTATTTTCCCCTTCAGCTCTAGCATTGTGAGGGACTTGGCTTGCAAAAATCTTGAGTCCTCTTCCTTCTTTATAGGAGGTCTTGGTTTCTCTGTTAGGGAAGACCGTTCCAGGTTTGCCAGGCAGAGAATTAGGGATACCTGTTTCAGATTCCTGAAATTGTGAGGTTCATCTGTACTGCCCTGCCTCACAGGCAGGGAGGACCTCTTTGTCTGACTGTTGTTCATAAAACGTAAGTGAATTTGCAGGATTTTCTTTGTGTTTTGGTTTGGGCTTACTTATTTTTTTTTAAAGTTGGTCACCTTCAAAAGGGTTCAAGGACAGGGAAGGTTGATAGTGGTGAGTGCCAAGGAGGTGCAGATTCATCTATGTCTGGTTATGAAAGTGTGCTGGTCCTAAGGCTTTCTGAATTTCAGAAGTCCCCCTCATGAGGCACACTTCATCAAACTCCTTCCTTTAGGCATCTTTATAGGAAATTATAATGTGATTTGAAAATGGGTGTTTTTTGAAAAACTATATTCCTGAGGAAGTCTCTACATGTGTTCTTTTAGTGTTTTCATCATTCTTTTTCAAGTACTCTACCATGCTACTAGTTGATTCGAGCTTCAATTATAAATGCAAATGGTCTGTAACTCTTCAGTGACTACAAGTAAGGCAGGCAGGCATCATTCAAAAGTGGAAAAGAAGTGTATAAGTGAAACACGGTATTTTATTTCAGACAGACATGACTGATTTATCCTGTATTAGTATTCTGAATGATTAATGTATTGCAATGATCATTGGTGGTCACAGTTGAAGGACTCTCACCTTACTGTGAATTTTTTTCGTTCTGGTTTGATTATAATACATGAGGTGGTTTTGTCTGTGACTAAACAAGGCAAAAAGAAATGCAGCTCTTCTGGGTCCAGTATCCACAGTTTTGTTTGCCTGTGACCCGAGCATTCCTGTAGTGTCTTATATACAGCCTTCACTTTATACTGTAGTGTTCCTCATTATTTTTGATTTGTTTTGTCCCCTTTATTTTTGCACAGATGCGAGCTTGAAATACTGTAAGTAATGCACTTAGATTTTTTATACTTGCCTTGTAGACAGTAATGTGTTCTTATTTAGATGCTGATTTCAATTGTTACTTTTTTTAGCCTAATTAAGAAGTCAATTTTTCTGCAGTATTGTTTCAGCTACTGTATGGTGGGTTTACTGGCTGTTATTCTGCCTTATGCATGCATTACTGTAGTTACACTTCTAGACTGAACTTTGTTTGGGAAGAAAAATGAGTCATTTTTCTAACAAAGCTGAGAGTTGTGAGGGAAAGTGGTGGAAGAAACTCCTGATCTTTTAGAAGTTAAAGAAGTATAGTTTCTGAGATTTAAGATGGGTTTCTCAATTCAGATGCTGCTGAACTATGCTTTTAGGTTTTCTGTCTTCTTAATGGATTTTTTTTTCTTAGTTTTGAAATATGGATGAAAAAACCACCAGGAATGAATGCGAATTTTTGTTAAGCCTAGGGTATGCCCATATCTTTGAGTTTCTGAATTTATTATTCAGAGACTCTGAATTTGGTTTTTTTGGTGCCTTCATTTCAATTTGCTAAAGAGAAGTGATCAGCACTCAAAAATGTGCCCTTTGGGGAAATAACCACATCTAGTAAGTTTGAAATCTGGAAGCTTGTTGTAATGGAGACAATTATCTCATGATACAGAATTCTTTCTTTGCTAATTAGATGTGCCCATAATTTGTATATGTGTTTAGCTTGAAAGTCTTCAGAATAAGTATATGTTCCTTGTAGTCTTTTTCTCTCTCTATTCAAGGGGTTTGAAAGAAGTATTTCCTGATGGTCATTTGTATAAAGATGAGGAGGAAGAGGATTCTGTTTAGGCTAGTTTTCAGAGGCTGTATCAAAAAAGATTAATGGTCCCGGGAAACTGGTAATGGAATGCAGCCATAAACTTCCTCACATCATTGATTAGTATTCAGCCATAGTTTTAGTGTATGAAAGCCATTACTGTTTGATTAATCATTTAACTGTATTGTAGAGAATAAGTGATTGCATTGTGGTGTCACCTTTTTTTGTTTTGATAGTCTCACAGCATTAGATCCTATAGGTTCTAAGCCTGATGCTGTGTGTTACACAGCAAGGTTCCTTTCTTTCTTTTTTTATTTTTAATGTCTGCATAGTTGGATGGGAAAAGCATGAAAATGTGACTCCTTAAGATTAAAAACCCAGCAAGAGTGTAATATTTTTAATTAAGAGTTAGCACTTGAATGTGTAAAAATATATTGGCTTGAAAATCTTAAATATTTTTTTCAGTGGTATGAAAGACAGGTAAAAGCGTCCTTGCAAATGTTGTAACTGCTACCTCAGCACAAGAGCTCAGGAGAGTGCAGGATGAGGACGGAGTTGTCTCTTTGTTGGCAGCATTCTCAGACAGGATTGAAGGGGGCTACTCAGTGTTGACAAAGCTAAAGGTATCTGAACAGCTGCCAGTGAAGGTGGAAGGATATTGATTTTCAAGGTTGCCAAAATGTTGTCTGTCTTTCATAAGCACTAAATCATATTGAAAGGAATTGGGGTAAAACTGTCATTTGTTTTAAGGTTTTCCTTTGTGGTCTGTTAACAAAGATGGGCGATATGGGAGGATGTGCTGTGCCAGTAAAGACATCAGCTACCAAGGAACAGCTGCCTTTCTAGTGCTGCTCCTCCCAGCATTGACTCCAGTTTGCCACCACCTTCTCTCAACATGTTTCAACATGTAATTGCATTGGCCTATATACAGCAACGTGGCTGTCTTGGACTTAATCCTTGCCATTGTAAGAGTGGTGCTTGAATTGCAGGCTAAAAATAGGCTGTACTCAGACATGCTGTGTGCTATCAGTTGCACTCTGCTTTGGCAGTCTGTTGGTAACATGACATAATTAAAAGTTGACAAAGGCCATAGGCAGAATGCTGTCCCATGATTTCTAGGATTTAATTGAAGAAGGTATTTTCTTAACTTGATGGATTTGGCTCACATGATTACAGCTCAAATAAATGAGCTACTATACTATTCTTCGATAGTTCTGGTAGGCTGCTGAAAGAATGTCCTTGCCTTAAACCCATTCTTTAGATTGATGTTGCTTCTGTGGGAAAGCCACTGGTAATAGACCATAGCATTTGGAAATCATTACGGCTAGGTGTGATTTGAGTGACAAAAAAGAGATTAGAAATATTTTTTCAGTGCAGTGTAAGTTGAGCTATATTTACTTCCTTTATGTTATTATGGCTTGTCACTGATATTCCAACAAATATTTCAGAAAGATATATGCAGCTGACAAGAGGAAAATAGCTTACTATCTTGTGAATAGTCATCAGCTAGTGTTATTTTAAGATGTTTCAAGAGAGATTGATTAAAATTATACTTTCATGTTCTTCATCCACCAAATTAGATTTCTTGAAATAAAAACAGTAATCTAAATGTCTGAGATAATTAAGCACCAATTCATAAAATATAGTTTGAACAACTACTCAAAAGGAAAAGAACGAACTTTTTCCTCAGTGAATTCCTCTGAAGGAGCTAGCATGGGATGAAGGCTGACAGGTACTCCATCTCTGTGTTTAGTTGTTAAAATCAGGAAAGGGAAAATAAGCTACAAATAATTACTGTAAAAAGATTATTTTCTTGGACATCTGTGTGTGTATGTAGCTGCAATCAAAGTAATATTAATCCTGCCTTTGTTTTCTCATGTTGATTATTTGTCCATTTCTTCAAAATAAGTCAAGACTGAAATGTGTTCTGTAGGTGAATCATAGAAGGTTATTTTTGAAGCCATGCCGCTGTGGTACTTTTTAACAGGCTGGCTGTTTGACACTTTAAATAAAGTGACTGATTTCATGCTGTATTTCCGTGTGGCTACTAATAAGTTGTATGCTTCAAGTTATTTCTAAAGGCAGATTTCTGAGACAGCCAAAGACTGATGGAGTAGGGTGATGGTACACAATAGGAAAGAAAAGAGGGGGGAGGTCTATAAAGCTTTCCTGGCCCAGTCACAAGAATACAATCATGAACAGGTTGCTAGCCAAATTTAGTATATCTTGTAAGACTGCGTTTTGTCACTTGTAACTTTGTGAATAGGTGTTATGTCAAGATTTTTTGTAGGAGAATCTGTTCTAGCAAACCAAACCCCTTGTTTATTTTTTTGTTATTTCTGTTAAATATTGATGGGATTTGTTGAGAGAATTTGTAATTAGCTGCTTGGGCAAGTCTGAGCGATTTGGCATGAATGTTCTTACCATAGCCTCTAACAGCATAGTTGTGTGAACTTGTGCCTGTCCTACCAGGGACTCACGTTTGCTGTTGGAGTGGAACCTGTTTTGGCTTGACTGTAAAGCTGTCACCACTGGGCAATGACCTGAGTGGTGCTCATATTAGTGTCTGCCTTTATGAGCTACTAATGGAAACGGAAAACCCTATTTACTTAATCAGATGCTATTGAAGCTAATTACTGTGTTTAGTTTGTTTTTCTTGTGGAGAAGAGAGGTGAGTGCAAGTCCCCAACCACAGAATGTTTATACAAACACATGGAGGTGTTTGGGCAATTACAAAGGCCTGTGTAACCAAGCAGGCTGTATTGTTTGTGCCATGTCTCATTCTTCCTACCCTTCCCCTTTCTGCTTTTTGTTATTGCAGCCTGTGCTATATCAGAAAGCATAAACTCAGCTTAAAACTGATGTGGGTTTGCAGGTCGGTGTGAGTCAGCCTCCTCAGGGAGACAGATTTTGGCCATTGATGATAACTGCTTTGTTACTCTGGATGGGTGACACCATGGTGATGGGCATTTTGTGCATGGGACAACTGTCTTGAGTAACCAGGGCCTGCTCCTTTCTTGCACTGCAGGTAACAGAGGAACAAAACTAGCCTGAAAAAAGTCTATTCTTTTTAAGGAAAAAGGCTATTTAAAACCCAGAAATAGCATTGTGATTGCTTGATTCTCAGAAGCAATTTCTGGAGGGCCATCTGTGAAAAGGGTGTGGCTGTAAACTCCAGTGCTAACACAAAGATAAGCAAGTAATGAAATTGCATTTAAACTGTGCAGTACAACCTAATATTGAAAGCCTTGTGTACTCCTGCCCATAATTCTGAGTTACAGTTGGGAAATGCTTGCTTCTAGTTGCAGAGGTACTTCCAGTGGTTCACATAAAGATGACTTGTTAATTTTTTGAGGTCATTGAGTGAAGTGCTTCTGTTTGAAGTAGAGAAGAGTAGAAGCTTTGAAGCCCATCAGCACTGAAGGGCAGAACTGGTAGAGCTACTCTGCTAGACCAAAAGGAAGAACCGAACAAAACCCTTGTAATACAGAGAAAGCCTACCTCACCCTTGGACGCACATGTATGTTTGTGGTATAATGAAGAATACAAACAAAATTTTCTTTCCTGTATCAAGTCTTGGAAAATAGCCATTTCATCTGCCCAGACACACGAGAGGTTTTGGAGCATGGACCATTGTCTCTCTGAGTGCGTGCAGGAGCGACTGGGCTGGTAGAAGAGAGGAGTGCCTGGGATTTCAGGGGAAGCATTTCAGCTGAATGTCTCCTAATGGCAAAATTGGCATGAAGTTTAAATACCAACATTGCTGCTACAGATGATAAAGTTAATGGTTTTTTTATACAGTTTTCCTTTGAGTTAAATTACACCCTTAGCATACTCTCCTAAAGTTCTACAAAACAAAGTACTAAGCTGATGAGCAATCTTTTATTGGCATCTTGTTTTGTTCTGGTTCAGGATAAAAAAGGTTTGTACTTAATCTAGTATTTTATGATTTGGAGGCAGGGGAATTATTTTGCTGTCTTTAAACTCTTCAAGCTTTTGTAAGTGAAAATAAGGTTAAGAAATATGTCTATTGATTGGAAAAAAAGACAAAGTCTGTCCAACTTCCCTGAACTAACTGTTATACTTCAGCCAGCTCCTGAGAAAACTTTCACAACTCATTTCATGAATGAGTTGATATCCAGCTGTTTTATTTGTCTGGAGGAAAAATTACATTTATGTCGTGGTCTCATCAGTGTCAGAGCAGCAAGTGTCTAAAGTTGCTGTGAGGGAAACAGCAACTGTATATTATTGTATATTTTTACTGCATATCAGGTAAAACATGATTTTAATTCAATGTACTAAAAATGCCCAATAAAACTGTATCTAGATGGACAATTTTGTCTCAAGTGTAAACCTCGTGTGTTTGAAAGTAGTTAATTGAATGCTTGTTGGAAAAGTTTTTGGGATGAAAAGTTTTACAGAATTTTTCAGGATAGCCGTGTCAGTACCTGCTCAAGCAGTTGATTTTTGAACAAGTCTCTTACCAATGTTCAGTTTCCTTTGCCTGAAGGGATCTTTATCTCCATTCCTCACCTCTCAGGAGAGGGCCGTCACTGTTAAAGGTGGACCATTCCACATTTGTATTAAAAATAGAAATCCAGCATACAGGACAGTGGTGATGTTTTACAGTATGACCCAGGCTGCAACCACCCTAGTTTTGACATGTTGAATTCTACCATTCACACAGGGAAGGCGTTAAGGAGACTTCCCTTTAGGATGTATTTCTTCTAACAGGCTTAAGAGTCTTCCAATTGTTGCGTTTCCTGTTAGAATGTTGTTGATATTTCAAATTATATTAATGAGTAAGAACTAGGTTTAAAAAGCAGTATGTATTTTTTCTGTTCAATTTAAGTGATTTAAATCGAAGAAAGTAAAGAAGGAACATATGAATGAGAACCTAAATAAAAATATCATACTGAATTAAACTTTTGATTTGAGAACAAGATTTTTTGAGCTACCTTCAGTTTTTGGGAGAGACCATAGAAAATGAATGATGAAAAGACATTTGTTTGCAAAATACTTGCTGTTGAAGGAACACCATGTTGGTATATGTAGTGACATATCTTACATATCTCTAGATATGTAAGGTGCTCTCAGCACAAATATATTTTAGTTAATTTTAGTCTTATTTAACAGATTGTAACAGGACAGTTGTCAAAGGTGGGGATATTTTCTCCATGCTCATGATGACACAGTGCTGGCTAAAACTTTGACTCCAGATCTTACAATAAGTACTTTTGGTATTTTCCTGTGTGTCTCCATAGCACAGTGGTGAATGACTGGTACCTGAAAGCCATTTTCCTACTTGCTTAGCTATCTCCACTGAGGTTTTCTAGATGTGGATGAGAGGAGACTTTTTTTCTTGGAAGTTTGAATCATCTTGAATTGGATGCAGTGGAGTAGTGAGTCATGAGCATGGCCTTTATATGCAGCTCAGCTGGACTCTCAAATGTTATTTTTCCAAGAGCTCTTTATAGTGAAATAATGGCTTAAACAGTAAGTTTCTGTGGTAACACTATCCTTATGTAAATTACAGTAATTGTTTTGCTCTCCAAACCCAAGGTACTTTTTTCAAATATACTGTAGATATCATTTGGCTACTGAATGAACATTTAGTGTCTGTATGTATGCTTTATTCTGTGTTTTCTTGTGATTAGGTATGTCTGTGATCTGTTACCCCTTTGTTAGTGGCTTTTGATCATGTTGTCAAATTATTCAGTTTTCATAATTTAAGAATAAGCAGCTTCTGGTTTATACTTGTCTATTGAACGTAATAGTTCTGCTTTTTCCTGGAAAAAGTAAATATCTGTATTTGGTATTGTAATGGTTGTTTTGTCACAAGCCATCATTTAGGCTTATAATAACAGTCATCCAACAACTGCTATAGGCTTGACATGTTGGAAATGGAATTTGTTGCATTTTTAATATTGTTTTATGTTTGCAAACAAATGAAATGCTACCAAAGAATACAGAGCTATGTGAAGCTGGACATGTTTAACGGTAACTCCGCAGAATGGTTTTTCAACCAAAAACCCTCCCAGCAGAAGATCAACCATAGCTAGTAATGAACATAGATTCCTTTCTTTTCACATGCTGTTGAGATTTCAGCAACCACTGTGTCTATTTGAGACAAAGCAGGGTCAGCTTGTCATCATGACACTGTTGTTTAGCAATCAGGGCTGATCTTTCTGGAGTGGAAATTGCTGAATGACTTGATTACACTCTTTGAAAGATTATCATAGTGTACCCAAAAGGTCTCTGACCAGGGCAAAGAATCTCTTGAATGTTTTATGTGAAATGTACCACTGTTCTCAAGTTGACTTGTGTCACCTGAAGCTAAATTCCAGTCAAGGCTACAGTGGGAAGGAAGCATGGATACCTGGGTTAGCCCTTGGCATGTTATGCATTTACATACTGAGGTTCTCTTATAAGCATTTCTGCAACGGGACCCTCTGTGCTGTGTAAGCCTTGTTGTTTTATGGAATCAGTTTTCTGGTTTGGTGTCTCACCAGTCTGTGTGACTGAGAGCTGTTTTTGTCACCCTTGCTTGAATGGTTGCCTTTGTTTAGCAGGGAACCCTACCACCCCACAGCTCAGGGCCATTAAGGTATACAAGGTATACAAGTATCTTTACAATTTAGACCATCTCCATACTGAAAAAGTACTGATGAAAATGTTACAGCATATCCCCAACAGTGGAAATCTTTAATCCACTGATGCCTTAGATTTCTGGCTGAGCCCTCAGTCTTGCTGGCTGAGGCACAGGCTGACCTCTGACCACCTTTCCTGGAAGAACTGATAGAAGACCACTGGGGGCAACATCACATATTTAAACCACAACTTAACTAATGAAGTAAGTCTGCTAAAATTCAAATGAATTAAAAATCGCCCAAACCAAAATGTAGGTCTTGTTCAACTTGATGTGGTGTTGCACCCTTGACTTGTGGGCAGTTTCTTCCCCTTGCTGCCAGCTCTCTGTAGGGGTGGCCAGCTGTGCCTTTATAGCCTGAAACTGTTTCTCACTCACCATTTGATCATCCTGTACAGTGGTTGAGGTGTTGGTCCAGCCTCTGACCAGGCAGCCTGTGATGAGACTGGAGATGTGAAAGTTGCTTTTGGGATAGGGAGTGTTTGTGCCAGGACTTGCTAACCTTCTCTTTTCTGGCACTTTGGGGGCCTGTGGTAACAGGCCATGTTTCTAGGTTGAGTGTAGCAAAGAGGTAGGAGGAGGGAGGCAGGCAGAGACCAGGCAAGTTCCTGAAATTTATAATCCAGTGCCTGTTGTGGCCAAAATCGCTAATACTGTCTCTAGGAGGATTTTTGCTCCCCTGGTCTATTACAGATAGGAGAAAGAGCACTGTCAAAGCTAATGAGGGAAGCCCTAATGCTGGGTTTGAGAGATCCAGCATAAGAGTAAATTGCAAAGCTCCACTTGCAAGATTTCTGTCTGTCATGTATTAGCAGCAATCTTAGCTTTTGTTTTCAATGATGGTCTTTGAGTTGTGGTCCCCCCCCAGTGTAAGGACAAAATTACCACTTATGTAATAATTGCAAAGTATAGTAGAAATTGACTGCAGATCGATACCCTAGGCTGTTTACAATTCCCCACCTCGATTATTTAATAAGTGGTTTCTAAAGAAGGACTATTTATTTACTAGTAATCAATATTTTCATATGGTTCTGGAAGGGCAGTCAGGACAAATGAATTGTGTTTATTAGCTTTTCTCTTGGTGCATAGGGCTTGCAGTTATTCATCCAGTTACTCAGTGTAATTTCTGGCTATAAACATAGTGCAAATTCATATTATAAACACTATGTCTAATTGGAAAAGGAGAGTGTAAAAGAGAAATGTCATAGGTTTCCTTCTCTTACTAAAAGTGTTTTGTGGCCCAATGTATATACAATCAAGATGTAAAAATTTTTGCTAGTGTAGTTCAAGACACACATTTGTACATTTAGTCCTATAAAATTATCAATCAATTAAATATTATCTTCTCTCTGTGTGTTCAGGAAAGACAGCTAATTGAGACAAGAAAAGACTGGCTTCAGAGCTCTAGCTCTGAAGATACTCTAACCAAATCCTTGTAAACTGTGTTGCAAGAGCTTTCTGCTTTGCTGTGAGATTCAGGAGGTACTGAAGATGATTCTGTGGAGATTTATGGAAGAGCTGCGCTTATAGTGAGAATGAGAAATTGATGTATAACAATGAGTATGAAAGAGACCCAACTCTTGTTCCACTGAGGAGAACACTTTTTTGTTTGCTCCCTAAAAATCAGGACCTCCATCTTTTCCTACTTGATATTTATCAATATATTTTTGTGGCTGTCTAAGAAATCTGTGTGCAAAATCTGTGTGCTCCTACAGGTGGCCATGTAGAGTCCCAATAGCTTCTTTGGGAATTGTGCCTGTATATCTATGAGGAGTAGGAGGTGCTGCTGCCAGAAAAATCTAACACGAGTACATTAAATAAACCTGCAAACCTGGTCTTGTATAGTGCTTCCCAAGCTGACAGCTGACATATTTCCTGTTTAAAAAAAAAGCATGCAGTATTAATTTTTCTTCCCAGCATTGCTTGTTTAGAATTCTTCTGCCACTGTCTGAGGCAAAAAAGACAAAGCTGCAAAGAGAAGTAGTGTTCTTTTCTTAGATGTGTACGTGAGCCTTACCTCAGGTCTGAAATAGAAGTAGGAGCTCTGAGGCCTGAATGTCAGAGCACTTTCTGATAGCTTAACTGGATCATGTTAACATGATAAACAATTTGAGAGGGAAGGTGACTGATAACTGGGGTACAGAGATAATGTTAGCAAAGGTAGGGAGAAGTGGCAGCACTTCCTGCCTGCAGGACATCCAAAAGTTACTTATCAATGAGGAAAAGCAGAGAGAGACATGAATTCTGGTTACTGAAAGAACACGATCATCAAGGGTTCTGCATCTTACTACCTAAAACATAGGTCTACGCATCATTAAAGCTAGAAGACTGTCCAAGGTTTACAGAAATGAAAACCAGCCCTCATTTTGACCTACTTCATGTAATTACAAATAGAGATGATGTATTTTTTAATTAGATTCTTTCTGTCAAATTTTGCTTGCCTTAGTATGCCAAACAAGGATATAGGTATGCAAAACACTTCTACGAGGCAAGGACTAGGAAGACTTAATTGCTGCTCACTCTTTCAAATAATCCCAAATCCGTCTGGTGCAGTCTGCACCTATAACCTGTGGACACATTTGTAATAATCTCATAAGCAACTTGTTGGAAAGAACATATTCATGCCTGTCATGAAGAAAAAGTAAGTTTGGACTATTAGATATCTGAGACATCTGGAAGGGCCATGAATTTGCTAGTGGAAAACCTTCTCAGTGAAACATCTGGGGCTTATTTCTCTGTCTAAAACCAAATAACCTGAAAACTGTTTGAAGCATGTATTTAAACATAATAACTAGCAGGATGTTTGCTCTACCAGTGAAGACCAATGAAATGCTTCAGAAAAAAAAGACACAAAAAGCCCAACCTGAAATGCCTCTGCTGCAGAAATTAAAGTACGATTTTCAAAATAAAAGAGGAGTAGGAAAGTCTTGTGTGCACAGTCGCTTTTTGCACTGAGCTGACACTTAGTGAAAATGTTTTCTGATTTCTTTTTGGTTGGGTTTTTTGGCTTTTTTTGCTTTTTATGGAGGAGAAAACTGTATTTTTAATTTCTTACTTTAAGCCTTCTTCATGCATGATGAAAGGGTTCATTCCTCTCCTGTTTTAGGATGACTGAGTCAGCTATTCCTTGCCTGGCAAAGCTGAGCGACCATAGCAGTTGTTTTCTTTTTAATTGGGCTTCACAATGGCTTTTGGATCATCAAAAACTTCCTGCTACTTAGGTTGTCAGCAGTTTTCCAATCTGTGGATCTTTGTTTGTTGGCTTGTGTTTTGTTTGGGTTTTTTTTTTCCTTTGGACAGCTGCCAGGACAGGCTTGAATGTTGCCTCTTGACTTTTTTTTTTTAGATTTATTTTTTGCTCTGGAAGTGAAAAGTTATCCAGAGGGGCTGCAGGCAGAAGAAGACTGAGTATCCATGGCCACAGGAATGCCTGCCCAGGGTTTCCATGGCCATGCACCAATCAACTACAACAGCAAAGCACCTGCGGAGAATTTCAAAACTGTCTCCTCTTTCACGGACTGCCTTTTGAATGCATTCCCAATACTCAGTTCTTGTTTTGCCTCTTATAAATAGAGAAGGGCTAGTGTTTCAAGATGGGACAGTGTGTGCACTGAAAAAAGTAATGGGTAAACTGTCTGGGTGGTCAAGTCCAGAGAGTGGTGGTGAATGGAGTTACAAACCAGTAGGTGGCCAGTTACAAGTGGAATTCCCCGGGGCTCATTATTTGGGCCAGTCCTGCTTAATATCTTTATTGATGATCTGGATGAAGGGATTGAGTATATCCCCAGTAAGTTCGAAGACAGTACCAAGTTGGGCAGGAGTGTTGATCTGCTGGAAGGCAGGAAGGCTCTTTGGAGCCTTCAGATCTGAACAGTCTGAACTGATGGGCTAAGGCCAACTGCATGAGGTTCAACAAGGCCAGGTGCTGGCTCCTGCCCTTGAGTCGCAACAGCCTCATGCAGCACTACAGGCTGAGGACAGAGTGGCTGGAAAACTGTCCAGTTGGAAAAGGACCTGTGGGTGCTGGTTGGCAGCGGCTGAGCATGAGCCAGTGTGTGCCCAGGGTGGCCGAGAATGCCGATGGCACCTGGCCTGTATCAGGAATAGTGTGGCCAGCGGGACCAGGGCAGTGATTGTCCTCCTGTCCTCGGCACTCGTGAAACCACAGCTTGAGTTCTGTGTCCAGTTCCGGGCCCCTCACTGCAAGAAAGACATTGGGGTGCTGGAGCAAGTCCTGAGAATGACAACGGAGCTGGTGAAGGGTCTGGAGCACAAGTCCTATGAGGAACAGCTGAGGGAGCTGTGATTGTTTATTCTGGAGAAAAGGAGGCTCAGGAGGGTCCTGACCTCACTCTCTACAACTGCCTGAAAGGAGACTGTAGTGAGATAGGAGTCAGTCTCTTCTCCCAGGTAACAGGACAAGAGGAAATGGCCACAAATTGTATCAGGGAGGCTTATATTGGATATTAGGAAAAATTTCTTTATGAAAAGAGTGGTCAGGCACTGGAACAGGCTGCCAAGGGAAGTGGTGGAGTCACAGTTCCTGGAGGTATTTAAAAGATGTGTAAATGTCGCACTTGGGGACATGGTTTAGGGGTTGACTTGGCAGTGCTACTGTTAACAGTTAGGCTTGATTATCTTAAAGAACTTTTCCAACCTAAATGATTTTATGATTCTAAGAAAGCCAAACAAAAGGATTGAGCCTTCTTGTTTGTTGAAAGAACCAGTTTCTTATTTCACTTATAAGCTCTTGGAGAAGATGACATCATCCCTGCAGAGCTGATAAAGTTACACAGGTGTATACGTTGTGAGTATAGAATGGCACCAAAAGCTTTGATGCTTTGCAAACAGCAGCTGTTTATATGCTAATTTTTTTAGTTATGTAGGGGTTATGCCTCTGTCCTTTTACTGTGTAGTGTAAGAGGGCAGCTTGATCAAGCCAGGCTACTCTTCCCACTGTAAAAATTGCTCTCAAATTAATTGGCAAACAAAAGCACCATGAATAAAACAGAGCTTTGTGCTTCGTATTTCAGAGTTTTTGATTGTAGCTAGCTCCCACTGGAGAGTGTGAGCTATGTGAGACATTTGCCTGTAGTGAATGAAACTGGAAGGATGAATAGCAACACCTCCAAGGTAAAACCCTGTTATGTTATTGCGGTATAATAGTGGTTAAGCGCACAGTGAAAATAAATTAGTTCTTGCTGTAATTCGTGGTAAAATCAATTCTGAAAGGAGAGACTAATGGCTGTTTTTTTTCCTTGAATGTGTTGTTTACCTGTTTTTGTGTTTTACGGCTGTGCTACTGGTTTCTGAAGTCAGTGAAGAGTATTGTGATTATAGAGGAAATATGTGAAGTGAGAGACATACCTGTCTCTCCCCATCATACTAGTTGCTCAAAATGAATGCTGTTTTATCAGAGAGGAGAGTTTTCCATTTTATTTGAGCCAGATACTTTGTAATGAGGTGAAGCGGCCTTATGGAAAGGAAATCTATTTTATTCATCATTACTAGTTAACATGATGCTTTTTATGGTGTAAGGTAGTATATAATTAATTCTTGTGCTAGAAGAAAGCATATACTTTTGTTTTGAGACTTTTGAGTCTCAAAACAAGTACCAAAAGGCCATGTTTGGAAAGAGGGGATGGGCCTGTGATGAATGCCTTGATCTAAGGTTTGGGAGAGCATTTGCTCTTTCTGAATGTGCCAGAAGCTTGCTGTGTGACTGTGGGTTAACCACCTTAGGGTTGCCTCTGCTGTGGGAAGTGTGATTCTTCCCACTGTTTTAAATTTGCTCCTAGCTTTGTTCCAAACTTCAAGTATTGGGCATGTTTCTCCATGTGAAAACATTAAAACTCTTTTCAACTTTTAGTATTAAAGGTGTCTACATGCAGTTGTGTTCCCTTCATAAACCACATCCACATTCTCACTTAACTCAAAACCATAAAACCATAGATCAGTATAATCAGTGTGCTTATTGAGGATTTGGTTTTTATGTCTCCTTATTATTTTTATTTTTTTTTTTTAAGAGAAGTCCTTCATCACAAAGTTGGGAAATTCCTAGTTTTGTGAGGTGCAAGTATGGTATTCCTGCACCCCTTCCAGGAAATGTTAAACCAGATAATCCATACAGCCTCAGGGCATATTCTGTATGTAATAAGGTATTCCAGGTTACAGGTATTCCAGGTTGCTTTGTTATAGGCATCTGTAAGGAGCATCTGAACTCAACCATATGGGTATGAAGCCTTATCTGTGGTAAAAAATGTTACATCAATTAATTTGGGAATGGAGAGCTGTGTGTAGTATAGGCCAGCTGGTAAGAGCACACCCCTAAGGACCAGACCTGTGCAATAGCCTTGGGCTTCTCTAAAATAATTTTGACAGCTTAATATTCAAAATAGCATCTTCCTCTTCCTTGCTAATTCTCAGCTATCTAAAGGAGAGCTCTTCCATGTTACATGGGTTTGGTGGCCCGTCTGGATCAGACATTTCCAAGCAGCTGGTCCTGGGCTGTTTTAACAGCTTGATGCCCAGTTGCATTGTGAGGAAACTCACCGATTTGTTGTGAGACAGATTGTCAAAATGATCTGTGTTACAAGTTGCAACTGCTGGGTGGGGGCTGGAGTACACACATGAGGCTGTTTGCTCTGAAGCTGGCAAGTTCCAGCTTGGCTGATGATGACATGTAGTTACGTAAAAGTGCAATGTACATATGTAGGTCTTGTAGGTGTTTGTGACCATTTCCAATATCGTTTTTGCAGGCAAATCCACTTCAAATCAATTAGAAAGACTTCTGTAAGTCCAGTCAAGTACTGCAGAAAGCCAAGTGCAGTCTTAGTGGGTTTGACTCATTTTGCCTATCAGAACCACTATTTATGCTTTGTTTTGGTCATTGGGGTTTTTTAAGATGTTGGCAGCAGGCACTGAAAACAAGGACCCCAGGTGAATTGGTTTGTAAGAACTTTTATGCTTATAGCAAAGTACAGGTACTTGGTAGTTCTTTTGCGCATAGAAGAAAGTGATAACTAATGTCAGTGATCTACAGTAGCTAATGCCAGGTGGTTTAGAGGGATTACTGAGGTGATGCAGGCACATTCCACAGCAGAGTGGGGGAATCACAGGGAGGCTTCCTGAGATGGAGAAATCCCAGGCGAGTGCCAAGACCTGCCACAAGCTGGCCATTGCATGAGACATGGTAGGATGGCTCCTATGACTAGAATGGATCCCAGGCCTGGGATAGGAGGAGGAGATGTTGCCCTCTAGTCAATGACCAGCTGGAGTGTATGGAACTCCGGCTAGGGGTGGGTGAGGACACAACACAGAGTTCCTGGGCCAGGATTACAGGCAGGACGTTATAGTGGGGATCTGCTACAGGCTGCCTAAGCAGGAAGGCCAAGTAGGTGAGGCCCTCTATAGACAGATAGGAGCAGCCTTGCATTCACAATCCATAGTCCTTAAGGGGGAATTCAACCATCCCGTTATCTGTTGGAGGGACAGCACAGTGGGGCAGAAGCACTTCACGAGGGTCCTAGAGTGTGTTGATGATAACTTCTTTCTCCAAGTGATAGAGGAGCTACTGAGGAGAAGTGCTATGATGGACATTGTTCTCACCAACACGAAGGGGCTGGTGGGAATATGAAGCTCAAGGGCTTCAGTGGCCTGGGAATGGTGGAGTTCAAGATCCTCAGGGCAGCCGGGGAATGCACAGCAAGGAGAGCAGACTTTGGCCTCTTCAAGGACCTGCTTAGTAGACTAGCATGGAATGAAGCCTTGGAGGAAAGAGGAGCCCAGAAAAGCTGGTTAATAATCAAGGTTCACTTTCTTCAAGCTCAGCAGCGATGCATCCCCAGAAAACAGGACATCAGGCAAAACCACCAGGAGGTGAGGCAGTGGACAGGTTGCCTGGAGAAGTTGTAGGTATGCTATACCTGGAAGTGCTCAAAGCCAGGTTGGATGGGGCTTTGGGCAGCCTGGTGCAGTGGGAGGTGTCCCTGCCCATGGCAGGGGTGATTCTATAGTCTATACTGAGTACCATCCTAATGAACCAATTTAAATAATAGATACTGGATGGCTGATGTCTTGAAACATATGTGTTTTAATTGCTTTTAAGTAAAAAAATTAGTCTTCCTATTCCTAGAAATATTTAATTGCATTTGATCTCTAGGCTTTGAACTCTAATAATGAGCTCTTTATTGGCCCATTGTGTACTGTTTTGAATGTTCACTTTTAAACAGTTTTGCATTTTTTTCAGGCTAAAAGCGTAATTAATTGTCTTTGTGTTGTTCTTGAGCACCATGATCCTCTCTCGCTATTTCCCCAAACTCTTTCAGTCTTTTTTTTTTCCTCTCAGGGCATCAGCTAGTCCTCTGTGGTACCATTTCCACTCTGTCAATTATAAAGGAGAATAGATCAGGAGTTTATTATTAAAGCCATTTGTTTCTACTTTTTTTCTTGGTGGACTTTGAAACAGGGTGATCAGATTGTAAGCAAGGAATGAGTATTGTTGAGATATGGCTGATAGAGTTGCGTTCATTATTTCCCCCCAACTTATTATTTTACTTGTAACTGTATTGAAGAGTATGGCTTTTTGTTTCAGTGTTATTCAGATATTATCCTAATGAATTCAGAGGGGGCTTTTTTGTTTGCCTGTTCTAGTCCAGACAACTGTTTTAAAGATGAGGGTTGAAACTTCTTGGCAGCTAATCAAACAAGGAAGAAATGATGGTTTAAAAAAAAAAAAAAAAGAAACACAAGTGCCAAATAAATTCTGCTTAAGGGCAGAAAATGTGACTTGAGATCCTTTGAGCTTTTATAAAATCTCGAAATTAAGAAGAGAGTCTGCAGGGTACATGTATTTTCACCATTTTTTCAGTGTTCTTATATTGAGTTTCATTCTCATAAACTTTAATCTTGCTCTTTTCATGACATCCCAATTGATGATTGGTTTAGAAACCACAAAGCCTTTAAGAGGCAGTCTAAGTATAAGGAAGAGTTGATGACTGTACTCATTAGAATACTGTTAGTAGAGCAGATCTTTCATTTAAGCCTCCAAGGTTCAGGCTATGTCTGAAAAATTATTCTGTTGACAAATATATGATGTTCTCTTTGATAGTGCTGCCGTACTTGATTTTCTTTTGTATTTCACGCAAACCCTTTGTGTGAATGTTTAGTGTATTTTCTTCTATCTAAACCTATGGGTTTGTGCTGGTGTTTGAGTTTTTGTTGTTGTTGGGGGCTGTTTTAGCTTTCAAACACTTGATCAGAAGTCTCTGAGTCAAAGTTTGATTATAGCAAGACACTTTATCTTGGGCTTCCTATGTATTTTACTGGCTCAGTTTTTGACTCTCGTCAACTCCCCATCTCTCTTACTTTGGCCCTCAAAAGTTTTTGAATTTACTAGAACTGCTGTTGTTTCAGAATCATTCCCTACTCTGCTCCCTCTGAAGCTGTCTTATTTTCCCCAGGACCTTCCTGCTCTAGGGAGTTTTCAAATGGCCTGGTATCTTGTCCCTACTTCCTCATTTTTCCTTAGTTTTGATTTTTCATAGAGAAGTGCTCATGGATGCAAATAACTTTTTCTATCAAATACTGATTTTAAGTACATCTTATCGCAGGACTGACATTTCAGCTGCATACCTTTTAAAAGAGTGCTAATGTGGGTCTTGTAGATGGAAATGCTATCTGCATATGATGGTATTGATTGGTATCTTTCTTTTTGTGGTCTATTTTCTAATCAGTGTTCAGTCACTTACGGCAATGAAAGTTGCCCCACCACAGCTGAAAATAGGTAATTGTTTACTGTGTGCTTTCCTGCACTGTCTGTAAATTGTCTGGGTGGTTCTGAAATAGTCCAGTATTTTAGTTTTCGTGATAGAGTAATGAGCAACGGTGTCCCAAATGCAGTCAGAATAGCTATGGTGTAATCCTTAAAACAACCTGTGTGTTTTAACTGCTCAGGCAAGCTGGAGGATACCAATAGAAAGATTTTTCTTAGGGTTATCTGTTAAGACTAAAAGGATTCAAGTTATATGTTCATCCTGCTACATACTTCAAAAATCCTTCTTCAAATATGAAATACTTCAGTTTTCAGTTTAATAAGAGATGTGCAAAAGACAGATGAAATTGTCATGAAGCAGTTATCATTTTTGCCTTCATGGACTAATACTTACCTTTAAAAGAATGATTTTTGAGATTTTAACTCAGTGCTTCTCCTGTACACAGGTACACACACTCTGAATAAAAGATTCCTCAGATGATAAACTCCATTGAAGCTAATCCTTTCCCTCCTCCTCCTCTCACTTTTCTTGACCTATCTTCTTCTTTGAGATTATTTCCATTTCCTGGGATACCTTCACAGTAATTCCATCCAAATGGTAATGAGAACTTGTCAGCTGTAGGCATCCCCCTGTGTATCAGCCAAAAAGCTGTATATACTTTCAAATAAAGAATCTTGTTTTTATGTCTTCTCTCCTTTCTGTTCAGCTAAAGATGTCCTTAACCATGAAGGTGAGGAGAGCTAGCTCTTTTGTCTTCTTAGTTAGGAAAAGTTGAACACAGATGGGGAAAGGGATCTGAAAAATCTAGATGCCAAAAAATTTGAAAAGATTCAGAGGTTGGGTTATTCTCATGCTATAGATTTGTTATGTTTACTGTGAGAAAAACAGGTTTTTGGAGTTAAAGAGGTGGAGCTTTTTTGCTCTAAATTTGACTTTGCTGAATTCAGTTTGGTTGAATTGCCTGTTTGGTTTGCATGTCATCTCAAATTTAAGTAACTTAAAATGATAGAATCAGATGTGTTAGTTCCCCATCCCACATGCTATTTACAGTATTTTTATGCAGAAATGCAATTATTTTTAATTTTTTCCAGTTAGCTTTTTTTTTTTTTAAGTCAATCTTAAACATTGCAGTAACACTAAATGAATTTGGCTTTCTTGTTCCATGGATATTGACATTTTGAGCGATCACACGCTTTCTAACAATGCCTGTGTGGCTGCTGTTGGAAGCCATGGTGTCACACTTGGACGCAGATACTCTAATAAATTCTAAATTGCTCCCTGGGGAGCTCTGAATTAAAGGCAATCGCAAAGCAAAAGGTCTGAGAGTTGGTGCCAAAGCTGCCCAAGAATAGCAACAGGTAGGCATCCACTCATTACGTGTTCGCTACGGTGTGTTGTCTGTATTTGAGACCCCTGAAATAGCAGTTTCAGAATTTTGAACTCTGAACTTCCTTTTGTTATTCTTAAGTCAAACCCATAATATTAATATAACAGCTTTCTGTGTTTGTTTTCAATGTCTTTGTTATTTCAGCAGAATATTTTTATTGGCAGTGTATTTTTCCAGTGGCTCTTGAGGATCTAATGTGGCATTTATGTTTCACTTCACGCACTGTATTACCTGACCCCAGGAGTATTTTGTGGCGTCTACCAGACCAGGGATAAAAGCTGCTGTTTCAGACTAGGAGTGCAGGCCACGTTCAAAATACCATTATTTCCATATCAGAGTAGCAGTTCCTTTTAAAGTGATTGTGCTCCTACGGCCCTAGGCCCAGTTGTGGAAACCTTTGGATTATCCTTTGTGTGGAGGCATCGCTCAGTCAATGCAACTGCACATAAACTCTGCAAAGTGATCGTAGTTTATGAAGTAGTTTGACAATGGCAATTACTATGCTAAAAATAAATCAGACGTGCATTAGCATTAATAACTACTCCTACATGATATGCTAATCACTCCTCAAGGGCTGAAAAATTTGGGAATACTGTTGTACGTGCTGAATTATTCTTATAAAGTTTTAAGATCTAGGAAGTTATTAGGGGTCTTTCTACCAACCTCTAAATGAGTATGGAAGAGCAAGTTTGCTAGAGTCCAGAAACCTACTGACTTGTGAGCATGGATGACTGAAGGTGGCACAATTGCCATCACCAAAAATGACCTTCTATACCGAGCCTGTTCCTGACCTTACAGAAGTAAAACTGTGACCTCACAGAAGTATTGGCTTAATTGCAATTTTAAAAGATGGATTATTTTGGGTTTTCTGTTTTTGTTTTTTTTTTTTTTTTTTTGAAAATACTTTGAATTATAAAATTAGCTTTATAAAGAAGGGTGTGGGGGGATGAGTATATCTTTGTTTCAAGTAATTGCAGTAGAGCTACTTGGCACATAAGGCTTTTGCATCAAGATAGTGATGTGTGTTGGGTTGCTTTCATACTTGAAAATGAGAGTAGTTTTTAGTGTACACTGCTAATTTTGAGTACTAACATGTGGCTTACATACAGATTATTTGCTTTCCTTTTATCTTATTATTGTCAAGCTTTTTATCCGAGATGTGTTGTAGTGCATCAGTCCTGGGCTAGATGTGTGTTCTTTCTCCATTATATTGGCCAAAATGATGATGACATGACACAGACCAGGTAGCACCTACTCACATGAGAAGGGAGGGACTGAGGCCCTTATCAAGAGAGCAGTTGGTTGTAACTTTGAAGCCAGATAAATAATTATGTTGGCTTTGCTGTGATCTGCAACTAGACTCTTCACATTTTTCATTAGTCTGTGACAGCTAACAGTGACAGCAACCCTGTCACATTTTAAAGGGCCACCAAAAGGCCATTGGCCATCTGCAGGTACAGAAAACCTGCATCTGCTGATCTGCAAAAAAATTTGAAAAGCATTAAAATAAGTGCATTCTGAAAATAGCATGGTCATTGTTAGTGTGAAGCTTGGCCTTGATGAAACTGTATTAAATATTCATTTGCACTAATCAGTTTGTACCAGTTTGCTTGGAAATATGGAATACTTTTGGGCTGGTGAGTAGGAAGAGTTGCTTTTTCTGCTTTTTCCTGAGGAGTAATTGGTTTCATTAAAGAAGGGAGGTTATGGTAATGCAAAGGGAAAACTGAGACTTGTTGGCCATGGTAACAGGATTCCCATTGTGTTGGAAACAGCTGAACCAGAAGGGAGAATGTTTAAGAACTGCATAGCTCGAGAGTGTGAATATGTCAGACTTGTGATGTGTAAAGCCAAACAAGGCTTTGGATTTAGAAAGGGAAAACTGAGCATAAAGAAACTTTGCTCTTCATCAACCCTACTCTGCAGAGCATGCTGCAGGTGAATAAGGAGCACACCTCCACTAATACGAACAATTTTAACCCACTCATGTTTAAATGAAAGATGAGCTAAGACATTTGAGTAAGATAAGCATTTTCAGAGGCTGTGCCAGAAGCTAGAATTGAAGAAGGATTTTTATTTCTGCAGCTTGACACTGGGTTGCTCAAATCTCTCCCTCTGTCATTTCCTTTCTCTGTAATTCTGGAAACAACCAAATGAACAAAATAATCTGTCCAGTGGGTCTAGCTGAAATTACTGGAAATTTGGTGAGAGCTGGCTGTGGTTCCAGCTAGTGACTGCAAAGTTGAGTTGTTTCGGTGATTTGAACTAACACCAGTAAATAAAAGTACCCTCTAATGTCTTACTGTAGGGCTCTTTGTCCAATGAATGTAATCCTTGATCACTGTCTGAACTGCATTTTTGAAGGGTGCCTACTTTTGTTTAAATAGAAGGTAATATAAAGAGGGTACTTGGCTATATCTTGGCACACGCTGGCTTCTGACTTGGTAACACTTTCTTTGCATTTAACATAGATTAGTTTGGGTTAGAAGGGATCTTAGAGATCCTCTAGTTCCAACCCCTTGCTATGGGCAGTGATGCCACTCACTGGATCAGGTTGCTTAAGGCCATCCAACCTGGCCTTGAACATTTTGATGGATGCCACATCTACAGCTTCCCTGGGAAACCTGTTAGAGTGCCTCACTACTCTGAATAAAGAATTTCTTCCTGATATCTGATTTAAGTCTTTCCTCATTTAGGTTAAAACTGTTCCTTCTTGTCCTTTCACTATATACTCATAAAAATAGCTGCTCTCCCTTTTATTTATAAGCACTCTTTAAGTACTGGGGGGCCTCAGTGAGATCTGCTTGGAGCCTTCTCTTCTCCAGGCTGAACAACTCCATCTCTCTCAGCCTGTCTTCATAGGAGAGGTGCTCCAGCCCTCTGACCATCTTCATGGCCTTCATCTGGAACCCTCCAGTAGGTCCACATCTTTCTTAGGCTGGGTACCCCAGAACTGGATTCAGTAGTCCAGCTGGGGTCTCAGATAGGCACAAGTGGCGAATCACATCCCTCGATCTGCTGGTCACACCATTTAGAAAGATTTGTTCAAAACATGTTCTGAATTAATTCTCAGGGCGGGAGGTTGGAGGTGAGAAAAGAGCATTTCTCATTATTGTAAAAAAATACAACTCTGTGGTCTTTGAATAAACAGCAAAGAGGAGAATGGCTTGTGGATCTGCTGTGTCTTTTTGAAAAGACAAGAGGGTACATCTGCCATTTCCCCCCACTTAACCTCTCTCAACCTACTGCTCCTGTGGGACAGGGACTTCAAACCCAAAGAAAGTCCACTTTGGATGTATACTCATCTGTCAAAGCCTTCTGGAGGAAGAGAAAACAGGTTTATGGGAGTTTCTGTTGGCACAGTAAAATGTGTGTTGCCTTTGCATTAAATTATGTACCCAGTGGTCTTCTTGAGTGAGGAGACTGGTGTGTGCGTGGAGCCTGCAAGGGTGGGTGAAGAGGAGCACGTGGCAGTCCTCAGTCTGTGTGTGGAAGTGAGGGTTGTACTGTTCTTCTCACACCCTTCACCCTCGGTTTCCTGGGATCTTCTCTTGGATTGTAAGAAGCTAAAGGCAATAGATAAAAACAATGACTGAATACACATGTATTTATTTTTATTTATTTACTTTTATTTCTGTTACTTCAACTAGTTTCTGAAAGTGGCAGTGGTCATTTATTGGCATCAGCTAACTGGCTGATCATCACCTTTTCTTGCTGTTCTTTTTTCCCCCTGCTCTTTTTTGCTCCTTTTGGTGATGTACTTCAACTGTGAAATTCAAAGAAAATATGTGCTTTCCTGTTGCACGGCAACAAGGACTTCTTTATGAAGAAAAATGGCTGTTACCTCTTTCTGTGGATCAGTGTTTGAAACAAGAAAAAAAAAATCACTGGTGTTCTACTGTCAATGTATTTTGAGTCTTCTTAAGCTTGATAGTCTTGTAAAATGAATTATATTGGCTCCACAGATTGAGGGACTAGCCACTGCTAGCCAGATTTGTTTGCCTGAGACACAAGATGACAAACGGAGCTTCTGCCCTATGTTCTTGATTTACTGGTAGCCTATAAGGAGCATGAGTGGGTTGCTTAGCTTTCTCCAACCTTTATGTGTTCACTTTGCAGATGGGTGCATTGCTGCTGAGGGCTCTCCATGTGCTGGTAAGGTGGGGGTGACCCTTGAATCAGGGCCAGGATCAAGGTCTGCAGCTCTGACCTTGTTATGCTTGTTCCTGGTTATAATTGAAGCCAGGACACCGCTATCCTTTCGTGTGGTACAGTTTCACTCTGTAATGGGGGAAATGGCAAAGGATGAAGGAGTAGGAAGCTCTGCTTTTAAATATTCTCATATTTTAACTTTTTAATCAAATGTTTGTTTGCTTTTGCATAGTGAATTGTGATCAACTTCTCCAAGTGAAACTTAAACCAATGTAGGTATAAATATATAACAGTCTAAATATTGTTTATAATCTTATGAGCCTTTCGTGTACTTCCTCTTCAGCTGTTTTGGATGTGCCTATCAAATTCAGGCAAATGTTACTTTTATTTAAAACTGCAGGGAAAAATATCTAAAATGGATGCTTAACATATATATCCATATATATATATGGAACTGTTGGGATGGCGCTGTTTTGGTTTGTGTGCATGGTGCTTCCGTGGTTTTCTATTTGTGCCAGTTTTGGTTGCCGCATAGGTACTGTAGTATGTGGATCCCAGCTATGATCTGAAAAAGTTCAAACATCTCTCTGTTCTTCTTCTAGAACTCTTATTACAGAAAAACTGGTTTAATTTAGTAGCTCTACTTGCATTTCAAGCTGTTTTATATAAGCATCTGGTTCTCTCACTGTTTCTATGTTTCTGGTCAGTTATGGAAAATCAGTGAGTAGCTAGTGAGGTCAGTGCTGCTAAAGAAGCCTTTTCCAGGTTCTCATCTTGTCCAAACAGACAGCTATAAATCAGTGAATCAGCACCTAAGCAACTACTACTTCTTGATACTGATCTTGTCATGCTGGAGTACAGATCTTAATATTTCAGTATGAAACTGAAGATGATAATTAGTGCATCAGTTCCATTTTTAATGAGAAAGACCTGCATAAAGCCAGTCTTATTCTCTTTGCTTCCTTTGTGTAAACTGAGTGGATAGCTTTGACTATCCACAGCTGGTGATTCTGACTAAAGCATTTGTTTTGTTGACTGCTACATATGTTTTTGTTTCTTCGCTTTTGTGAAAGAGACTACTCCTAGGTAGTCCCACTCCTTGTAGAGACAAGAGATTTCAAAAATATCCATAGGGATTCAAAAATATACCATGGATGTTTTCCAAAGAAACTGTTCATTTGAGAAGATGAGAATGTAATTGAAATGAACACATAGGAGTTTTTTTATAGCTTTAGGATACCATTTAATGCTTACGCTAAAATCAAAAAAACTTGAAATCTTGCTGAAGACTGATGATGGAGTAAGCCTGTGTTTGACTTGGAGAAGCAGCATTACTTTTGTCCCATTGTGCATCTTTCTGTTTATGGTTCCATGATACCTATAGTATTCTTTGAATGTGACTATAGGAAAATACGGAAAATTGCTGTAAAGCCTATGGGATGAGTTCTATTTAAATGACTTCTATCAACCTGCTGGGCAATACAGTAAACTGTGATGCAAAAAATGATAAACAATTTGAATGGATGGGTTAGAGATTTTTTGAACAAATAGTTTCATAAGATTTTGAAAAGCTCTTTGAGAATCTCACCTTTCAGCAGTAGTATAAATGAATTATGCAGTTTAATAACAAGAAAATGCAAATCAGAATTTTGGGACTAGTAAGGAATACTGAATGGTTAAAGAAAGTTATAGAGAAAAAGGTTAAATAAATAAAATAATTTCTAAAAAGCTGAATAACAGTCTCATTCATGATTATGTAAAATGGCTCAGTTAAATGTTCTTTGAAAGATTGTCTGTATGAATTCTGCCTTTTTATTTTTCTAAGAGAAGATGGTTTTTAATAAGGATTGTAATGTGAGTTATGATCAGTGGGAGAAGCATGTAATGAGTGAACTAGATGGGGCTATTTGTGACAGTCTCCAGACAGGAGAAGTGATGTGTAGCAGATAAACATGGGATTAACGTTGAGCAGGGGGGAGGGACCAACATCCTGAATTGTTACTAATAAGCACTAATGAGAGAACATCAGCTGTCCTTTGTGTTAAAAAATGCAGGCAATTTACTAATTAAAAATAATTCATGAAGTGTCTTCTCTTTTTGTATTCTACCTGTAAAATATGTGTGCAAGTGAAGCTTGAAGGCAGAGTAGCAAAGTGATCCTATATAAGGATGATTTTGAGTTCATTGCCTTAATACTTACCTTAGCATTAAAAGTGTTGTTTTGATCCCTTCCATCTTTGTGCATACACATGAAACAGAAGAAAAAAATCCTAACTTTTTGGGAAGACTGAGCATTAAGTAATGGAAATAAAAGATACTGCCATTTCTCCCATTACCATAACTCCTATTAACAAATACAGCATGCAATGTACAGTGCCTTAAAGCCTGAATGAATACTGTCTTCAGCTGAAACTATGAAAATGAGATGAACATAGGTACAATGTGCTGTTCTTACTTATTTTGTCCATGAAGGACTTCCTGTTCCCATTGTGCTTTTTGTACACTAAAGTCACAAGATGTTAGTAAAGCACAACTTCTTTACCCTAATTATGCAGTATAAATGGAAATTGTGGGCAAATCTCCTAATCTCCATAGAGACAGCACAACATTTTTCTAATTAGTAGTTTGCCTTTTGGCATTACTTTGAATAAATTAGCATTTCATTACATACCCTGAACTACTTGGAAGAAGTTTCCCAGAGTAGTATTTAGTCTTTTCTTCTCTAAAGAGTGTATTTTGAACTCTGTATTTTGAGTATAGGTTAATAATATCCTTTGTAACTGGAAAGAGACAGAGTAGCAATACTGCTGTATTTTAAATATCAGAGGGTTGTGCTTGCAGGTTCTTTGCTTTCTTTAATCCCCAGGAATCAGAGTAAAATCTTATGTCACCTTATTTAATGGCTTACTCCTTCACCAGGGAAAAATAAAAAAAAAAGCAAAAAAACTGGAACAAGTTTTAAGTACAACTTGACCTCCTCTCTCTACCCTTTCTCCAGTGGTTGAACTTTTCTTTCAGATTGCAAACAGTGCAAAGGATAGTGGTGTGAACGATTCCAAAATTCACACTCTATCACTAATTATAAATGAGCTTTTCTACATTATTTCCAAGACAACTAATCCAGAACACACTATTTGTCTTCTTTTCTTGTATATAAATCAGTGGCAGGAAACTGGGTGGCTAAGTTTAGATATTGACTGCCAAATAAGAGTGGCTGCTTATTATGCTTTTCCTGAACAGGTACTAGAAATCAAAACTTGGATGGGAAGTTAAAAGAGGTAATTCATCAAGGATAGATTTTTAATTGATTTTCTTTCTAAGTGTTAAAAAGAGCAGAAAGGAAAATCCACGGAAGTGATAAAGCGTAGTAATTTCCTTTCCTTTCTCTGAAACAGGGGGCTGTTTCAGACCCCTGCCTACCCCTTCAGAGAGTCACTGGCTGCCACCTGTGGCAGAAGATTTGCATGAAGTATGGCATTAAATATTCAGCTCTTCTCAAAGTGGCCTTTGCAGCAGGGATGTGTGGTTACACCACCATTGCCATGGTTGCCTTTTGGTAGAGGGAGGCATGCTAAGAACCTGTCAGTTTGTTTTTGCTCAATCCAGAGCAACGAAACATCTTCATTTTGGGTCCTTTGATCATGACACTGGGCCTGCTGGCAGGAGAGAGGGTACATGTGTCTCAAAGGGGGAAAGGATCCTTGCACAGGAGTTAGCAGGTCTCACTCATTGAGAGAGCTTTAAACAAGATTTGAAGGGGTAAGGGGATAAAACCACAATCACTGAAGACAAACTTGGAGGCAACATGCCCCTGTTTGAGAGACAGTGTGCTAGTGAGGTCCTTAGGTCTGCTGTCTCATAAGTGGTGGGGGATGGAGATTCATGCAGCAGCAAGGGGTATTGATGTGCTAGAAACTGCAGAAGCACCTGGGAATGCTCATGCAGGAATTGGAGCTTCTTCCCCTGAAAAGGCAGCAGGATTGATCACCCAAATGAAGTGCTTCTACACATATGCATTCAGCATGGGCAATAAACAGGAGGAACAGGAGGAATAAACCCAAACCATTCTATGATTCTATGACAAGAGGAAATGGCCTCAAGTTGTACCTGTGGAGGTTTAGATTGGGTATTAGGAAAATTTCTTCACTGAAAGAGTGGCCAGGCATTGGAACAGGCTCTCCAGGGAAGTGGTGGAATCGCTATCCCTGCAATGTTCAAAAGGCATGTGGATGGGGCATGGAGGAACATGCTTCAGTGGGTAGCATGGTGGTGCTTGGTGAACAGCAAGACTCGATGATCATAGAGGTCTTTTCCAATCTTAATGATTCTATGTTCTGTTTGGCTGTCAGACTGGATTTTGTATCTAGTAACACAACACATCTGAGGCTTATGATATTTGTGAACTTGGAACATTTACCTCCCTAGCTGTGAGTAGTTGTGAGGAAGGACAACCCTGTACATTCACCTGCCCCTTGATAAATGTCTTGTTCCCCTGCCCTGGGAAGAGCTCTCTCCTCATTCTTTGTTATTTGACACTGGGTTATATGATGGTGAGAGAGGAGCTCATGTTCCTTTCTAGCTCTTCTGCCAGCTTCTTCAGCTATCCCTCTTGGTCCAGTAATTACTGTCTGTTCCTGCTCAATGAGTTAGCCAGAGCTTTGGGATGATTGTTCCTAGATCTTCTAGTGTAATGAGCACCCTGTAAATAAAAAAAGAAAACCCTGAGAAAATTTCTTTTCTAACTTTGGTCAAATCTGGCTCTTTTTAACAACAACTGGAACAATTAATGGAAAACTTGAAGATGAGGGAAGAAAGGAGATAAATAAAGATGGTTTATTAATTGTTCCCTCCCTCTTCGGTGTGATTGCAGGCAGGTTTCTGCTTTCAGGTCTGGTCCTTGATTACCTCAGTACCTTTGTAGGAAGCTGGCACAGGTTTCCAGTTCTCCCCACACTGAGTGCCTAGGAATATCATTCCTGTGCCCTCTGAGGCCAGTTAGTGCCTGGCCCTAAAAGCAGAATGCCAGAAAAATCTGTGACTTGGTTGTCTGTACTCACCCTCACTGCAGGACCCCAATTCTTGGCTGCCACATTTTGCATTGTCCCTTGGCTATAGCTGTCCTCATAGGGGCCATTCAGTAGCTCACAAAACAGCTCCTTCTTCCTTCTGTCTTCATCCAGAGGCTCAGAAAGTCTACTTATAACTGTACTGTAAGAACAGAGAACAGTCATTTATATCCTAGATACACACTGAAATTAGTTTCTCTTTCTGTATTACATTTTAAAGGTACTGTTCTAAAACCCCCCAATCTTCTTCTGTATGTTCAAATGAATTTCTCTATGTTTATTAGTTGTGTTGATATTGTTGTGAGCAAGCATGGTCTAGAGAACATGGATTTGAGATTGCATAAATTGCCAAACTGTACCTATTTTTCTTACCTGCTGCCAACATGTAGTTAGTTTTAGGGAGATGTTGTCTGGGGACCTGGAAAATGGGAAAGCAATGATAGAGATATGTTAGAGAGAATGACTGCTCTAATCTAATGGTCTGAATTTTGTTCTACAGCTTGATGACTGCACCCTGCAATTGTCTCATAATGGTACCTATCTGGATTTAGAATCCACCCTAGCAGAGCAAAGAGATGAATTAGAAGGCTTCCAAGAGGATGCTGGGTAAGTAAAGATTTACTAAATTTTTACAAATAAGTATGTGGTTAACTTCATATGTTCAAGTAAGCATAAGAAGAGCAAAGATAAAAACCTTTCCTTTGTATGCCCGTATGTCTGCCCCTTTGTATGATTAAGAATTTTACAACACATCTCTCTACATTCACTCTTACACTTTCTCTAAAAGATGACATACTGTAAAGAAATCTATGAATATTAATATCTTGATTAGTCTAATAAGATTTTATAGTTCTTTGGAACTTGATAAATGAGGATGCTTTGTTTGGAGAACTCTGAGATCTTTCTAGATTTTTCATCATAATAGTCATGCAGAGGATTAAATTGGGATGGTATTCTTCCTGAAATTTTAAACTCAAGTTATTTTGCCTTGGTATCTAAGTCCTCCATTTATATTTTTGAACACCTGTACTGATTTCTTTTTCACCTCTGGAATTGATTTAGTCAGCCCAAGGGAGGGGTGTGTGCATGTTGTTTTTTGAATTTTCTCCTCTCCTGCCTTTTTTTTTTGTTAGTTTTGTTTTGTTTTTTCTTATTTAGTTATTGCTGGCACACATGAATTGCAATGAGACAGCTTTCATAATCATCTCTTGTGAGAACTGAAAGTGAAAGCAAAAGTTAGCATCAGTGTGTGTTTGTGTGAATGCACACAGACAATTTGCTTTTTTGGAGAATTTTCTTTTCCTGGACCTTTCGTCTGATTGTCTTAGTTAAGATATAAAATGAACAGAAAGTCTAGATCTATTTTTTTCTTTCTGGTTGCTATATTGGACTGGATAGTTGTGATTATTTTATGGGTGTGTTTTGGCATAGACTTTGCATGTGCCAGAATCTTGCTGTGCCAGAAGGAAATTCATAGAATCACAGAATATGCTGAGTTGGGAGAGACCCATCAGCATCATCGAGGCCAACTTTTGCTCCTGCACAGCACACCCCAAGAGTCACACCATATGCCTGAGAGCATTGTCCAAACATTTCTTGAACTCTCTCAGGCTGGTGCTTTGACGACTTCCCTGGGGAGCCTGTTCAAGTGCCCAAGCAGCCTCTGGGCTTTTCAGCTTTTCCCTGATAATCAATTGAATTTTGAATTGGTCAGTTTGTTAGCAGTAAGAGATGCAGTCCTTTTGCTTATACTCCTGCTCCACTTTTTCTGATTGCTGTCTTGCCTTTGGTGAGTATATCTTACAAATTTAAACTGTTTCTCTGAAGATTATTTTATATGGAGAAGAATTTAAAATAATATGTTCTAGATACTCATGTGTGTGCATTTGTGTATGCTTTATTCACACATAAGAGTATGGGGCACGTTTTATAACCATTACAAGATAAAAACTGTTCTGTCAAAAACCAGTAAAAAGAGAGTTCTTCCATACACAGAGTAGCCAATATACACTGAACTGAGCCTCCTTTCCTATGCAATAGGACTGTTGAGCATAGAAGTTGACATAGTCTTCAGTTTTATGTAAAGGTGATAAAAATCACTGCAAAGAACAGCAAGTTCCTATTTCCAGTTAACTTTATAATGTGTTGAAAGCAAGTAGTATGAAGGAAATCTTGTTTTTTAGCAATGCATTTTGAGTTTGTCTCTTTTTTTCCCTTCCATTGGTGTCTCTGTGATAATTCTGATAATTTTATCTTCACTACTTTTGACACCCCATGGTAGCAATTTGGCACTGCTGAGCAATTTGGCAAGTGAGAGACCACTTGGTGCTTTTCCTGCCAGATTCTGCTCTTGAAATGACAAGCTACTCTCCACCTTGTTTTATTTTTATGCTTCTGTTGGGCATGTAAAATCAATGATATGAATTGTGCCTGAAATGTGATTCTAATTTTCTCTGTGGTGGCTATCCTAGGAAAAAAACCCAACAAAACAAAAAACATGGAACTGCTGCTGGAGTTTTGTACTGGTGAAGATTCAGATGGATTCTTGCATCTTATTTTTGTCCATGTTTTGTGAGAGAAGAAAAGATAAACAGGAACAACCAGAACTTTAGAAATGTGTGGGATAAGCTTCTCTGTAGGACTTAGCATTGTTCAGGGTAAATGCGACTTATGTGATGTTTTTCAGAAAAACAGAATGTTCTGGACATAGGGTAACAAATGCAGTCAGTAATGTCTTCCTCTATCCTGTGTTTCTAGCAACTTAAACTCCATTTTTAGGCCTTGCAGTTCTGAGACCAAAGCACTGAGCTGGAGCACTCCTGAGCTGGAGCTTCTGGCTGCAGACCTCGGGAGCTTAGCAGCAGCCTGCTGTCTGAGAGGGACTGGCTGCAGAAACCACTTAGTCTCTCTCTTTTTCTGTCTGGGTCATTTCAAGGTCCTGCTCTTAATCTTCAAAGCTTTTAATTTTCTGAGATTAGGCTACCTCAGGACCTGTCTTTCTGCCATGCCAAAGCTGCTGTGCTCATCAGGGTCACTGAAGCCTGCTGAACTCCGAGTGAAGGCTTTAGTAGCTGGATATTCATGGCATTTTTAAAATTTTAGAACCTCAACTGTGGAAACTCCTATTCAAAGTGACCAGAATGTCCTGTAATCTGGCTGTTTTCAGCATCTTTTTGCCAAAAGTTCCTGTTTGTCCAGGGAAAAATGAAGTTTCTTTTTTTTTAAACGCTGTTGAAAGGAGACTTGTAAATAAAACAAAACAAGCAAAAAGCAAAGTCTTAAAATTTTTGATTGGTTTGAGACTGTAGGTATTTGTTTTCTCTGGAAGGGATTGGATGAGCATAGTGGAAAACATGAAGGATTTTTCTTCAAAAGGAAAAAGAGGATGGTAGCAGTTGCTGGAGGTTTATAATGTGTATCTTTAAATAACTTGTATAAGAAACATATGCACTCATGCAATTTCAAATGAATGCTCTTCTGTTACTGAATACAGTGAAAAGAGGCTTTTGGTAGTTGCTGTCCACTCCAGCAGAATCACAACTTCTGTCTAGGGAAGGAGAAAAGCCAACACATGTGCCCTTGTACCCTGGAGAGCTAACTCAGAGCAAAACATGGATGGGGTTTGGAATGCTTTCCTGTCTCCACAACTTTACCTGCTGCCATTTGCACCCTTGGGAATAGCTGTGGGATTCAGGAGAATCAGACTGTATTCATATGAGGGTTGGTTTTGGAAGAGTCAGGTTGAACATCTGGCCAAGTAATGAGGCTGGCCCTGCAGAAGGTGTTGCAACCAGCAAAAGGGTCAGTAGGACCCTTCTTTTCAAGTCTGGAATGTGTTCGTGGCTCACTTGCTTGTTGGGTTGGTGGGTTGCTTGTTTTGTTTTTTTTTCTCTTGCTTCCGACACAAGTTACTTTGTGGATGCTTAATTGTGTGGGGTGGTAACATAGAGGTTCTTTAGGCAGGCTGGCTGCCTTTAGGTGTTGGTGACAGGTAAAGCTCCTTTCCTTGGCTTCCTTGAGATTTTACAGAGCAGGCAAGAACTGTCAAGAAGCTGATGTGTTTAAATTACCAAATAATTGCTCAAGCTCTCTTTATGGATATGTCTTAACAGGCCCTCATGGTAGCCCACAAGGTAACACAATCTTAAAATGCAGAATGTGAGTTTCTTCAGACAGTATGCTGTGAGCAATGAGAATTTCTTCAGAGAATATGTTTTCAATATTTCTGTTCAGCAGGGATTGCTTTAAAGTACTTCTGACAAATGGCTTCAGTGCTAATGTTTTTGCATCCCTTCTAGACACGTTATCTGAAGCCATTTTGGCTGGGTGAGCCGCTCCATGACAGACCTTTTCCCTCTTGATGGTGCTGTTCATTCTGGGTTTCATTCAGAATCTGTTGGAGGCAATGGAGTCTGGCAGGGATCTCTAACATTCTTTTTCTGCTTATGTACTGTATTTTTTTCCCACTGAGACTTTGCAAATAGCACAATTGTGAGAATGAACACTTTTTCTCTTTTGTTTACATAAGGAAGTTGGAGATGCATTTGAAAATTAATTTGGTTTTTGTCTTACAAAAATGATGTGACTCATTTCTTGAACCAGTACTGAAAACGAGTAGATTCTATGCTGATTTCTTATTAGTTTAAACAGAATGTATTTGTTTTTGTTCATGGGTGGAAAATGCTCTTAACTTCTGATAGCATTCTCTCCATGTTTTGTCTTGATGTCATTTCTATGTTTCTCTGTTCCAACAGCAAGAAAAATAAGGGAGGTACCAGTGAAAGATAGTCATTATGTTGCTACAAACAGGAGACTGTGACTGCTTATTGACATTGTTTACTCATATTGTGAAGAATATATTAGTCCACCCAAATATTTTGATTTCTGTGATGTTTAGCTGTTAGGTCTGATGAAATGCTGAATCTGAAAAATGTAATCGATGGTCGCAATAAAAAGCATGCAACAAAGCAAGAAAAAAAACTCAAACAACAAAAACACAAGAAAAACGGCTCCCTAAAAACATCAATCTAAAAAACCTGGGCTGAGAGGTTATGGTAATTTTTTGAAGGTGTAAGAGTAGCAGTATTCCAGTCTAAAATGTATCAGATTAAGATGCTGAACCACATTTCGAAGCGATGCTTAGCTAAAACTTTACTGTTGCAGAATAAATGGTGATACAGATTAAGATTCCACATTCCTAAAGAAATACATAGGTTTTTATGGATGAGTAAGTTGATGCCATTTTTAATTACCTCACAAAGATTGAGGGCAATAACTGTTATTACCTATAGTTTCAAAACTTTATGCAGCTTTTTAACTTCTTAATCCTAATACAATTTATTTGTTTATATTAAAAAAACCAACTCGGTAAAATATTGAAATTAATCTTTTGGTGGTTTTTTTTGGTGAGGGTGTTTAAACGTGGCATTTTTTTGAAGAGCTTGACTCATGATTTTACAGCTTTTGTTTGTCAATACTGCAGCAGCTGTGGCTCTTTCTGTCCCACTCTGCCCCAGAGTTTACTCAGTTGTAAAGGGAAAAATCTACATTTGTACCAAGGTACCTGTGGAAACATTTGAAAATTTACTATTTTTAAATTTAGTGATTACTACTGGCAAATGAATGCAATAAGACTGCTTTTATTAAAAAATAATTTCCATTGCAAAATGTATTGCAAAAATGCTGCTGTGCTTAGTTTTCTTCCAGCCCATTACATGCCAAATAAAGTGCCAAACCAAAAAGTGTGTGAATAATTCTTACAGCTTTTCCTAGGACTGCTTTTTTTTAAAGATAGCCTAATTTGGCATTCGGGTTTACATGTGAAAATAGCAGAGAAGTCCAGTATTTTATGGTGGAAACTTAAATAAAAACAGCTTATGGAAACAGCTGATGCCAGATGTTCTATTTAAAACCATTTAATTTTATTAACATTGAAGCTGCTTAATAGCTGTGTTTGCACTCTGCCCTCCTCCTCGATGACGAGGCTGTAAGTTAAGTGAGCGGCTCTCGAGGCTTGGAAATGTGTTTCTCTTCAATTTGCGAGGAGGAAATCCCTTCCTCTCTCCATAAACAGATCATCTGCGGGGCTTCAGGTAGGCCTGCCAGAAAGTGCTGCAGGGCTGCTCTGAACTCAACTCCTGTTGCGAGTACAACCACGGATTTGAGAACCCAAACCTGGAGCAATCCCAGCACTGTTGGCACTCACTGTTTGCTGGGGGAAACCAGTGTAGTGTTGCCCAGAGCGTGTGGGCAGCCAAGGGAGTTTGTGCTGGGTAATTAATAAAAGCTGCGAATTAGCTGCACTTCCTATTGCATGGCAACTGTTCCTGTGTGTGCTCCTACCCGGTGGTAAACGCAGAGGTTTGTGTAAGCAAGCTCACACTGTTTTATCCCACGGGAATCCATTTGTCTATGTGCTCGGTGTGTGGTGTGCGTTTGTTTGGTTTACCCCTGACTAAACTAAGGTGGTAATCTGCTTCTGATAAAAATAAGTGTCTCCAATTTAACCTCCAGTTGTGAGCTAACAGCTTAAACTGCTGCAAATCTGTGACTAGCCCAGGATCTCCTGTAATGAAGCCATGAAAATTAGTGAATACTGCCAGGGTTAAGACCACAGCAGTACAGCAAAACAGTAGTTTATTTCACATTTACTGCTCAGTAATTGTGCTCGCTAGCAAAAGCATTGATGGCCCAGCAATAAATATAAAGCCTATTTCCAAAGTGGAATTAATATGGAGAAATAAGTGGCCTGAGAGCAGTATTTTACATTTAAGAATTTGGATGTCAAGTTAGAAGAAGCCCTTGCCAGATATGATGCTAATGGAAAACTTCCAAAAGCAGAAAGAGACACAAAGTAGTATGTTGATCAGTGCAAAGTAGACTTTATTTTTATGTGCTTACATACACATATGCATGTTCTACTGCAAGGCAGGACTTGTTGCAGAGTCTGGTTAAAATGATCACATTCTGAGAAAGCGTAAATGGCCAATTAAGTGAGTAGGGCATTACTTTGAAATGAGTTGTGCCACTTTGAATAATATCTTCTTCACTTTATCTTTTTAGTGTCATCAATTAAATTGGAAAACCATAAAAGATGGGGGTTTTTCCCTTAACGTATTAGAGAATGATTTCTAGTAACAGGGAAATGTTTATGAAAATTTCTTAAAACTATTCTATACAGACTAAGTCAGTTTTTTTTTGCTTTTTTTAAATGATAAAAAAAAATAGATGCCTCTTTTGGAGCTATAAGTCTGAGTTAGGTCAGGTAGCAGAGGCCTTTGTGAGAAAGAAAATGATTATGCAGGTGCTGTTTGTTTCTACTCTGTAACAGTGGAACTTCTAATGAAATTGGTCACAAAATCACTGAATGGGTCAGGTTGGAAGGGACCACAGTGGGACTTCTGGTCTAACGTCCCTGCTCAAGAAGGGTCATCCCTGAGCACGTTACACAGGATTGTGTCCAGATGGTTCTTGAGTATCTCCAGTGAGGGAGACTCCACAACCTTGCTGGGCAACCTGCTTGGTCACCCACACAGTAAAGAAGTTCTTTTTCATATCCAGGTGGAACTTCCTGTCCCTCAGTTTCTGCCCACTGCCTCTTGTCCTGTTGCTGGGCACCACTGAGGAGAGCCTGGCTCCATTCTCTTGATGCCCTTCCTTCAGATACTGACAGTCATTGATGAAATCCCCTCTTGGTTATCTCCTCTTGAGGTTGAACAGGCCCAGCTCCCTCAGCCGTTCCTCATAAGAGAGATGTTTCAGTCCCTTAATCATCTTCGTAGCCCTCTGTTCTACTTGCTCCAGGCGCTCCATGTCTCTGTTGTACTGAGGAGCCCAGAACTGGACACAGCACTCCAGATGTGGCCTCACTAGGGCTGAGTAGAGGGGCAGGATCACCTCCCTCAACCTGCTGGCAATGCTCCTCCTAATGCACCCCAGGACACCCAGAGTGGTCCTGGCACTTTGTTCCCCTGGAACCAAAACTGTGGGTCCCATAGTGTGGCTGGGAGCACTATAGGGACTCTTCCCCTGAAGAGGTGGAAACATCAAGTGACCCAGCTGTTGGAGATTAATTTATTTTACTTTCCTCCTTGCCCTTGCCCTGTAGGTTTCCAGTTCTTCTAACAATTTTTTCCCCCCAAAAATCCAAATATTTCAAGGCATCTGTTTCTCCAAGTGTGAAGAGGTTTCAAATGAAAAATCCTCATATAACATGAACTTCAAAGTACAGGGGATAACAAAACCACATGACCAGAAATTACCCAGTGTAAAGATTCCTGGGAGGAATGTGCAGCTTGAGAGTTACTGACAGCAGTGGGAAATACATAACCTACGAATTGGAAAGCACTGGTCAAGTGATGTGTCATCTCAGGAAGAACATGATGCAAGGTTCACAAGAAATGTGGAAACAACGCTTTTGGTTTTGTGTTTTATCCAGGAGCAATATTATTGTTAAAATAGCTCTTCTAATGCAAATCTCTTCACCATTTTCCAACTCATAAAGTTTGTGTTTTCTTAATATGAAAATATAAGATGGAGATTTAACTGATCATGCTATCAGTGTTTCCCAAAATGACAGGATAAACATCCTGCTGAAAACAGTTATATATGGGTTGAGCTTTTGGGTTGGGAAGGGACACAGTTTTGTTTATGAATGACAGCTCTTGAAAAATGGTCATTTTCTGACTGTGAAGGCAGCAGTCAACCCTCAAATATTTGAGGGGCTGTTGGAAGGTTTTTGTTTTAGTGTGTGGAAATTGAGCTATTAACAACTGAGAAAGAGCCAGCATGATGATTCAGAAAGTAGCAGGGGGAGGTGGGGAGGGGATTCTCACTTTGCAGCTTCCGAAGTTTGTTTGCACATAAACTACTAAAACGGACAAATGGAACAAATGTTTCCCCCATTTTGAACTCATTGCATTTTACAGAGTGTGAAAGCGATTCATTCTCTTTTGGCAAAAATCTGGTACACAGAAGACTCCAGCTTTTACCAACATATACTCCGAATACATTAGTAATAAATAATTTGGTGCTATTCATGTGGCTTATAATGCATACTTGGTGGATCCCTTGATTGTTTCACTTGACACTTTTGAGTTTCTCATTTTCTTTACCCTTCTCCTTCTATCCCATTTTGTTTCCATTCAAAAAGAGGGGGAAAAAAATGACAACATTGCCTAGTAAATGTACTTGTGAAGCGTTAGGACATAAAAACCCAGCGCCTCGTGGTGACAGTCTGTAGGTAGTCCTTATTTACACAGTTGTACAGATAATGGTGTGTCAGCCAGGACACTTTTCTACTCATTGGCATTCAGATGTAAGTTTTTGGGGTGGTTTATAGGTTTTTAGTAGGGAATGAGGCAGTTATTTGTTAAAGTCATGTTAACAAACACAGAACATAATACTGGAATAATCTGCAAGGAGAAAAAAATGTAAAAATCTCAGCATACTTTGTTCTTTTGTATAATGTTGCTTGCACTAATAATTGGCAAGATTTTGCCTGCCCAGTTTTTGCTTAGGGAATATGCTGGGATTATTTCTACTTGGATTAGTAAGGTCTTAATTATTTTTATGTTTTGTTTTTTAATGAGGAGTGAATAGACACATGAATAATCACTGTGTGTTTACTTATGTTTGTCCACTTTTGTCAAATGATTATTTCTTTATTAAATGTGTCACGATCCAGGAATGCTCTGAATAAAACCACTCTGCTAAATAATTAGATGACTTGCAAGTGTATTGCAAGAACAGGATGCAGACAAATTCTGACTTCACACTAAGTTTTTAGATGTGAAAAATGAGGTAAGAAAGAAAAGCCTGCTGACTTGCTATGAGGATGAGTGTGTTTGCCTCCAACAGCCTGTCATGTACCAGAATAAGCTGCTAGTTCTGTCATCCACTGGAATAGTATTAGCATGTAAAAGACTTATTTTTAATTACTGGTATTATTTCCTGGGCTCCTCTGCTTCCATTATTCAATGGCATTAACATGAGCTTGAACATGACAGTTGGATCTTTGGATAATAATCACCAAAGAACTTCAAAAAGGTTATTTATTTGGATAAGATTTTCGGATGAATTTCAGAGAGATTCTTAATTCTGCTCTTCATGCTCATGTGCACTCTCTCACTTTGAAAAGACTTGGCTTTTATACAACTTTTTTTTAGACGTGTCAGAATTTTTTTTTCAATCTTTTGAATCTGCAGTTGAATGGAGAAGCATATCATAGCGAAACTGCAGTCAAACTGTATCTTAACAGCCTTGAAATCAAAGCCTAGGATTTATGCTGTCTGATTAATAGCAGGTTAAAAAACACTTTCCTTATTGTGTGTGTGCTGGCTTACAGATCATTTTCAGGGAAAACCTGATAGACTTAAGTGCTTGAATTCTGGCAAAAATTTCATTCTTTATGCATTCAACAAGGAACAGTTTGTTTTCCATTGCTGCTGTGGAGTACCTTAGACTATGAAGCAACTGACTGTGAGGCAATACCCCACTGCAGACAGATTTCCCTAAAAGGTGCAAGTGAAGATGGAAATACCTGGGTTCTGAAATGAAAAAGCAGAAGCCATTTGCAAAAGTAATGCACTCTAGAGCAGGTCTGTTGCCATGTGTTTGCTTCTGGTGGCATACTGTAGTCTAGGTTTCTTTTGTGGGAGTCAGTGATTCTTTCTTGAGCTTGGGAGTTGCTGGATGCTGTTCTCATTAAGTTACTTCTGTTGGAAAACATGGATGTGATTATTGGAGATGGTTAATGGCCCACGAAGAAACCTGAGTGCTGTGAGAGGCTGTAACAAAATGTGAAGCATGTGTTGTGCATGTGTACTTTGAAAGCAGCATCTGTGTCAGATAGGTTTTCATGATGGTTAGATTGTTACATCAAGCAGAATTAGGTGCAGAGTTGTTACAGGGTAAGTTGTCAGGTTGGGCTTATGGTAAATGTTGTCCAAGTTTGGAAATATTTTCAGTGTTAGCAGGTTGAGGTTAGTTTTCATCCAACCTCTGCCCTCTTTGGGATGAACAGGCAACAGATCATGGTGCAGTTTAGCTTGGTTCAGTAACCTATTGTGCTTGCTTTGGTAGTGGTTCTGAAGGACTATGAAAAAATTATCTGATTATTTCAAGAGAGGCTTGGGGTCAGGTAAAAGTATGCCTGGTCAATCTGATACCCACTGGTTCAGAGCTGGCCTTGCTGTGAGTGATTGACTGATACTGTACCTAATAGCAGCGGGAAAAATGGAATATGGGGGGAGCTGGAGGCTGGGGTGCAGCAAACCTTCCCATCTAATAACAACTGAATAATAAAAATACAAGGTACCTATAATGTTTGCCAGTATACGATTTTATTTTCCTTAATTTTTGTTGATTTGGTGAAATTTAGGAGGGTAAGCTTTATGTAATCTGTAGGTTTTTAAGTAATTTCACAAGTTACATTCAGGCTGCAGCTGTGAATTGCTTGCTCTTTACAGTGCTCCTCTAAAGCAGGTTGAGGAAGGGCGTCAGCTGTGCTGTCAGCCCAGTGCAGTGGGAAAGGTAAGGTCCGTCCTCTGGACCCCCATTCTTACAATCCCTTTACTGCTATTGCCAGTTTGAATTGAAACTTTTAGTGTTCATTTTCTACCTCATCTAGGCTATCCTTCCAGAATCTTGGCTGGGATCTGAGGGAAAGGATACTCAGTTTAAATATCCAAACTCATATGTGCACAAACAAACTACTGTAGTTTTCAAAGGTTTTGTGTAATTGTCCTTTTGAGCACAGCAAATTATTTTTCTCTCCGTGTTATTCTCAAGAATTATCCTTGTCTACAACTGACTGATAACACTAATCTGACTGGATGAAATCCCTGCTTGGAACAGAATAAAATGAGAATCATGGGAATATGCTACTTGAAAACTGCTCTGAGGGTAGGATATGATAGCCTATTATAAGATATTTATTTATTTTAAAAAGCCCCAAAAACCAGTCACCCCAACAAGATGCATCACTCTTAGTTACTGTGTTGCCATATGAATGTGTGTAGCACTTCATGAAAGATTCAGATCCAAGGTTGCCTTGATGGGCTCATGTTCTTGTATGTACTTTAAATATTTCAGAAATAGAAAAGTGTACAGACCCTAGATAAGAGCCGATCTCAGACACTCTTTTATCTACATTAACTGAAAGGATCCAAGTTGATTGTGAGCTAAAATCTTGGCTTCTAACAGCATCAGACTCAGCTTCTGCTTATGATGGACTTTTGATGACTCAGATATCTGCTACAGATTTTATTTTTTGAGCAAATACAATGAAGAATAGTAAGTTTGCTTGTCGTGCCACTATAAAATGTTACTAAAACAATTGCAATGTCTCTGCTGCTGTGCTATAAAATGGTAGCTTTTTCCATGGTTGTCAAGTATTGTGTAGGAAGCAGAACAGGAGGAGCCCAGAAGGATGTATCATGGCCTTTTGTAGAAATAACTCTTCTAATCTAATGAATTTTCTTAATTGAGTTATTAAGCTATCACTAAGAAAGTTGAAAAGTGATTTTCTACTTTGGTTTTAAATAATAAAACAATGTATTTTCAGAAGCAGGAGATTGTTTCAAAAGAGGCTAAATTTATCGAATTGAAATATCTAGGCTTTCGGAAGAATATTAGGAAGTCTGAATAGTTGCCTGTCCTGAAAGAAAGAAAAAATTAAAATAGAAAATGTATGTTAATTGATGCATTCTCCTGTTTTACAAAGATGAGCTTTGTCAGGGAAATGGTTGTGGTCTGCCTTGCTAATAATGCCAATGAATCTTAATTGGATATTTACACAAAAATCCCATTTTTGATACCAGCAGGTCTTTAGTATAGGTCTGAGGAGGAAGGATGTCATGTGTTAATAAAATAGACTCTCTTAAAATTTCCTTTCAATATTTCCTTGAAACATTAAGAGGAAAACTGTGTTGGTTTCTTTTAATGTGTGGTTTGTTTGTTTGTTTTGGGGTTAAATTATTTTAATTTTATTTATTAATAGTTTTTCTTCTCTGTACCCTTAACAATATTCTCAGTATTTTTCTTCTGGTCAAGGAATTGCTTGGCTTAGACATAGGCTTTATTTCAAAACAAGTAACTGTTAAAGACCGCCAATTGAGGTAGTATTTTCAAAATGTCATTTAAATCAAGTCTTGGAAAAGTATAATTGAGTGAAACTATTTGTAATGTGATACATAAACAATAACAAAACAAAGCATTTGTATTCCATGAGACAGGCACTCAGTGAACTGTTGGCATTTATTTATTTTAATTTGTTAGAGAAGTTGAATATAGGAAAAGTTTTGTGTCTTGGGAAGTCCAAAGACTAGAAGTCAATCTTGTGATAATGTTTCCAGTCTCAACATAGACCAACAGAATGCTATGTTAGCACAATATGTGAATTTTACCTCCTCTACTACTGCTAAATTGCAGCTATTAAATTAACTCTTTAAATACTTTTTGGCTTTTTTTTTTTTTTTTAATAAATAGTAGTGAGTTGCATTCACTGTAATTTTTTTTTTTAAGAAAAGTCATATCAATAAAAATACAAGCCTTAGTTAGAGTAGATTAGAGGTTTTGTTTTCAATAAATGAAGGTTGTTTGTTGGAAATACTCTTCTACAGTGTATATTTGAACCTGTTTTGGTATTAATGCAAATGGCCTGTCTTTCCCATGGCAGCCCCCCTTGCCTGCCCCTGGTATCATGACAAACTTGCCTACAGGCATGCATTTTAATACTATGTGGCCAGTAGTTCATGAGGCTGTGAAATTATGGATGGATTTCAAGTTACCCGCTTTGGGGGGCGTTTATTATTGTACGTGCTTTCCAGGAAATCAGTATGTGTAGAATCACGGATGGAGTAATTTTCTGAGGTGATCTTCATTTTGTGAAAGTATTATTCATGCTGCATGGTAGTCTAAAGTATTCACCAGGAAATTGCATAATTTTTAGTGTTTTGCATGTGATTGGTCTTATTATAATTAGCTGCTGTGTGTTAAATCAAGTCTGTCTAAACCCCACAAAATGCCTGTGTAGTGATGATCATGGTGTGACCTGGGGAGAAGGGGGGGGGAAATACATCATCATAAGTGAGTCTTCATCTTCGTAATTTCAGGAGCTTGAATCATACTGATTTTGGTAGACTGGAAAAATGGCCAATGCAACCAGTAGGAGATAAAAATAAAAATTGTTCTTTGTGTGTGTGAGAATCTTCTGTCCTGGCAGGTACACAGTTGTGATGATAGTGTAGAACAGAACCTGTAGAAGACAGCTTGCTCTAAGTTTTGTTTGAAGTTTTCAGGGGGCTTTGTAAGGAGGTGGTGATGTAGAGGAGGAAGCAGCACCACTGTTGAAGGTTGGAGAACCACCAAAAAAAAAAAAGACATTGTTTATATTGAGAAACATCATGCATTAGATTTTTAGAAAAGAGGAAAAAACTGTATTAAATTGCAATGGGCCTGAATCTCTAAGGCCTTAAAATGGTGCTGATTTGTTACGTCCTTGTTTTCATTCACTCTCTGATGGCTGAGCACTACCTGTTGTCTGTTCTTCCAGCAAATCACTGCAGACTTGTAGATTTCAGCAGAGAGCTGGTGAAGCCATTATACCCTACAGACTGCTGAAACATCAGAGAGTGACATGATAATAATGTCCATTATTTCTTACATTAGCAGTTTCATTTAGTTGATTAATTTTTCAGGATGGGAAGAATAATATTATGTAAAATAATATTATGAAGATTATGTTGGCTTCCTTTTTCTTTGCTTACTCTGGGTTATCCCTTTACAATTCTGAAATAAACAATCTTTATTCATTTCTTCCATTTTCTGATTTTGTTATCTTGGAGGATTTGTGTATGTCAGATGTATCAACAAGTACATCAAGGAAGGAAGATCAAGAGAAGCTGTTTCTGTACTGAATCAGATGTTGGGAAGGGCAAGAGATTTGGTCAAGGATTCCTTACTAACCTGGTAAATTAAATATTCCAGAGGAGTCCTGGCACTCCTGTGGGAAGGGGCAGCTGTTAAAAATTTGCAGGATATGAGCACAGGCAAAGACTCTGTCCAACCAGAACAACAGGAGGAGTTTAGGTGGGCAGAGAGTCAGTCCTAAACCTGGAACTGCTCCAGGAAATTTCACAGTCCAAACTACAGCCAGCTTTTGTGGGGGCAATAGCATTTGCTGCTTGGTGCTTCAAATGTTTTTAAGAGGCGAGTCACACTTTGTCTGTTTTGTCCAAATGATGTCCAAGCAGACACATTAAAGAGTAATTTTCATTAAACGTTTTTGTGTTTGTTTGTTTGTTTTTGTTTTTTTTTTTTAATCTGTTTATTATTATTTTTTTTAATCTATAGGGAAATGTTGCCATTCTGAAACTGAAACTAAAACTAAATCTTCTATTAACAGATATACAGGTCCACATTAACCACTTTTTTTCAGGTCTTTACTTTTCTTTGTTTTCCTGTATGATTTCCTGGGGACAATATTTTTCTGAAAATACCTGCTGCTATTTCCCTCACCTTCCTTTCCCCGCAAATCTTTCAGAGAAATAATATAAAATGTTTGGCCTTTTTTTTTTTTCCATGAAAAGAATTAAAAATATTTCTGTTCTGCAAAAATAACTTCAGGCAGGAAAACAATAACGTGGGGAAGAGCTTTTATTGTTACTGGAAAACTGTTTTAAGTTACAGCCAGTAGAAGATTCTGCTGGGTGTCTGTGTAAAGGGTTTGGCGCTGAAGCCTCTCAGCAGAGTTGCAAAGTGTATAACTGAGAAAGATTGTGCTGGTTCGTGCTCTAACTTGTATGTAGAAGTGGGTCTAGGGTTTGCATGACACAAACTAAGCAGCACTGGATTGTGTTCTATGAACAGTTTGCCTTCATGTGTGTTTTCCCACAATAAATTCACTGAATCACAGAATGGCTGAGGTTGGAAGGGGCCTCTGGAGGTCGTCTGGGCCACCTAGACCCACATGTGTGGGAATTGCATTTTTAGTTTCAGGGAAAACAGGGAGAATATGCTGCTGTACAAGCAGAAAAGACATTTGGCTTTTCTTACCCTCCCACCTTCCATCAGGTGAGCAGGTTTGGGTGGAGAGACAAGGTGGTATCTGTGCCCTCATGCCCCTTTGCAGGTGTAGCACCTAGAAATCAAGAACAGTGCTCTTGTCCAAGTCAAAGAACTGCGACTAATAGTAATTTGACTGAAAAACAAATGAGATATGTAGCAGCTAATTAAAATAGCCTTTCCATTTAAGACCAGTATAGAACTGAGAGCCAGAGTGTGGAAGGATGCAGTGTTGCCTCTTTGCATGAAAAACAGCTGCCTTTGTGCTTTTAAAACCCATTAGGCAACATGAGCAGATCTGTGAAAGTGCCAGCAACCTCTTGTTTTATCTTGGTTTTCCTATTAGTGCTTAATTATACCTAGCATTATAGTATTTTTGTGAAAATTAAAATGTGCAGTCATCGCTTGATACTTGTCTAATATGGTTTTCACAGGGGTGGGTTGTCCTTGGCAAGTGTCCAGATGCCCACCCAGCTGCTCTCTTGCTCCCTGTTCCCAGAAGAAAGTAGGGAAAATAAGGTAAAAAACCATTTTGATTGAGATAAAAATGGAGAGATCACTTAACAATTACTATCATAGACAAAACAGTCTTGACTTGAGGAAAATTAATTTATTGCAAATTAAAATGGAAGTGATTATGAGAAACAAAGACCAAATTTCTAATCTATTCCCTTCCCTCCCACTCTTCAGGTTCAACTTGACTAGTTTATTTCCAGTTCCTCTTCTTCCTCACTACACCTTTACATATTTTTCTTCTTTTCTTAGGAGGGGCAAGAAGCACAGCATAATTCTGAGGACCCAGCTGTCAGTGAGAGTCCATGCCTGCATTGGTAAGTTAAGTTCCACATGTCTGAAAGAGACCAAATAAACCGAATAGATTTCCAGGAAGCAAATCTGGGGAGTATGAATCTGACTCGGCTGTGTTCCACATTGACAACAATGGCCAATAAATTGATTTTATCATTTTGCTTCTTGCATGCTGAAATTAGATTGTATTAGCTACATTACCCCTAGAGCATTTTAAATATCCCAGGGAAGTATAGCATTTGACAGTGAAGTGGGATGGTTGGGTGGTGCTTTGAAGAATCTTTGATTATCTGTGTTGTCACAGCCTTTGTGTGTGCCCGAAAAAGACTGTATTCTGGATTGGGAATAGGATCTGAAGAATTGTTGGCTGACAGCTAACTGCTATATTTTAATAGTACATAAAGTTTATTACTTCACATCTTGCAGATCTTGGACACGTATTTGTCATTATCACAGTGTCAGTGTCTTAAAAACCCTGGTTAAAACAATGCTGTCACAAGGAAAAGTCTAATGAAAGTCATGAAGTGCATGTCAAAAGAGCTTTAAGATTGCATAAATGAATGAAAGCTGATGTTCTGGGATAATATTAATATGTTCTTCAGCATTCTACAGAGCAGAATGTTTCACTGAGTGTCTGTGGCAAAGCTAATGCTCATGTACTGGTGATACTATGATAGATTTTATGGGAGGCTGGTTATAAAAAAAGAAATTAAAAAATCCTGTATGTCTGTGCCACAGTTGTTTTCATCTTCTCCATAGTAGATTCAGCACACTAATATGTTTAACTTGTTGTTGGTCTTGCTTCAAGAGATCATAGCTGAAGCCTTGAAATATAGATATCTTCCTTAAAAGGGGGAGGAGAAAGTCAAAGTTTTGTGTAATTTCTACAGTGACACTGGTTTTGGAGGATCCAGGCTTTAAACAATGTTTTCCCCTGCCCCCAGGATATGTTATGAAATGGCATTTCTGAGAATTTGAACTGAGTATAAGCAACCTACAGAATTCCTCAAATACCTCTCATAGAGAACGATCTCTAGGCTGGCTTGTGCAGGAACAGTTTCTCCTCTACTACCATTGACTTGAGGAAGAACAGTGGAGCAAGCCTACATGTTAAGTGTTAGAGGAGGAACAGAAATGATGCAAAATCTAAACTGATTTTATAAATGTGAGTGAAATTAAGAACAACTTGGAGAAGATTGTTCCTGTTAGGTCTGGAAATACATTTGGCAAAACAAACCACTGTAGCAAGACAAGATTTGATAAGTTTCCCGGATTGAGGTTTTATAAAAAAAATTTTCATGTATTTTTTTTTTTTCTCCAGAGTGCAGCCATTGAGGAATTGGAGCACATCAGATTCTGAGCTTCCACGTGTGGTTGCATTGTTGTTATTATCAGTTTTCATTCAAGCTTACTCTGGGCAATTAGGCATATTACTGTGCATGTATCTTAATTGTTCCTGTATAAAAGTGTATTCCCTTGTCAGGTGCTGTTGCTCTCTGGCAGCAGTGATGCATTCAGCAGTGAGTGCAGAGGAAGCCAGGCTGCAAAACTTGAGTCCAGATTTCAAACTCCTAGAGAAGAGGTGTGTTTGGATATGGGCTTTTGGCTTGGTTCATTATAGGCAGAAAAGCCAAATGCAAGTTCTGGTTCTAATTTCCATCCCCCCTGCTGAAGTTTAGATTTTCGGGGTAAGTTTTTGTTTTAGCCCATAGCTTGATGTAATGTAGTTTCTTTTATTTTCTTTTTCATTTTTGCATATCAAGCTTGTCTTATTTTTTGGGATAGTTTGAAGTAGTCAGGGAACATTCTGTGTTTCTTACTACTGGCGCTGTTTGGAGACCTGTGCCCGGCACAGGTCAGTTAAACCTGTCACAGAATAAGAGGGTTATTTCACTGGCACAGTGGGTGCTGCTTCTCTTCATCTTGTGTGTGTGTGTGCACATCAGCTGCCTGTTCACGTCTCTTTTGAAATGCAAGCATTAGGTTTAGAGGTTAAAAGATGTGTTACATATTTGGAGTAGAAGCCAGGAGCTAGAGGAATCTGAGATGGTGTTATGTGGAGTAAAACTGTCATGCTTTGTGTATTTTCTTTCATTCTTCACAGTGTCCATGGAAAGCATTGTGGTTAGCAATGTTACTGACTCTGCAAAGTCCCCAACAGGTAGGGCTGCTTTCTGCGAAGATGTGGTTTGCTATGTAGTGACCTTTCTGCAGAGCCTCCTGTCATCTTTGTATTCAGTGTTTTACTTTGCTCTTAAGAGCTGATAGGTGTAAAGAAATAGCTTTCCTGCCATAAACTCTCCCATTTTGAAGTTGGATCAATATTTTTTTCCTCCTTCCTAGCACATTGTACTTTTAAATTGTGGGAAAAACAAAAGTGTTTATGTTCAGATGTCCAGATAAAGTTTTCCATCGTTAGTGACTTCAGGTCTCTGGAGAATTCACTGGGCTTCGGTGTCAGAGGATGTATTGACTACAGGCCAATATTTTTGGAGACTTGGGAAGACTTAGCAAGTCCCATGTCAAGTGGGGTAGGGTTTTTTGTGGTTTTAAGCAGAGCAGGGAAGGAATAATACTTAATGACTTGAGTGCAGAAGTTGTGGTATTTTCTACCCTGTTAAATATGAGTCCCTCTTAAGTACCTTAATTTAATGTATTAATACTTTCCTTTTTTTTTAGCTCTCAATTTGAGTTCTTTTCTTATGTTCTATACTAAAGAGTTTCAGCATGAAGGAACAAATTTTCTTTTAAATATTACTCTATTTCTTTTCCCATTTTGGCTCAATTCTGATTAAATTATCAGGATTAATTAAGAGCTAATACATTTAAGTGGTTTTAATATAAACTTCAATATTTAGAATGTTTCTTTATATCTAAAGAGGATTGCTGAAACCAGTTCTGTTCAGAGAATATAACTAATTGAAAATTATAGATATATTTTTGTACTTGTTTATGTCCAAAGACCTTAGTGGAGGAATCATAGAATTATAGAATAGATAAGGTTTAGAATCATCTAGTTCTAACCCCCTGCCATGGGCAGTCATACCACCCACTAGAACAGGCTGCTCAGGGCTTCATCCATGCTGGCCTTCAACACCTCCAGAGATGGAGCATCTACAGTTTCTCTGGGCAACCTGTTCCAGTGCCTCACCACCCTCACAGTAAAGAATTTCCTCCTAATATCCAATTTAAATCTGGCCTATCTCAGTTTAAAACCATTGCCACTTGTCCTATCGCTAGCTGCCCAAATAAAAAGTTGCTCTTCCTTATTTTTTAGTGGAAGGCTGCTATAAGGTCTCCTTGAAGCCCTGTCTTTTCCAGGCTGAACAGCCACAGTTCTCTCAGTCTTCACAGGAGAGGTTCACAGACCAGAGGGCTGGAGCATCTTTGTGCCCTCTAGATCTGCTCTACCAGGTCCTGTGCAGGGAACCCTAGAACTGGATATAGTATCCAGGTGAGGTCTCACAAGGGCAGAGCAGAAGGGCAGAATCCCCTTGCTCACCCTGCTGGCCACGCTTTTGATGCAGCCAAGAAACAGGGCTGGCCTTCCAGGCTCCAAGTGCTCCTTATATCAGATAGTGTCAACTGTAGGGTTTTTTCCCACAAGCTTTCAAATTTGACCTTTTATTCAAATCACATTTATTATGAGTTACTACCCTTGTGGGAAAAGCCTTTTTAGTATTTTTGGCAGCCATGTGACTTCATATTTAGTTGTGTCTTAACATTATTTTAGTTTGTATATATTTAACAATTACAGGGCTCAGCTGAAGCCTTAATAAAATCTAATGTAAAGGAGAATGTAGCTATAGAGAGTGAACACCAACAGTGTCAAAAGTTTTAGCCCCTGAAACTAAATGGAAGGTTTTAGTCAGAGCAACATTATGACAGTGAAGTTTTAAAGATCTTTACCAGCTTCACTTTTCCTGCAGAGGGACTTGACTTAGCCATTAGGTCTGTGGTTTAACATCTCTGTGGCTCCTGCTTCATTTGTTTGTTCATTGTTTCATAGTTTTTTTCCTCAAAATCTGATGTGAACTCTGAGAGAAAAGGCTACATTTGTTTTTATGGATCTGGACACTGTATTTAGCCCAAGAGAGGCCCATGTCCTCTTCTAAAATGCTTATGCCTGTGATGCTAAATCAGGAGTGTTGTAATCAATGCTGAGAAGGATATTTGGACAGGGATCCATGACAATGACAGAATGATTCTGCCAGAAGACGTTTGATACAAGCTTCAGTTGTTAATACAATGTAATACAAGAAGAATGCAAATAACAAAATTGATGTGATCCTGAGTGCATGTGTTGACCTGGGATTACTTAGCGTACTGTGGCTTGGAAGGTCAGCAAATGTTGCAAGGAGTGTTTCAAATTTTACTACCTTTTTGTGTCAGTTTATTATTAAAAAAAACCCCAAAAAGCCCCAAACCAAATAAACCAACAAAACCAACCAAAACACACACCCAGCACCCCCAGTTGGTTATTTAAAATGTTTTTGCACTATAAAATTAATTTTTTGTATGGTTATATCTCTCTTTTATATTCATGCAAAGTTTTTATCTGCCAATAGATTAAACATAATTTGCATATATATTTGTGTCTATTACATTTCAGAGCTTGATGCAGGAAGGGCCCTAAACAGAGTGCAAGTGTATTATACCAAGAGTCTTGCTAAATGTGCAATATAGCTTCAGTATTAATTGTTATAACCATTTTATAATCCAGTTCTATTGGCTCTTGCATGTGAGCAGATGCAGAGTTACCTCAGCAGTGGATTATTCCCAACTCTGGGACTCAAGGGCTGCCATGCTGCACAGCGGCTCTTTCTAGCCCCTATTATCAGGGCATCTGTGTTAACCAGCAGTGTTAGCACCAATAACCCAGCCTTTCCACAGAGCTCTTGGGATTATCTTTTTGATATCCCTTGCTCTTGATATAATTTATGAAATGTAGCCATAAATATCTCCTTGAGCCTATATTGTTCTGGGATACCTGAGGGAAGCTGTAAGCTGGTTGTAACTAGGGGGCTAGTAGAAGCCAGCTGGTTTTATTTGTCCTGTAATAGCTGAACTATGCAGCTAGCCCTTTTTTCCATGTACAGTTTTCCCTTCTGTTATCCATTATGTGGACTTGTTGCATATGTTAGAGCAGATATGATTAGATTCTGCAACTATTTCTGCGTCTATTGAACCTTCTGGTAGGACTTGCTCCTCAAGCTCATGGAGGGACAAGTTCCTCCCGAGTGGAACCACAGTGCTTTCACAAAGACAAAATCCTGTCTCGAATCTGTATGTGTACCTGGCTCTTTGTTGCAGAGAAGTTGAGATACGTGGACTGAAGGAGAGAAAAATTACGGTTTTTCCTCTTAAGAGTATAGCATTGAAGTGTTGAAAAGTCCGTGCTATTGTGGTTAAGGAAAAATGAAACTATGTTGCATTTCATTCTCTGAGAGCCATGCTAGACTTGTGCCTACAACTCATGTTCTTGGTACTGTCTCACATGAGACTCTTCTCCCTGCAAGTATCATTATCCCATTTCATCTGTCTGGCATACATGCATTTGCTGTGTGCTGAGTGCTGGAGTAGGTTTTTCCTGGCCATAGACAATGTGAAGTTCCACCAGTTCATGCTTTAAAACCTTGGTGTTTTGTTTTGTTTTTTTAAAGGAAATAACTTAGGAATTTTAAAATAAACAGCTTTCTTTTGGTAAGGGAGTTTCTGAACACACTAAGAAAAGGAGTCTTATTAAAAAGCTTTCCTAAAGAAAGCTTAATTGAGGGACTCTGAGCTCTTCATTTGTGCAAGTAGTGATACATTCCAAAGAAAGAGAGGAACTTTGGGTTGTTTGAAGGACATTTTACAGTTTTATGTTCAGTGTTAGGCATTCCTAATAGAAAACATTTTCAGTTTGAGAGAGGGAACATGTGGAGAGCATTAGCAGTTCAGTAAAACGTGCAACCAATTCGGATTTAATTTAAAGGGAACAAAAGAGGTGCCTTGAGAATTTGTCGGAAGCGCTGTGGTTTTGCCTTCTTTGCACTGATGGTAACAGGAGAGAGAGAGAGGTGAGTTGAAATTGCTTTATCGAATATCTCCTTAGCATAATTGGGACCAAAAAGTCTGTGATTAATGGATTTAACGGTGCTACACAGGGATCTTGCATGCATTATGGATTTGTAATCGTGATATGCTTCCTATGACTCTTGCTGTAACTTGGTAAAAGTCCTGACTTAAATGAAGATAATAAACAACATGCTTATTAGATGTAAACTGACATCACACAAATTGAAAAAACGTGAGAAGGAATGCCAGAACTCGGGGCGAGTTTTTTAAGGGTTAGGCTTTTTTTAATAGAACAATTTGAGTTCTCGTTAAGACAGTGCACACAGTACTTACTGGGGCCTGCATCCAGATGTGATTGGAGATATCTGGTTCAGCTTTCTTTCAGTTTGAGTGAAATGTGAAAGAGCTGCAAAGGTTGTGATAAAAATACCTTTTTCAGCTTTTAGGATTATTTAAATTTTCTTTCCTGAGAATGTGAAACACAGATGCTCTAAGTAAAATCCCCTGGTTCCCAGATCAGATTACTTTGTGAAAACTCTATCCATATAAATAACTTGTGGTTTTGCTTTAAAAATGTACAACTCTTTAAATTGAAATGTTAGATTTCTGTTGTACTCCTTGTGCACGTGTTTAGTCAGCCTCCTTTATGGGGAATAAACCACGGTACTTCCCCGTAACCTGTGATTTACCTTCTGTTATCTCACTGAGAAAGCGCTGGGCCAGTCCTGTAGGATCTCAGAAGCTGTTTGAGACAAAGGTAGATTTCTAAGGTTTGTCCCTGCATGTTTAATTTAAATTACAATATTTAAAATAGATTTTGTAGCAAGAAGAACCAAGAGGCCATAGAGCAGGTAAAGTCCCAATTAGCAGTGGCATTTTCACGTTAAAGTGGAAGATTCTTGCGTTAGATGGGCTTGTTCCAGATTTGAAAGGACATCTGTAGAGCATGCTAGTGGGATGCATTTCTTGTCTTGGGAAGTATTGTTTTAAAATGTGAAAGCTTATCTGACTCAACTCACACTGGGAAGTACTGCAGAAATTGGGTGAAATGTATTTGAATTGGGATATTCTCTTTCTGACTTTTTTTTTTCTCCTGACAACTTTCCCCCTTTTTTTTGCCACATGTGAAAATCTGCAAGGAAGATGGAATCTACTTTTGAGTCTGAAAACATAGTGAGATTTAAAGCAAGTCTTATTTCTAAACAAAATTAAAATGACAAAAATTCCTCAATCATCTTCAATGGTACCATAAAGGAAACCATCTCCTCATAAAGCCAGGAAGGAAAATTAGTAAGAGACTTTGCTTCCCACTCCCCAACAGAAATCCATTTAGACTTGTTTCAGATCTTTTTCCTGAAGTAATTATAAAGTACCATACTATTGATACATGGATTTTTTTTAAGTCATTTTTTTTCCTGCAATCTAAACACGTCTTTTTGAAGATTAAAAAAATTCTGTATAAAAAAATAAAACTGTGTATAACTGCTTATAATGGACTCCTGAAAATAACTGGTAACAACAGTTGTATCTACGTCAATGAGGTCGGTGCTGTTGATAGCACATCAATAGCTGTTGATAGTTTTCATCTAGTTTCCCTTTTTAGCTATTTGCACTTCCCACATACTTTATAGATATTTGTATTGACAGACAAAGCAGTGCTTCCTCTTATGGTCAGTGTTCAGACTATTGAACTCATTTTGCTGTAGACTGAAATACAGCACGTTCAAGCCCTTAACTAGGGGGAAAAAGGTTAACTTAATATTAAATATCTTCAAATAAATTAGCATTATACTTGGAAAAGAACAGAATTATTTGTTTCCTGCCTCTATGTAAACCTGCTCTATACAGAAAATGTGAACCAAACAAGTGAATTGGATTTGAATTATTTCTCTTAAAACAGTCCAGCACTCTGTCATATTTTAAGCTTTAGCCTGCAGAACTTATGACAGTAAAAGAAAATGAAAAAAAAAAAAAAAAATTAAAAACCTAATAATTAAATAATTTAAAAACATAAATGATGGGAGAGAAATTAGAAGCTGCTACTTAAAAGCTGTGGGTTTGGAATAGAAAATGTTGATATTTCTATGTGATGTTGTTCTCAGCCTGATCTCTCATTTAGCTCTGCTTGTAAGGAAGGCAGAGGGATGCTGATTTTGCTGAAGTAGAATTAGGCTAAATACAGTTCCAACCTCTCTGAGGTGTTTTAAGATGCATGGACTTGTACATGCAGTGTAATAAAAGGGAAGAAGGAGTGTGAGTTCATAAAACAGGGAAACCTGCTACTATGGAAAAGAAGCTTCCCTTTTCTTCAAAATTAATCATTACATGTCAGCTTTTGATGACTTATGAAGGTTTATTTCATAGTAGCTTAGAAAAGAAAATTGTATGGATGTCATTGAACTGCAAGGTCAGGAGATGTACATTTGAATGTTGTCAGGCTGATTGTCTTTAAAAATGGTGTAAGCAAAATGTGCAAACTCACAGTCAATGATACTTTAAACAAATGTCGCTTTCCAACTATTTGTAAGCTTGCTGCAAGTCCAGGTATATGTTAGTCCTTACTCTTACTGAAAGGAAGGTTTTGTTACCATTGGAAGATCTCACTGTAGAAGATGATATAAAATACATGTGGTTTCATAATGCTGTTTGACTGATTTTTCAAATGGTTTAATAATTTTTTTTCCCCACAATGATATGTAATGATATTTCAGCTGTCAAGAAATAGTTACTCTCTGTTGTTGATTTTCATTATGGCATTCAAATAATATGTACTGTTCTTTTCTTGCCTTCAGCTGTTCTATTCCTCTTTCATTTATTTTCTTTTCATCTTTTTCATGTGCAGCTGCTTTTATTTCTGTAGAAATTAGGATGATTTAATTTGTAAATTGTGTGCTTCTCAATGTATTTCCTTCATGAAAGAAGTACTTCAAAGTCTGAGGAACTTTATTTAAATAGGTGGCAGAGACCCCTGATGTGATATATGTTATTTTCTCTAAGACTGTCAAGTGAGATATCCACCAAATCTACCCAGTTTCGAGAATAAAGTATTTACTATCCTGCAAAATATTGTGACAGTACCTCTGGAAGCATTTAGATGAAATTCTCGTCTTGGGCATAGAACATGCCATGGTCAGATGTAGGTCATGAGTGGCGGAAGTATCACCACTCATTTTCATTATTCTTTTGTACTTGTACGAGCTTGATGAAATTGAGGAAATCATGGTATCTCTGTCTGGAAAAGTGGAAGACAGAGATGGCAATATAATGTAATGTGGAAAACTTGCTTTATTTCACAACTTTTCATGTCTTCAAGTGTTTTTAATTATGAGCTGTCCTTTTCTGGGTATGGGGGTTTGTTTGGAAGGGAGAGGGAGGGTTTGTTTGGCTTTGGTGTTTTTTGGTTGGTTGGTTGGTTGTTTTTTTTTTTTTTAACTTGAGGAAAGCCTTGAAATAGAGTNATCTGTATTTTAATAATGATAACAGCTTCTTTAAAATTTCTTTTCCTGCCTATGACTCAACAAGGCACATAAAAATTTAGGCTCCAAAGAGGTAAAGTTACAACCTCTTTATTTAGAACCCCAGCAGTTACTGTGGCTGAGCAGCATGCTATTGAAAGATGTAGGATGTCATAAGCCATGTCAATTCATATTTAGCAGTTCGAGATAAGTCTGGTATGTATGAAGTTGTATATCAGGTTTCTTTTAACCTTTCAGACATTAAATATTTAGCTCTGGTCTTATTATTAAAACATGAAGAGGAGTATGTTGGTAAACTCTTTGCTTAAAAAAAAGCTCAGCTTCTCCAGGTTTATTTCTCCCTGTGACTGTCCGCAAGGTTTACACTTCACCTTTAAGGGCCAGTTATAATTCAAGAATGTCTAAAACTAGCGTATCAAGTAAACTTTTTTCTGTGCTGAGGAGTGAAATATAAATGTTGGATGTCTTCCTTACTTCTTCCCATAATCCTAAATTTAGGTTCAATGGACACTTGAAAGCCTATTCAGAATCAAATGCCTCTGGAGACATTTGCTTACTTCTTGACTTTGTGTGAAATAGGGACAACTCAGAGTGTGGAAAGCTTCTTGTCAGGTTGGGCATGGGAGGAGGCCTGGGGTTGATCTCACCCGTGCCCAGGGGCTGTGGTTTTCCTCAGCCCTTGTAGCAGTAGAGCTTATTCTGCAATGTGTGGGGACTGCATGAGCTGTTCTGGGCGAAGAGGATGGTGCTGATGCCAGCAAGATGGCAGCCAGGTGGGACTGCCTTTCTGCTTCTTGCTGCTCAGAGCACTCATGAGTGGTTCCTTGTAACTGCATCAGAAGTACATCAGGAGGCTTCCTTACCTTTTTTTCCCCCCCCAGGCTTTACGATGAAATTCTTGATATTGCACTTAGGAAAAACTTGCTGTAGAAAACATGGGTTGTTTTTCATGGAAGGAGCAGCACCGTATGTAACTGACCAGAAAACCTTTATCAAAACCCTCACAAAGGAGTTCTGCCATGTTATTCCCTTCAACAACAGTATATTACAACTTATTTATTTTTATTGATACCGATATGTTAAAATTCACCGTATATTAAAAATACGTGACATCCAGAAAGAGTGGGTGAGGAAATAAAATCCGCCCTATATATTTGCTGGAATAGCCAGGTACTATTGCAGTATTCTCAGGGGTGGTCTAACCTGGGAAAAAGAAGCTACAAGGATACTCTGAACAGCTCCTTAAAGTCCTGGATGTGAGGACATGCTGTGCTTTTGTCACAAGATTAGTACAAGAGATGAATAACAAGCACCTATAGTTACCCTAGACACACCGTGGGGCACTCTGGTAGCAGTGACCGGGTCTCCTGGATTTTCACCCTGAGGTCAGTGATCTGCACTTTGCTGTCACCATGGCCTTGCAGTTTTATATTGTGTGCTGCAGGTGTTGTGTGTGGTCTTCTCTTCTGTACAGCACATGTTTCAGGCTGGCATTCAGTCACTTGCAGGTCTTTACTAGGACTTTGGGAGGAGTTTTACTAACCCAACAGCTGTGAGATTGAATCTCTTTGTTTTAAAGCCACTAAAATGCATATGATTTAGTACCAACTAGCAGGACCTAAGGGACCATCTGTGAGTTGGCAGTACCTGTTACCTTGGGATGCTGGGTACTGTTTCCAGCTGGCCCCTGGGGATGTTTGGCAGGAAGGCAAGAAGTGGGAGCAATTCAAACACAGAAATGCCCAAACAGTCTCTAAATTTCTCAGTAGGAAGAGACAAAACAAAAAGCTAAACAGAAAAACAGCAGATGCTATGCAGAAAAAGTATTTTTCCAATTGTATCTGCTTCGTGAAGACTGAGAACCCCTTACTCTTAAAAAAAGCTGAAAAGAACACAAAAAAATGAGCACCCAGGCCTCAAGAGAACCCTCAAATGCAAAAAAATCCTCCAAATGCAACAAGAAAACAGCATGGACTTAGTTATTCCCTCATTTCTTTGTGGCAGGAAAGTGATAAGACCCTGGCAAGCCTTTTTTCAGCTGCCAGGTTGCTTCAAGTAATCGGGCAGTTATTCTTTCTCATATTGCTTAAATTGCTTTTCACTGTGTAGGAAAGAACTGTTTCTAGGTGAAGGCTGACTGCTGTACCACTGGCAGGAGTGCTCTTATTGTCAGCCTCCCAGTGACGCCAGGCGCGCTGCATCAGCCACGGGGCCTCCTCTGTCACGGGGAGCAGAGCCAGCCTGGAGGGCACATCGGAGCATCTGAGTTATGTTCCTGCCCTGAATTGCTCTTGCTCCATTGACCATAAAGGGAACAGATTAGGGAGAGGAATTGCCTGGTTGAGAGGTACGCATACAGTCCGTTGTCCATTTCTGGTTTCTGTCTTCAGAGTCCTGATAGTTATTCTCGAATGACAGCAGCTTTTTATTGAAGTTTGGTTCCTTGCCAAGCTCTGACTATAGTTGCACTGATTTCTTTTTCCTAATTCCTATCATGATCTAATACATAATTTATAAATGTAAATTTACTTAACGGAATAACTCCTCTGGAGTTATGCTGGGATGAAGTTTGGTAAGAGGAGTAAGGTTCAGAGTTTCAGGCTGTGAATTACCTCCATTGGCTCCACGGCCCATCATACAGGCAGAAGCAAATGGAGATGGAGTCTGCTCTGCACGTGTACTGAAGGCTTTGCTAAGGCTGAGACAGAAATTATCAACATTGGAGCACAAGACTTCCTGGGCAAACCCTTTCCCTAAAAGGTGGTTTGGGATGAGAGTTGGTCCTTTCTACCCTTATGAAATGCCAGCTGTGTACTCAAAGGAGATGGTGCTCTTTGATAACTTTTACCAGGCAGTTTCCTGGGGATCAGATGTGCAGCTACATGCCTTCCCAGGAGAAGAGGAAAGTTAAAGAGTTTTACTCTGGTCTTTCTGACACGACCGCCCTCAGAGGAAGCAAGGAGCTTCCTGTGTTGCAGAGCCTACTGTGTTATGTGCCAAGCTGTGAACGCTGAAGAGGGGGATTTATTTTCATTTGGTGTTTCTCCCATTGCTGCCGTTCTTTTCTGACATTGCCTGCTCCTCTTCTGAGCCTGATGCCCTGCAGCTGGCAGCTTCTGGAGGCGGCTGCCACCTGCCCATGCTGCTTGCTGACGGATGGGTCGGTGTCAGGCGGTCAGGCAGCCCAGGCGCCGCGCACACAGGCTGCTGCCTGTCCCTGCCTTTGAGGGTCGAGTCAGCTGTACTTTGGCATTCAGCTCCCAGCTGGAAAGATCTTTTCTGCATTTCCTAAGAATAACAAGGAAAAGGAGGAGAGAGTCACTTAGTGGGTTGTAGCTGTACCTGCTTTCTCCCCATTGAGAAAAGAAAGGATCTGTTTTCAGGGCAGCTGAATGTCCTGGGCATCTAAATAAGATACCTTATCAGAGGTGGCTGTGGCACATGTCAGCATTCACCCTTTTTGCCTTGTCTTGTTGGTAGATAGTGAAATTGTGACTAACACCTGTCAGTTCTGCCTTCTTACTATTGACAGCCAGCATTACAGCGACCCAACTACGTTCCAGTGACCTCTTAGTATCTGTCAGTACTGCTGCTGTTTATGGGCTTGCACATGCATGACAACATTGCTTCTAATTTTTCTGTTTTTCTTACCTCACTGATAGTACATGAAATGTATTACAACCTTAGTACTTCTTATCAGGGTTAGCTTGTTTTCTTCAGGAAGAAAAACAGTAGCACAATTTGGACGAAGAACCCAAATTCCTATCTGCCCACCGTTTCTTTTCATGAATACCTTGGGGTTGAGTAACACCAGAATTATTCAAGGAACCGCTTATATTTACTTTCATCAACCTCTCATTTCAGAATAAAAGTAGCTGTTGTGGATGGAGCATTTGCTTGCATTTGGAGCATTTGTGTGTTTGTCATTTTGAGCTCCATATCTGATTTGGAAGTTGAGCGTCTTAGTGTTACAAGGAAGTTTCTTGGCTGATTTAAGCTGGTGTGGATCCCTACCTTCAGCATTCACCCCTGCCTTTGTCTGTCCAAAGCAGTGGCCTGAACAGCCGTGTCCATCTCTTTCTGTTGGTCTAGTGCTTTTTCAGTAATCCCATGGTCCTCATGGGGCAGTGGGAAGTGTGTGTGCAACTGAGAACTTGGAATTTTCCCCTGAACCTGTGCTACCTCATGCCTGACAAAGCAGGCAGCTTGCTTGTGGCTTTCAGGGATTTTAACCAGACTGAACAAAACACATGCTGGGGAACGAGGTGATGTTCATGTTCTGTGGATTTCTCACATGTGCCCCTAGTGACTGGATTAGTTTTTCCCTTATGAGGTAATTAGGATTATGTTTCTCAGGCTCACTTCTTTGACAGTCTTGGTCAAATATAAAGAGATTAAATTTCTTGGAAAAAATGGATTTTCCTGAGAATGGGTATTTCTTTTCCATTTTGATTTGTAAGACTTTCATTAAAGACCTGTTAGTGAATAGCCCAGTTTTCTCAATCTTATGTTTATTGTTCCATGTTCTTTTGGTTTTCATAGCTGCCTGGTACTTTGACTGCTCTGAATTGCTCAAGTAGGAAATCCATATTGTGCTGCTTATGTTCACAGAAAATGAATGAACACCTCTAGACAGCTGCAAAATGAATGCTGGTTAGAGACACTTGGTCCTCTGCTTTCAGCTCCGGAAAATTCCAGCCTGGATGTTTTTTTTTTTTTTTTTTAGGTGCTGCCTTTCTTTAAGTGTACTTGCTCTCTGATCGTCTCCTGAAACCTGAATACTGTTCCTTTTTGCAGCTGAATCACATGGGCAGTAGGAAAATTTTAGTGTCTCTTGCCTAGGGACAACTGTGCAGGTAGAAAACAGAGAATCTACAGGCAGGATCTATGGGAGCATTCCTTGCTAGCAAGTGAGGTGAAAGCATAAGAACTTATTCTGTTTTCTAAAAGGAAACCAGTTTCTAATTCCTAGCAACCAAGTAGATAGAATAACACTATACCAACCCTGTGCAGCATGGGTTAGCATATTTGGAAAACTAAGCAGGTAATAATGTAATGGTAAATAACTCCAGCATCCTCAGGGAGCAGTTATTTGTAGGAAAGTTATGAATACGTGGTCTTGCTATTGTGCTTTGATGAAATAAATAGACTTGTAAGCACATACAGTGTACAAGTATAGTGTCAGTAAGGGCAGAACTGACTTATGTTATCCTGAATGATCAAAAGAAACTATGGAGGTGATTGCTTTATTTTGTACAGGATTGTTTTATAGAAATTAATAAATTTGTTCCCAATGGATAACTTCTGACTGATTTTCATCTTCCCTCTTAAAATGAATGGGCAAGCATAAAGTGATTCACAAATGGGCTGTGTAACAAAATGGCATTTGCTGGATCAGATCAAGGGTTCATCTAGGCCAGTTCCCCAATCCTTTTGCTTCTCTTTGCAACAGCTAGTTTGAGTTGCTGAAGTGAAGAATATAAAGAGTGACAGCATTTCACCAGAGTGTTCTCCATCCTCTGGCAGTTGTGCTTCAGAGACTCAAAGGTGGTATCTTCAAGGTGGTGTCTTCACAGGAGGTCTTTGTCATCCTGTATAGCTTTTCCTTCTAGGAACCTGCCCAGCTACACTGGAGACACCCTTCAAAATTTTGGTGCATAGAAAATATCACAAGCAGAAGTTCAAACAGTTCAGCTGCTTCTGAGTGAGGGAGAGGCTCGTTGTTGTTGTTGTTTGGGACTTGAAACTTTAATTTTATTCCCTGTAGTTGTATTGGAAAAGGAATTCCCTGTTCACCTTCAGCCTTCTGCTGGAAGCTTGGTAGCCATCTCTCTCAGTTCCCCTTCCACACTTTCACCAGATCATCTCTTTAAGGGGTGGAAATCCCCATAAAGGATGGGAAATGCCTGTAATGTATTTAGGAATGGCCTAGGTGACCATTCCTCCAGAGCAAACTGGACTGTCTTTGCTATGTTATGCTTCCTTAAAATATTTCAGTAGTTATATGCTGTGACAAGGTTGATTAATGGCAAAACTGGAAGAGCTAGAGCATTGTGTGTAGCGTTTGAGACTCAGGGTCTCGCTTGTACTTGCTATGAAAATGTGGGTACACAATTTCTTTAAACAGTATTTTAATGATGCTTTCTTCTTTGTGTTGTATTCTTTTTAAAATAATTCCAAGGATCATTTTGCTCTGGAGCAACTAAAAAGCAGAACTGTATCCCCTGCGCAGCTTCTGGGAGACAAAATTCAATTCAAGGCCATCATTATATGGAGGGTTTGTAGGATTTTAAAAACGCACCAAAATACTCACAAAACACCCAACCAAACAACCCAAAACCAAAAACCCCACACCAAATATGTAACACTGCATTTCATCTCAATTCCACTGAATTTCATCTGTCTCTTCTATTATCCAGTAAGTTTTGGGTGTTCTTTTGTCATTTCTTCACAGCTGGAACTCTTACCTCCCATGTTCATTCTACTCAAATTTTTCACCTTTTCCATGTAATGTTTTTGTTCACATTCTTTATGATTGTGGTGTTCAGCACAGGGCCTGTTCATCAGATCGCTTTGCTAGACCCTGAATTAAAATTTTGTAAGTATAAATTGGATATAATTTTAGGTCTGGACTTTCTGAGGGGTTAATGAAGGTCTGAGTTTGCCCTAATAATTTCTTCTGATGTGAAAATGAAGGTGTATCCTGATGCATGTTCAGGTGTATTGAAGGAAGCAGAAATAACCCTTGTGTTCGTTGTGGCAGAATGGGCTTGTCTTGACTTGAATGTGATTAATCACCAAACATCTGTTTTTCATTCTAATCAAAATGTAACTAATACCTCTTTTTGCTTGCTCATCACTGATTTTTCATGGATCCATAAGAGACTAAAGAAAAACGTTTGCTGTGATTGGCTGAAATTTGAGATCATTTGAGTAAAATTACTTGAATATCACCAGTAAATTTCAATTAATGTTATTTAATAAGAATAATGACTATAATTTGACAGAAAACAGGTCTTTGCTTTATGAGCTCATTACCTTATCAGAAGTAATACCATCCCTCTGTCACTGCACTTCCCCCTCCATTTGTTGAACTGCCAAAGATACAGAGCTTGTAGGGGTGATTTTGTTTTCTCCCTCATGATGGTACTTTCATAAGGCTTGAATGCAGGAATTTTCTGCAGACATTTGCTGAGGAGGCTTTTGAGTTTGGAAAGATCTAGCAATTCATTGAGCCTGTTGATGACTGTTAATAATTTGGGTTTAAGAAGGGTCAGTGTGTGTCCCAACACTAATGTCATGCCTTGTGCACATATGGGAAGCAGAATGAAATACAATAATAGTACTCTAGTTCCTGGTCAGTTTGGTGATTTGGGGGAGCTGGAGGACTCTGTGTGTGTTGAGCATTAGCTAAATTCAGGTTATGGTTTCCAAGTGGGACTTGCTGAGTGCTGCCTCCTGCCCCTCCACCATGTTTTGCCATCCTCTCAGTTACACTTGAGACTCTGCTAGACTGTGCTTCTTGCTGGATCACCAGAATTTAGTGGGATTACTGGGACTAATTGCAGTCTGTGTCGTGGCACGGAAGCGGGATGGACTCCAAGCACAGAGTGCTAAAAGATGTTTTATACATTCCTCAGTTTTAAGCACAAAAGATGAGCATCCTGTTAAAAAAAAGAATGTTTTCCAGGCAGGTGCTAAATTTCAGAAGATTAAGAAAAAGCAGTCTGCATCACCTGTGCAAACTGGGAATGTATCATCCAATCCAGTAAAAATGTTCTGTTGAGGAAAAATTTTTCTTTGTCCTGCTTTATCTAACATGTTTTAAATCTCCTGATCGCCTTGTCCTCCTGCTATTTCCACTATCTGAATGGATTTTTCCTGTTTCGAACCATATGAAAACCCTAAAGCTACACAGTCTGTTTTCATGTCTAAATCTGTCCCACGGTGGCAAAGAAAAGTATGAGGGTGCTGAGGGCACCCTGGTGAGCAGGGAGGGCAGCTGATGCACCCTGTGTACAGAGGAGATCAGTTTTCCATGGAAACTCCCAAAAAGTCTCTGCAAATCTGCTACGTATATCAGCAATATAAAGCGACTCGTGAGACATAAGCATTGCTTTCCACAACGAATAAAAGAATCCTCTGCAGCTTTAGTTTTATGCACAAGGGTGTTTATGGATGTTAATTTGAAAACTCATGCATGCTTTCAAAACTGTGTGCTATAAAGAATGTGCTCTGGGAAATCAGTGCTATTTTGCAGTGTTCTGTATTAAAGTTAGTTTACTACATCACATCTAGTAAAAATCACTTTAGAAAAGTATTTATTTTCTGCTAGTCTCTGTGAAGGGATTTAAGACTGACAAGGGCGTCCTCTGAGAGCAGTCCTCTGCTATCCCACATTATATAATCTCCTCTATAAAATTAATATACAGGAACACTGCAACAACCACTCTTTTTGCTTTCAGTCACATCTACAAATTGCCAAGTTCACCCTGTCGATCCTGGATGAAATTGAATTGCTGCTAGACCTGCAGCCCAAGATTTAATTACCACTGACCTGACTTGGCATCCAAAGTTTGGGAACAGCTGAGTGTGCTGAATCAGATCTTCAGTCTGTGCAAACTAATTCTGTTGTAAGTCAGCTGAGAAGCTGGTACAGCCTGTATGTGATTTCTGTCATGTACAGATGTGAAATACTTATGCTGACCTTTGTTGCTCTGTAGATTTTGGGTTCAAAGCAGCAAGGAGCTTCCAAAGTGGAATCTGAGAGTGCAATAAAATTAAGATAAACACAGTTTGGATAGAGATCAGCAGTCGAAGATTAATTGAGGTCTCATACTCAAATTTCAGATTGAACATTTCTGTTCAGCAGCAGCTCTCCTTAAGGGATTCTGCAGAATTAATTTTATGCTGAGTACATTCTCATTGCATTGATTTTAATCAGCAGAGCGTTGTATGTGGCATGGGTTCATTGAGTATTGACAACTTAGAGACACTGGACAAATGTCTAGAGTGGTGGGAAGGAAGAGACTGTGAGTTTGTCTATGAGTCTTGAATTTCTGAATTGGAGCAATTTATCTTGAGCAAATTATGACACAGATTGGTGCTGGATGCTGCTGTGTTGCATAACCTGCAGATTTCCAAAGGAGCAGCTGTGAAGGCAGTTAAATTTGCTGAATACTTTTCCTGGTATTACAGTAGGGTATTTGGCACCAAAAATGAAACCTGAGGATATAGAAATACTGTCAAGGCTACTAAGCTAACTCAAGGGGAGAAAAACCAACTAACTCACCCTTGCATCCCTTCCTGAGGGAATGCCTGCGTCTGAGGATGAGGAATGTCTAAGTGGTGCATGCATACATTACAGTGGTCTTGGTCACCTTCATATCCAAATTGAACACTCGGACTTCCTCATTGCTTTAGGGAAAAAATGATGGTGTTACTAGGGAAGCCTTCAGTGCTGCTGTAAAAAGATACCTGGGTTGAAATGAAGCTGAGCTAATTCAATGCAGGCTCACTCCTAAAGGACGCGTCAGTTGAGCAGAGGTAAATTCTGCTGCAACAGACAGACAACTGCTTGGGGGAGAGATGGAAACAGAGTAAGGTAATTAGGGCAGGAGACAAATGTATTGCCTGACACTACATCCACGGTTAGAGCTGGAATCAACAGCAACCTTCCTGGAGGTCTTTGGCTGTAACACCAAAAGAAAGGAGTATAAAAGTGGAAACAAAGTATTATTTCTATTATGATTTCTTTTATATGCTTACATGCAGGGTACTTTCCAAATACTTGAAAAGGATAATCTCTGCCTCAAAGCACTCATTTTTTGACGACAGAAATTTAGAAAGGTATATGTAGTTTAAATGCCTAATTGCCTATCCAGAAAGTATTTAAAACAGTTAAGCTTAAGAGTAAACCTTTCAAAAGTTAGGAACAGTGGAATTACAGTAGACTTCAAAGCTTTTATTATGGTATATTTTACAGTTTTTTATCTGTGTATCTTTTCTTGGCCATGCATGCTGTAGAAGGAGAAAAGGCTGAATGGGGATAATTGCTTATGGAGTTTAGCTTCTGAGACTTCAGACACCTGTGTGCATTAGATACTGGGTGAGAAGGACCTGTACAGCACATACCATGGGTCATGGCACACTCCTCACCATCCTGCAGGCAATTAAAGGGCAGAGTGAAGTACTGACAGATGTAATCAGCCTACAAGTGATGGTGGGCAGTGCAATTCCCACATGATGTTGTATGTTCATTAATTAAGCATGGCATAGAAGTCTTCGAGTTGTGTTCAGCTTGCAGAGTTTTCAAAAAAGGCTCTTGTCAAATCCTGCAGTGTGGCGTCCAGGGCTGAGTGCAGGGTTTCTGGGGAGATTTAGGTGAATGTGTCGTGGACCTCTTGACACAGCTGGGACTGCCCTAATGGATGGCTTGGGAAGGTTGAGGTTGTCTGTGGGAACTTGTATTTTCACCAGTGGTTTTCTCAGTTGTTTGCAGGCATCAAAAGTATGTAGACATTGACAAACTGAGATTTAACTTCAGGTGCTAGAGAGAATATTTGTAAGAAATCACAAGTTTTTCTGTTTAGATAGCTAGATTTTCTAGCTACTGGTAGAGGAGAAGAGGGACAAAGCAAATTTTTTCTTTTCTGTGACTGAATCATTTTTTCCTTTTCTTATCTTTTCCTGACTGCCTCTTTGCCTCCAAGGAGGGAGAGAAGAGGGGACAGACAGCAGACCAGATGGCTAAAATTTGGCTATAAACAATAAACAGTGAAGGGTAGGGTCTTACAAAAACAAGCATTAGGTAACAGTAACAAGAGGCAAAGCTACCAGACTGACTTGTAGCTAACCTGCTGATGATGTTCTGGGACAGAAATGTCATTCAGAGGTTGCTCAGGATGACTGATAACAGCTGCTGCTTCTGTCAACATATATGTCTAGGGAGAAAATTCTCCTAAAATAAGAATTAAATAAATGTAATTCTGACTTTCTTGCATTTCTGAAATGTAACTGAACTGTAATTGTAACTGAAAAGAAGATGATTATCACAGTGTACCGTTGAACCCTTCCTCTCCTCTCCTTTATTTTTAGGACAGTAGTTAACCAAAAGATATAAATTGTCCCACTGACTATAAAGACTGTGCAAGAAAAGCTTTAGCATGAGCGTACACATTTGAGTTTTTTCTCAGTCAGCTTTCAAGACCATATCCAACTGTTCGAATATCTTTCCAAAAGGAGGTTATTGCCAAGGTCTTCTTGTGGAGATAAACCATGCATGACTGCCAGTACCTCCAGCAGGCAATTTATTGCAGGAGAAGTGCCATGTCAAAATAGAAGTATCTCAGTTGCCAAACAGTGGATTATGGACTTTATTGTTCTATTTACAGCTCTAGGTGGCCATTGTATAGGTTATGTATTATCTCAGAGGTTCAATTCAGGTTAACCTCGTTTACTTTCTTTTCCTTCTCCATTCCCCATTACTTCCCCACTGTTAGATTCACAATCTAAAGGAGTATACAAATCTATTTCTTCTTTGCATTGATACACAAAAAAATGTCAGCCAAAATATTCTACAGTTCAATTAAAATGAATAAATATATTGTCTCCTGTATAGAAAATCAGCTAGGAGTGGAAATACAGTATATTTAAAATATAATTTTCATGTTTCTTCCTGCACTTTTCTAGACATGGCTTCAACATTGGACAGGTGAGAGGCTTTATTATTACTTGAAATAAAAATGAGTGAAATTTGTATGTGATTCTAGAATTAAATGTAAATGGATAATATTACTAAGGATTTCGCAATCTAAATTTTATCTGGCTGTATTACTTTAATTTTTTTTGTCACATGATGACTTCATGTATTGAGGTATTAGGAGCTCACTGAATCATTGGTATCTCATTATATCTCTTCATCTACTACCCCTTTTCAGGAGATGTACACAGCCATGTGTACATCCATTCCATTTTTACTTTTATTTCAATTGAAATGCCTTAAGGAGCCTTTCAAGGAACTGGTGTCTGTGGAAGTCTTAAGTAAGAGGCTGAGAGAAAGGCAAAATATTGCATTGTAACCTGATGGTTGCAGGCATTACAAGGACCGTTTACTCCTCCAAAGCTTGATTTTCACTGTTAAGGCAAACTTGTTACAGCTGTCCTGCCATCTCTGTGTTCTGCAGCCACCTTTAGGCTGGCTCCTGGCTTCTGCCATGGGCTGCATTTCTGCAGAAAATACTCTGGAAAAGCAGTCATCCTCCAGGAGTTGGGGTGAGTAAAGATTTTTTTAAAGAGCTGGACTGGAGTTTTGAAACATTTCTGTGACCAGACTGGCAACCTCTTGGAAGCTGCTTTTGTGTGTGGCAGGCAGTGTGTGTCCTGCTGTGTGCTGAGCTACCACATGCTCCTCTTTGGACGAGTCCATACCCCAGAGGCGGTGTTACACCAGGTTGCTGAGTGTCCTCTTGCACCACCTTGACAGCACAAGTACAGTCAATCTGGCTGGCACACAAATTTCTGCTGTTGTCTCCAAGCAGCTCTGTTTCCCTACCCATATTATTGCTGTCTTAACAGCTTAAAGAAAAACAAATAAAAAAGAAATCAAGCTCCACAGGACAGGGGATCCCCAAGCTCTATTTATAAAAGCTTCTTACTCAGCTTCACATTACACTGAGGCAACTGCACAATGAAGCTGCTACGCTAAACACACTTTGACTACAGTGCTGTAAATTCAGTTCCTTTGGCTGTAGGATACAGTGGTGTTGGATCATGTTTTGGGATCCAATAGAAAATACAAAGTCTTTGAAGTGGCATTTTTGTTTATCCACCTCCAGGAAGGATTGTGACATTTATAAAGAGATCACCTCTTAAAAAGAGAGACCTCTATACCTGTGTACATACACAGTTATGTGTACATCCATGTTCAGCATTATGAGAAGTACTGTACTCCTGTTTGCAGAAGGGGACAGAAATGAAAGAAGTCAGTAACTGGGGACATCAATTAAATCTCAGTATTTGAAGGAGGAATGGTCCCTGCCTCCTTTTTTTCTGTCATTCTCTAAAAGCAGGGGACACTTGAGTTTTTTCTCTTGAGCTGAGTAGGTTCAAGTCCTTGAGAGGTTCTTCTACAAGAAACAGCAAGGCAGTGACATTACTGTTTGATTTTACTGCTCTGTTTGTTTAGGTTGTTTTTTTAAAAGTTAAATGCATATAAATTTAAAAAAAAAAACACATTTTTTTTTTACTTTAAGAGTATCTGATAGCTAAATGTAAGGAATAAATAACTACTATGGTATAAGTAATTACTGTGTTCTAAAATTTGTGTTAGTACTTACCAACTCTGATTATCTTGTGCATTATATTTTATAAAAACTGTTGATTTTTCTCATAAATTTGACAAACTTTATGATAGGTCATTAGACCCTTATGCCAGGCGAAGATTTGTCTTTATTTTCTGAAATAGTTCTTTCTTAAAGACACCAAAGAGTTTGTTCCTTGTTCAAAATCAACGAGCTTCTGAATTCACCGTGGCTATATACTGATGTGCCACAGCAATGCAACAGCTCTGCAAATATTCAACAGGTCTCTAAAGCTCTCTAAATTCTCTAAAGCTTTGTGGAAATGCTTCTTTTTGTTGATCCACGCATCAGGCACCCTAATTATCTAGTAATTATATTACTGAAGTTCAAGAGAGTCCTGTTACAGCTAAATAGTTTCTTCCCTTACTAGCTTTTCTGACTAGTGAAATACATCATGGATTAGAGTGAGTGGAAATAAATAGTTAAATTAATATGATGTTTTTTTCCTTTGAACTCTTTTTACTTTCTTGGAGTTTGGATAACGAATGTAGGTAATCAGATTTTGTTCCTTGCTGAAGCAATTAGCTGGGTACTAGTGGCCTGATATGTCTGTCAAAGGAAATCAGATCTCTTGTGTAACTAGAGACAGATTAAGATGGAAGAAAGTTCAATTACAGTTAAAGTTGGATGTAGCACTGATGTTGTCTTATATCTTCTTTTGTAATAGGCTTGTTCTTTGTGACCACTCACAAGCTTGTACGTAGAGCAGCTGCCATGAAGGTTAACACATTGTACAGGTGGTCAGCATACAAAAGGAAATTGTTTTCTTCTTTGTTATTAACAGTCCCTGAAACCTGCCAGGTTCTCTCAAAGCTCAAAAGGATATGGAATATCCGATAAGAGAGCTTGTACTTAGCAGCTGTATCTAAAGCAATTGAGTAAAGGTAAGATTTAAAACCCAGCATCAACATCTGTCCTTGTCTTCCTGAGCTGAAGTCAGCACAGCCCTGTGGTGTCCCACTGCTCCATTTTCAGGAGCAGAGCTCTGCCCAGACTTCAGGTTTCAATGTCAGGTTATCCTTTGGGGCAAAGGGACTTTCAGGTGCTGCCAGTGACAGTTGAAAACAGACTGCATGGTGGCTGAGACTGTGCATAGGCTATTGGGAGTTGTGAGGACAGACTGCATCCCTGAATCTCCCCCTCTGTCCTGTGGCTCAGGCCATGTGCAGGAGATGTGCAGGCTGAAATCTGTCTGTGGGGGTGAAGTGGGGTCAGAAGGTCTGAAAGTATTTTTTCAGTTAGGAAGTGGGGATGACTCTTTTTTTTCTGATACACAGTGGGGTAGTGACAGGGAAAGGTCCCACTCCTGGTGGGCTGACAGGCACTTGTCTACCATCACCTTCTGGCCCAGCACAGGAGGGGTGCATTAGCGACCCTCAAACAACAGGAGATTTTTTACGTAGTTTTCTTTCTTGAAGTCAGTATGTTAGGCTGTGTCCTTAAGTTGTTAATTTCTGTGTTGAAATGTTGAGAATATTTATTTCCTGTAGTGTCAGCATTGCACTTAGCCACATTGCTTATTCCATAATACATATTTTGCTTTTTGTCTTTACATTGGTAAGTAAGAAAGTTTAGCTTAAGTTTTAAGCTATTACTGAGCGCTAGAGTTTTATCAGAGGGGTGGCATTGGCCTTACAGCTCTCAGTAGTGTATAGTACAAAATTGGCCTTGCTGATGTGTGTTCTCTCTGTTGCAGAGACTGATCTCTCTTGGACTGGGTCTCCTCTTGTTGCACTGCTGAAAATGGGAACAGGCATAGCATTCTGCGCTATGGGGAAACACACAGTCCATGCCGCTTTACTTCTGAGTCATAGACAAGTTTGGGGCAAAAAGGCACCTGTAGGCTTTCTGTAGTGCAACTTTGTAATTCTCTGTTGTATAGAGATTAATGAGGTTGTGTACATTATTGAAACGCTTATATTTAAATACTAATACTATTCCTGATCATTGTTTGTAATGATTGTTTCATCAATTTGTTGCTAATTTTATTATGTCGGAAACTGTCGTATTCATAAAATGATAGCAGAGTTTGGACAATGGATTTTTTTTCTGCATACTGCAGTAGAATCAGTTTTGATTTGTCATGTAAGTGGTGTGAGAGTAGATTCTTTCATGGATTCTGATGGTATTAGTAGTTTGTTAGATTTATTTAAAATGTAAAATCATGATTTTGTAAACTTTGAGGCAAAACTTGGCCGACTGTATTCTGAGATCTATTAATAATTCTGGAGAGCATTTAGGCAAGACTTTTTGTTTACAGTATGTAGATGACATACCTTAAGATGTGCTTTTAAAAGGCAGGAATTTTTAGTCCTGACTCCTACTTGATCATAAATGGATCTCTAGAATCAAGATTTTAGTTACATGCAAATCAGTGAGTAATTTGGTGAGATACGATCACATGTGGACACTGATGTGGTTGGTGTTGGAGGCCTCTAATTCTATACTATATATGCAACTCAGGGTCTTCAAATTGTATTTAGTTGGTCTCCTGAACTTTCTCACCCTCGTGTGTCACTCACAGCTTTCACTTTGTGCTTAGGAGTTAGAACATACTTGTGGTGTGTTAGGATCATGACTTCTGGTTTAATTTATCTCCAAAAGAAGGAATATGTTAGCATACACCGAAACTGCTCTGTAAACTGAAGCAATGAATGATTAGTGGGAGCAAGCTGGGGATTTTTTCTTTCGAAACAGCTCCAGCTGCTATCAAAGGCAAATTTAGCTGTCAAGAGGGGTTCCAGAAATTCAACTGATGGAAATGCTTTGCTGTAGTTTTTCATCTAGCTTGTCACATCTAGCAGTGTCACTTATGCAACAATTTAAAAAGAAATGCTGTTCAACAAAGTACTGCCATTGATGCCTTTCCTTCTGGGGGTATGGTAATGATTTGCTATTGGCCAGAAAATGTTCTATTGCTGTTTTCAAGGTGGTACCATTTGTCCAATGAAATAGAGAAGTCCTGCTCATTTACATTTCTGGCTACGGCTGTTGTCAGGCTCCGGTCCTAAGGGAGATCCTGCACCTTTTCATGCCAGGCTGTTATTTCTAGTGATTGTGGCAGTGGATTGTGTTTGCTGGTTAGGCAGCATGACTGGAAATGCAAGTACATGAACTGGAGTGTTGTTTCAGAACTGGTGTTTCCCGAATGCATAATGTGCTCTGTAAAAGCAACCTGGGTGTGTATAAGCACCCGCCCTCTACAAACAGATTTTCATCCCTTTTTCTTTCGTTAAGTTTTCATGTATCCAACAGAGTGTATATATATATATATCTGTGTTTATTTTTCTGTATTAACTTGAGAGTTGCAGCAAAAATCTCTCAAAATAGCACACTAGATTTATTTTACATGTTTCTATTTACACATCAACTTCATTATTAAAGCATTAAAAAAATTGGAGCAAGATGTGAGATACTTGTTTTCAGTTTAACGTCAGAAGACAGAAGTAGGGTGTTGGTTAATTATAGTGAACATGCCCAAAAGTTTCTATGTTCCAAGTGAACTAGATGTCATCATGTCACTATATAATTACCCAGAGAGATTGCAAGTAATCTATGTTGTGAGTCTAATCCCCAGGGTGCTGGTGGATGTAAATAACCCTAAACATATGAACAGACTTCAGCAGTTGTGCTCAGTGCACCCTTGTGCTGCAATTGCTTTTCTTTGGACCAGGGTCTTAGTGTAGTTGATGTGCCACGAAACTGCGGTAATTTTGTACCTCACAAGAGAGAAGTGTTGCTTTGTAGGATTGAAAAATGCCTAACACTGAATGGCATATGGCATACTTTTTCATGACGCAGTCTTCATGCTTCTCAGTTTTCTTCCTTCTTTTGGTAGTAATTTGTGTGTATTTATTAAATATTTCTAATATATGCATTAGAGTGCTTACTGTATTACCAACCCAACTCTTCATTAGGCTCTGGCATTTTGTCTTCAGAAACTTGAGAGAATAAAAGGTTTGTACTTGACGCCATGGAATTTCTCTTTAAGCCATGTGCAACAATACAAAGAGAGGTTTGGAGCTTTATTGAATTAAGCACTCTTGTAATTTCAAATGAGTATGTATAATGTGGGAGTGGGAGTCTGTCATATGGGAAAAAACATGTACCAGCTATTTCACAACTACTGTGTCTTTTATTCTGAAAAATACCACTATTGCATCTCTTCAGTGTCTTAATTTTTAGGTTGTGTGGTTTGCTCTGTCTATAAATGTGCAACTATAAATTCTATTGAAATGAGTTAGATGTTGCAACTAAAAGGACTACGCCCCTGAATTCTGGACCTGCTTTGTTCTTGCACACTTCAGTTTTAACTTACTGGGATGGGGTAGGTGGTTTGTTGTTTGTTTTTTTCTGGATTGTGTTTGGGCTTTTTTGGTGGCTAAAACCACAGAGTGAATTCAGACTCAAATCAAGTATTCGTTTCAGGAATATACGCAAACTGTGATGCCTACGCAGAATGTCAGCGTCTTTGAATGTCTCATTTTTGGTAAGCTTACTTGTACCTTAGTAAGCTTGTACTTTCAAATACTGTTTTTAAGCATTGCCTTGTCAGTGCTAATATGATGACCAAGTCCAGCAATCCAGAAGCTTGTGGAAAGCTGGAAGCTGAAATGTGATGCATAAAAAGATAAAGAGAAAACCCTTAGCCAACCTACATTTGCTTCATTCAAGCTGAATAAATGATACAAGTTCCATAGTGGTATTTTCAAAGTCTTGGCCAAGGAAACTGTATGTATATAGTCCATGACCATTCTGAAATCTAGGATGAGGGGAAAAAAAAATAAGTTATGACTAACTTCTGAATTTAGGATGGAAATTCTTTGTGCATTCTTCGTACAACAATGCCTTCAGTTACTATCCATAACTATCATCTGGATTGCGAAAATTACTTTGGGAAGATATCAAATTGTTCACCAAATCACTACAGATCTTTTTGTGATGTTGCAATAAGTATTTAGAAATGCAGACATGGAGTATGGTTTGTAAGGAGGTAAAATTAGCTAGTAAGGGAGACTCTAGGCAAGCCACTCATTAGCTCTTTTCATGAGTGTTGTAACGTAAAAATACCACACTTATTTCTTTGACTAATGGTCTCTTTTTATGAGGGGATCAAATGCTATTGGATCAAGTCTGTGGTGAGGTTTTATCAATCACTTTATATCTGGTTCTGTGTGTGTCTCTAATGTGTTCATATTTTCCCTAACCCTCTACATATCTTTATTCTTACCGATACCACTAAGATGAAGATTGCAATTTTTCTCTCAAGATGTACAGGGAGCAAGGAAAAAATGTGTTCTCTGAAAGCTGTTTAGTGTTTGATCCCAAGAAATTGGTCACATTTTGTTTTGCCATTTGATTTTGGCATTAATGTTACTTAGTAGCATGGCATATTCTGTTCAGTGACAAAAATGATGAACAGGATGTGAAAGTAATAAATGAATTTACAAATAAGGCACATTTTTTTAAAAAATAGATTTACTTTATAGTGTGGAAAATGAGAATAGCTGAAAGCTCATTTTCCATTAGATATTATGGTAGGTAGGATCTGTTCATGCACTCTAGTTCTGCTTCCACCATTCTTTCTCTTTCCTACTCATATTTTCCACAGATTTTTCCAACTTCCAGAGTTTAGTTAACTTAGATTCTCTCCTATGTATTCCTGTATTTCTGAAGGTAGTCTTCAAAACATACTTAATTTATCATATTGATATCATTATTTAGCAACCTAAACAGAAGAGCTTCCATTTACAAATAAGGATCAGCTGGTACTCTTCTGGTTAAAGTCATGGGAACACATTTCTGTATTTTGAAGTTGTCTGAAAATTACTCAACTTTTATTTCAGTAATGGTTTAATTTTCACCCTCCAGTTTGAAAATGTTGGGTGTAGATGGTCCTATAAAACTGGAGAGAAAAAATGTGTTTTGATTTTGGGTGTGTTTGTAATAAAGGGGATATAAAAATTGTTTGGGTTGAAGATAAGAGTAGAAACCCCAAAAATCTTGTAAGCTACCTGTGGGATTATTTAGGGGTCTGTGAAGTTGCATATCTTTACAGTGCTTGATTTCCACTGAAACTTGTTGGAAAATACGTGAAGCTGGACTGATACTAGAAGCAATTGAAGCCTGTAATTCAGATATGAATTTTACCATTTGTGTTGGGTCTCTAAATAAAATGGAAATGCTGGAATTATCGAATGTGTGCTTATAGATAAGATAAAAGTGAAGTTGTTGACATACTCTGTTGTTTGCTTGAGGAGAATTGTAGCTTGAAGTACCTTTCTTTAATTCCCCTCCGTTGCTTTCTTTAAGTCCTTCACATAACCTCAAGGATGATTTCTTTGTGCACAGCAGTGCCAGCATCCTGAAGAGATGAAGGGATGCTGCTCTGGGAGCAGAGCTCCTCTGGGGCCTACTGCCTTTATCTTCCCTCCTTGAGGTGGGATTGAAAGATCTTTGATGCCATTTGCATGTCAAACGGCAGCTGGGAGTCCCAGGGCACCCCCTGAAAGGCCTTTGCCACCCCTGGCACAGGGGGCTGTGGGAAAGCAGCAAGAGCGGTCGGGGCTTTGTGCTGCTGGCTTTGTTTAAGCCCAAGCCCCATGAGCAGTCACCTAGCTGTACCAGGGACAAAAGACAGCAACCTGAGAAATACTTACTGCACTTGGATCAGCAGGCAGCAGGCTGCATTTCTCCATGCTGAAATTACACCAGCTCTGAAAACACATGAATGTAAAATCAGTTGAAAGTAGAATAGTATAAATGTTTCCTTGAAGTTAATATGATTTATTAATGGTGGGTTTTATAAAAATTTCTGTTTGCAAGTGGACTATTGCTCTTCTGTGAGCCTACTTGCAGACGTTGTAGAGACCAGCCCATTAATACTTCAGTTATTTTGAAATTGAGACAGAAAAATAATGGGCAATGACATAATTTCGTAAGTCTTCCTCGTTCCTTGCTTTGGTGTTAGTGCTGAACAAAAATGAATAAAGAGGAATAAGTACTCATAACTCTCTCTGATAAAAGGTGTAGTAAGAAGGTATTTCTTGGGACTACAGTTCCTGCTGGTGGTCTGTTTGATTATTTTTGTGTAAAATTTGTGCATGAAGGAAGGGGATCAATGGTATCATATTTACCAGCTGTGTGGTGGGGTAAAGTCTAAGTTTTACACCTCTTGATTTCTTTGGATGGAGGCAAAGACCAGTTTAGCCCATGCTTTTTTAAAAAGAGTATTTTTCTTAGCTGCAGGTGGAAAAGTCCTTAAGAGGAATATTTCTGTAGGCTGTAGCAACTTAAATGAGGTTTTGGCAATGCTGCCGTCTTGTAATAATATATTTCTGACAGGTTGCTTTTGACCATTTGATGCTTAAGAGCATAGTTTGTAATTCTCCAGAAAAGGTGGAAGAAATTTAACTTCATCAGTGGTTTCAAATATTGCCCACTCTATGTTTTAAGACCTTACCTTGCTTTCAATTAATATGAGTTTTGGAAAGTACAGTATTGACTTCTTCATAACGCTCAAGGTCATTTGAATTAATACTTTTTTTGTGGAGGGGTAGGTGGTATTTTTTTTAAGAAGTAGTTGTAAGAGGAGATGTTTGCCAAGGAAGAAATGGAAAGGAGTAAAGGAAAAAAGAATATATTTTATATTTTTGAATGCCTTAAAAGTCAAATGAAGGAAGTAACTGAGTAGCAGTTTTGTCTTAAGGTCTTCTTAGATTGTGTCATTTTGATCAGTAAGATTTTACATGCTTCTTATGGCATGTGTTGTATTTAATGAAAAACCTACTGAAGAATAGCTCTTGCAGCTGCAGAACCAAATCCAGAGACTACTGAAGTTGGTTGGAGTCTTTCCACTTTCTTCCCTGGATCAGACCCTTGAAAATCAGCTTTCAGAAAGGCTAAATCTGAGAAAGCTTTGAAATTCAAGAAATTGCATTTCTGAGTCCTTTAAGAAATTGTCAAGGAGACCATGCTGTCGCAGGAGAAAGCCTTTTCTGAACCCTTGTGGGTCAAATTCAGCCCTGAAATGAGTTCTCACATGGGACTGTAGTGCCCCTTGGATGCCCAGTTTAAGACTTCACAGTAAATTGTGTATAAAAGGCACACAAGCTTGCTCGGGCATTTTTCACAGGAGCTGGATGATTGGTATTTTGCACCTAATGAGAAGTAGATGACACATCTTCAGTCTCTGAGCTTCAGGGATTGAGGTGATTTTATTTATTTATTTATTTATTTATTTTTATTTGACTTTATTTAATTTATAAAGCTAAAAATTCTTATGCAATGTCTGGATTTCAGGAACTGGAACTTCAAGTAAATAATATTCTCTCAAAAGTGAAGTACTGTTCCAATGGGTTGTAATGTTGTGCTGTTAGTTTTAGCTACATTGCCATCTTGCCTAAGGCTGCAGTTGTTTGTATGTAAAAGCTTACATAGTTTTGATTCCAAATTTTTGTTTTTAGTAGGCCTGGGTTCCCAACATATTTGTTTTATGCCTCTATGTTGTCTTATGCTAAACTCATACATTTATTTTATTTCATTTCATAGCTAGTATGTATATGTCTTTATATAATCTAAACTTATCTGGATTGCCTGCAAAGCACAGTACATCATTTCTAATGAGGAATTGGCCGTGCCACAGCTGCATGCACAGGGTTCACTCTCTGTGGGTGCTGCAGACCCCAGAGCAGCAATCTGCACAATGAGTTAAAGCTTGTCAGTAGCCTTGCTTTTCCTAACTGTTGTTTGCAAAGCCCTTTCAAATGGTCTGTGGACCAAGGCTTGAAAATTGCCAGTATAATGCAGAAAAAAGGTTAAAGAGCCGATATATATCTGCCTCAGAGATCCTGCTGTGGGCTGTAGATACAAGGGAGTGTAGCAGAGCTCTGCTGACCCCAGCGAGCGCTGTCTGGAGCCGGGTGAGGTAGAGCCGACATCGTGCAGCGTAATGCAGAGACGCGCTTCGGATGCTGGCGGTGACGAAGTTTGGTTTCTATTTACGGCTGCCTATTGTATAGTCTGCATTCCTGCCCAAATCCCTCCGTTTTGCTGGAGTGCTGCTCTTGGGTTGGTCATTAAAGAACTGCTTGAAGAGTTCACTTGTACATTCTCTATATAATTTTAGCAGCCTGCTCACAGGCTTAGTTATGCCAGGCATGATACTGAAGCGCATTTATTATCTTTGGAAACTGTTGACATGACAAAAACACATGGGCTGGAAATTGTTCTGTAGGCTCATATTGTAACCAGTTGAAGTCAGCTTTAGATAAATACGTTCTCTCTGTTTTCTTAGTAGTCTTGTTTCATTGATAAGTATTGCTACACCATAGTACATTTAGAGGGAAAATGGAAGAAAATTAAATCACACGTTTCACTCTATTTCCACTAGATGATTAATTGGTAATTAAAAAGAAAAAAAAAAAGTTGCAACAGTTTGTAGGTGTCAGCCCTGGAATGTTACTTGTTGCTTTTAATTCCTAATTCTCTGTTGAGTCTCACTTTGCAAAGATTCTCCCATTTGCCCAAAAGTTCAGGAACAATGAAAAGCATTTTTTGTGCTGAATGTTCTTTGAGTGCTGACCAATAATGGTCATTTAAGTTGACTGTGGAGCTGAAGTCTTGGTGATGCCAAAGGTACAAATGTTTCAAGTTGTAGATATTAGTCAGAAAGGAGTTAAATGTCTTTAGTTCTTGGGGGGGGGAAATCTCCTTAGGAGATTTCCAACTGAAATCATGACCTTTTTGGATGCCAGTATAAAATTAGTATCAGGCAGATAAGGGTGGAGATTGAAATGTTAGGTCATGAGCATTATTTCATTGAGTAGCAGCAGGTTTGATTTCACAGTTTAAGAGCTCTTTAAATTCCCAGATCAGTCTGTTACTTAGTTCAATTCCTTTATTGAGAAACTTAAGTAGGATGTACAAAAAAAAGGGAGGGATATGTGTATGGATGGATGTACTCATGTTTAATATGTGTATAAATCTGTTAAAGACAATGAAAAAGCCAGTCTTGGAAAAATTAAATATGTACTTCAGTGCAGTGTTGAAAGAAGAAGCTATTAGAATTACAACACCAAGTGGGATTTGAAAATGCCTTTCTTGCCAGAAACAAGAACGAATTCAGTTTTATTTTTCTGCTCTTATTTCAGTAAGAAGGATTTCTTCTCATTCCTGTGGGAATGATCATGCTTTTGAACAGATTGGTCTCTCTTTAATTAAGATCTTGGATATATCACTAACCAAAGTTTCCATGTAATAAATTCTTCTTAGAAAAATGCAGATGCTGTTTATGTGTTTTTATTTTAGTGTGAGCTTGTGAGAGAAGGTTACAGTGAAGACAGAAGGTCAATGAAGAAGCCTAGGATGTAGTTTGTGTTCATAGGGAAGAGAAAGGTACTGAAATAAGTAATTTTTAGATCTGTTTATGTATCTTGGTTTGGTTTATGTTTTCCCTTTCATAAATCCATGATCAATTCTGTGTCTTCAGAGCTTCTAGTCTTGCAAGTGGTTTTACACAAAGAAGTTCTGAAGTTACATGGATGCTTCATGAGAAAAACACCTCTTTTCACAGTTCCATAAGCTGGTGGAATACAGATTGCGTGTTGCAGTTATTTTTCATGTACCATGAGCATCGCTCCAGTCTCTGGTCCTGTATGCATAACATTCATAGTATTTTCACATAGGTCTTTTTATCTTCCTATTATCATTTTTGCACCATATTTGCTTAAAAAAAAAAAATCCAACAACAATAAAAAAAACAACCCAGACTTGGGAATTTTTTTTTTAATAATATGCAGTAATCATTAGTGGTAGGTGTATTGCTCAAGCCTAGTTCACAAGAATGGTGTTTTGTTTCTGCTGGCTTATTCCAGTAGTCCGTGCAGCAATGCTTGTGTTGACAGTAAAGAAAGTGTTTTTGCCCTACTTGCCTGCCATGACAGCCATGGAGTGGGAGTTTCAGGTTTGCCTCTAAGTAGCTTGTGGAGATCTCATTTCATTTATTCCTGTTTGCGTAGATTAGAGTACAATATGGAGCACGTTTGGCTTTTGGGTCAGCATCATATCTGCATGTTCTTGCAAAATATTACTGGAGTGATTCCAAGCAGATTTTCTCAGAGATTAATTATCCTCAGTGGTACTGCACGTGCAAGGCACTTCCACAGTAGAATCCTACTTCAGAGGCTGTTGTACCTCCACGATATACAGTGCTGGCCAGGGTGAAACTTAGTATTTAAAATCTCAGCCTGACCATGACAAGCTTTTTCAAACAAACTGAAAAAAATTCACCTCCCTGTTTTAATTAGTGTTGGATGAAGTCAGACCCTGACAGAGGCCCGTGGTTATATGTATATTACAGTCTGGTAAATACATGGCTTGTGTGTACTTCCCTTAGCTTTGAAGATTACATATCTAGTAAAACCTTCTCTGTATCCATGCCTTTAACATTTTTAAAGGTAAATTTTAAGTGGGTAATAATCATTTTATCACACAACTTCTATTCATGTTGTTTACAGACCTTCAGGGTCCAGCCAGCCTAATCAGTAGGGTGTCCTTGTAGTGGTGTAGATAACACCACTCCAGAGGTGTCAGCTATGATGCCAGGGGTAGGTTCCTGCAATATCCCATGAATTTCTATGAAGAGAAGTTCACAAGCAGAAGACTGTCTTGACTTGCAGAAGCTGCCTTGTGATGGCATCCTCTGGCATGCGCTATTTCCCGAGTGAGAATTGTTGCTGAGATTTTGCATTGAACAGTGAACATAGCTCATCTGTCTTCGCCTTGGAGTTGGTTCAAAGCTCTAACCCTTTCTTTTAATCACAGTGTTGTTTCAGAGAGCATCTCTTGCACATTTCCTGTTTATACATGTGCCTGTCTTCACTGGGTCACCTTGAGAGCTGGAGCCATAACCAGATTGTGAATGAGAAACTTCTCTCTCTCCATAATGGGTGGTTATTCTATGAATACAACCCAATTCATTCTAGTTTTCTGCAGTCTTGGCTTTTATGTTATTAGGATGTTATAATAAAATGTTAATAATACTTTTGTATTGGTTTGCATTTGGATTCCACCTCTTTTGGTGCCCATAAAATACTAAGAACATTAAGAATATTTGAATATAATAGCATAATTTGGTTGGAAGAGACTAGCCCTTTGTGAACCTATGTTGACTATGCCTGATAGTTGCATTGTTCTCTAAATGCATTTCAAAGATTTTCAAAATGTATTTCACAACATTTGCATAAAGAAGCAGAAGTTGTGCTATCTTGAATATCCAGGAGAGAATGTGACAATCTGGGTAAAGATTTTTGTCTCTTTGAGACACTGTTAGATATATACCATCTCTCTTCCCATTTATGTTAATTACAGTTAATGCAAAGTGTTTGTTGTAAGAGGAGCTGTGCTTCCATGTTCCTTGGGTCCCTGACAACTATCCATAGAGGATATTTCGTGATTCTATGAACACTTCACTCTCTATGAACACTGCTCTTCTCTAAAATGCAGTTTAAAATGTTCTACAAGCTGGCTGCCTGTTGTTTGCTCTGTGTGTGTTTGTGTAATTACACCATCTTCAGGATAAACAAAAAGTTGGGGAAGTGGTAGTTAAGCCTTTGAATGGGCTGTGTAACCTTTTAGTAAGATAGCACATGGAACATTTAAGTGCTCATTTCTTTTCTTGGTCTGTTTACAGATAGCAAAGGGTTGCTTAAAGGACTTCTGAAACGTGGCACTTAGGCTCACTTGTGCAAAGTATTTTGGTAGAGTCTTTTGTTTGCTTGTTTGTTTTCAGAGCTAATTATATTTTTATTTATTTATTTATTTATTTCGTGTGACTGCCAGGAATAGTTAATTCCTTGGTTTACAAGAAGATTTTTGGGAAGATAATTAAGAGTTGCTGCTTCAGGTGTCCTTTTAGTTTTCCTACTTTAATGGAAAGAGAAATAACCTTGGCCAATTTGTATTTTCTTTTGAATGTGTTGTTAGCAGCTAGAAATTATGTGAAAAGTACTGAAACTTCATATTCCTTGGGAAAAAGATCTTCTGTTCTCAATTGTTTGGTTTTATCCTCTATTTTTATTGTACCCACATTTTGCTGCCTCCTATTTATCAGGATGTCCCTTATGTTAGGCAAAATTCCAAGGGTGGTTAGAGGCAGAGACTAGTCAGTAATGATCCTGCAGTGATTGTCATGAACCTTCAATGGGCCTCAAGTGCAGTTTTATCCACTTGGCTTCTCTGTAAGTGCATTTTGAAAAGAGGAAGGGGTTTATGTTTTAATAATAAAAACTCAAGTCAGTTTGTTCACATGCAGTGACTTTGTCAAAGCTTGGAAGTCTTTCCTCCCTTTATTTCTGTGGTGCCAGAAACTTAGAATACCCACTTTGTTAGCTGATCGTGGCATCTTGCTGCCTGTAGTAATTCTGTGTGGGAATGGGAACAGTTTTAAGTGTGCTCATCCAACTGGACTTGCAGAAACTGCAGTGTCTGCTTGTCAGGCAGAAAGAAAGATACAAATCCTAACTAAGATAAAACAATAGGAACAATAGGGGTGTTTTACAATTTCTAGCAGTTCTGGAAAATGAAATCTTATGTGCCAAGATTTGACACATCATAACTCTGCCACTATTGTTCTCACCCCCTGGCAAGGCGTGGAATAAAATGGGGTAATGTGATTAACCTGCCATATAGATGATGAGAAATATTGTGAAAGCAGAGAGAAGAGACAGAATTTAGGAAGGGGATTCAACATTGCTGGTGTGTCCTTTCTGCTCTTCATGGCTGCATATCAAGGAGGTTGATGAGTGTTTGCACCTCCCTTTTCACAATAAAGAAAGGTGTATTGAGAACTCCTGCTTACGTTGTATCTGCTGCTGCTTAGGGAGAACTGATCAGAAAAAAAAAATTGTCCTCTTAAAAACCTGATGCATAGTTGGAATTTATAATCTATTTCAGATGAACCACTCCTGAAATCGCTTTTTTCAAACAGCAGCTCTGCTATAGTACAGTGCTCTAACATCTTTCTAGAGACTAGAGGACAAAATACAAACACTAACTCATTCATGGACTTTTAGTGAGTAACTTGTGTAACTCACTAAAACAAGTATGAGAGAGAGAAAGAGAATGAGCTCTTGACCGGGTTTAGCATCTGTTGCAGTGCACTTAAGAAATTGCATCATATTTTGTGCTTCTTCCTATTATTTCTCTAACAGCAGATACTTAAAAGGAGAAGGAAGGAGCTCCTGTGCTGGAGATTCACCTATGCCAGTGACTGATGTGCTGGTGTAGAAGTGTTTAGGTGGGGTGGCATAGCTCAGGTCTGGGCTTTCTGTGCAGGCTGACTTGTTGCCATGATAACTGTTTTGAGAATCTTGGGCTGACACTGATTTGACAGTAACTTGAGGTGAAGAGAATAATTTAATGAACAAGTCATAATGCTTTCAAGACTTTGCCTTTGGACAAGCTCACCTTTCTTGTTGATGCATTTGAAGCCACCCTTCCTAGGGAAGAATGTGAATTATGCAAGATTCATTCACTGTGGAATTTCTTTTTCAGAATCCTTTTTGTATTTCTTGAAAAAGTCTGTGGATTCAGGATGCTCCCGATATAGCTGGCTTTCCAGTGGTCTGCAGAAATGTCCTTGCCATCTGCTTCAAATCCTTTTACCTTTCATATGTCTCTCTTTTGCTGGGAAGACAAATAATCATGTTGGTTTTCCATGAGTCTGTCTGAGGTTGATAAAGGAGCCCTTAGCCTGGCCCTTACGTTAGTATCAGAGTGACAAAGTGGGTATACCAGGAGGTTCCCCCTTATGCCAGGTCTGCACACCCCTGCTGTCTGTACCTCTCGTTCCAAACGTTTGTGTAGGGTCCTAAAGAAACATATCTGCCATCCTTTGGCTCTGCTCGTGTTTATGGAAAGAGGCTTGGGGCCTTACCATGTATTTTGCTCTTGTTCTTTGTTATTTGAAACACATGACTGTAATTCAGTTAAACTCTTTGTGGTAGCGCTTTCCATGCCTCTTATGCTAACATGAATATGCTGGTTTTAAACATGACTTTTGGATTTATATAAAACCAGGAGAGGCAAGGGGCAAGAGGGATGGGATTGAAGGGGAGGAAATCAGGCACAAAGAGAGCAGGTGGAATATGTTTTTGTCTACTTTGTTAGATAACCTTGAAAAATAACAAAGGGTTTAGGGGGTTTATTGGCTGAGTGCCTGCTGTGAATAAGATGTATTTCTATAACCTGAAGGTGAGTTATGTGCCTTGCCAGAAAGCTGTTCATGTTCCTAGGGTAAGACTAGTATTTCTTTGCTTCTGTTTCCTCCCCACCCCTGATGCTTGCTTGAATTTAGGTGGTCTTACAGAGCCAGAATTTGTTTTTGTAAGATGTTATGTTCTTTACTATTGCTGTGATATACTGAGCCCTTTTTTTTTCTTTCTTTCTTTCTTTTTTTTTTTTCTGTTCCTTTCTGTTTTTCCTTTTTTCCTACTGGTGAGAGAGAAATTTGGTTTGTTGGTTTCTGTTGGGGCTTTTTTTCCCTTGGGGACATTTATTTCTTGTGTCTGTTTTCTCCCTCACTCAAGTGCCAAGACATTGAAACAGCATTTCTGCTAAAATCAGACAGTGATACAATGTGGTGAAATTTGAACGTTTGTGAAATGTTTTTTAATATCATGGGTTTATATCTTTGTCCAATTCACTGGTGATTTAGATTATTTTTAGGAGTCTTAAAATGACAAAACTGTGCGACAGAATTAAAAAGAGAAAAACAAAAACAACCAAAACAACCCAAATAGTTTTAATTTTCTTATTCTGTTGATGGCACATTATGGAATATTTTCAGAGGTACTTGGCTGCAGTAGCATCTTGGAATACAAATGGAAAGGTGGTGGGGCTCTTTACTGATATTAATCATTCTGCCAGGATCTTTAAACATAACATCCTGTGTTAAAATTCTTAATGAATTCTTCCTTGATCTTCCTTACTTTGATAGGTACTGGACTCCATCACCATTTTAATTTCTTTAATTTTCTCCTTTACCAGAAAATCCCATGATTTTGCAAAAGAGTTTAGCTACTCCAAAGTAAAGGTGAGGCTTGGACTGCTGATGCTTAACTATTGCCTGTAGAACAGAGCAAAAAAACCCTAAACCAAATCCCAAGCCGCTGATATATGTTTCTTTATTGTATTCATGATGTTAATTTACAACAAAAAGAAAAGCATGTTCATAACAACAATTTAAAAATAAAAGAATTTGTTTTTTCCTGTTTATCCTCACTCTTTCCCTTCCTTTCAAAATGATGTTATAACAATTCTTAAGAAACTAGTACACAAATGCGTTTTTCTCTTTGTAACTTCATCCAGCAAAACCAGGACGGTGTGTGTCCCTGACTGACATTTTCTCCTGTGAGAGGCAGGACAGCTTGTGCAGCTGGAACCTGACAGAGGTAAAGCATTTGGCACAGGACAGCAGCATAAATCAGGTGCCCGCTATATTAACTGCCCTTGGTAATGCTGCCTCTGGGTATTGGCTGCAAAAGAAATTTCTTTGATGGGTTAGTTTCAAAGTGATAAATTCTCTTAAATCCTACTTGTTGAAATTTGTCCTTTCATGGAAGCTTTATGAAATCTTTGAGTGTTTTCATTGGGAGTCTGTGCAGTATTCATGGACCATGCTGCCACTTTGAGAAAAACTGAAAAGTAAATTCTAATCTTTTTAGCACTATGAAACTTTAGTAATATTTCCTAAAGAAATTTTTTTTTTTTTTTTTTTTTTTGTAAGTAATGATTCCAAATTTTTGAAAATAATTACAGGATGGACAGCTAGACAGTGCTGTGACTTTGCTAAACACACTTACCAGTTAATTTCTTTTGCATACAAAGAGAAAAGGAGTACTTTGTGTGGCTGAGTTTTCCCTGAGCTCAGCCTAGAAAGCAAACAGGCAGTCTGTGATGTATCTTCATCAGTGAGAATGAATTAAAACCAAGAAATATCAGTATTAGCAGAGGAGGACGTTAATCTAGAGCAAATGTACATTAAATATCTCCAGTGAAACTGTTTGTGAATATTCAATGGAATGTTCAGAACATTTAAATAAAGAGACGATAAAAGAAGCCAGTTGTGTCAGCACTGTCGTGTTATGTCTGTTTTCTCCCCTGGCCCCTCAAGTTTTAAGAAATCCACTTTCTTGACTTCCAAAGAGATACTGTTCTGCTTTATGTTTAAGAAAACTAGGTTTGGGTGTAAACCAGGAGACTCTGGACAGCCCTGCCATGTGCAGCAAATGGTGTGAGCAAGTGTAAGAAGGACTTTTGTTTGCTGCTTCCTGTGTGCTATTGTATTTGTTTGCTGCTCAGTGAATAGTAGTAAGGCACAGAGAAGAATAAGCTGAAGTAATGAACAGCAGAGACGTCCCAAAGAAATTGATTAACGTCTTAAGTTGCTGAATGGCTCAAAAAATGCAGGCTTGCTATTGTCAGTTTTAATTTTCTCTGGGTGTATCTCACATGTTACTTGCATCAGTCATCATACAGAATAGGGTATTGGGTGTTCCTTAATTCTTTGTGACAGTGCTATTTCTACTTCTGTTTATTCTTTGTACTTTCACTTATTTGTCTTCTGAGGTCCAGGCAACAAAGAAAGATGCCCAACCTCATCACAACTTAAGAAATATCATTATTCAGATCCCTTCTTTGTATTTTGTCTAAATTATCATGGACATTTTTACATGATCCAGATGATGATGTAATTTGGGTCTTCTTTGGTAAAATTTGCTGTGATGATTTTTGGGTGTTCACGTGGACAGAGACAGAAGTCTGATGGCACAATTTTTTTAAAGTGTTATTTAAATAAAAGTGCCCATACACTTGCAAGCCTAAACGGTACCCAAATCCTGCTGCAGCTTTGTGCCAGCCTCTTTGGGCTGGGCTGTAGTTATTTTCATAACTAATGATGAGCTATATAATGAAACTTTGTGCTCCTCTGTCTTGTGTCTGAGGTCTGTTTCTGGCTGAGGCTGCCAAAAAGCTGGTGATATGTCTTGAATCTTTGTACTTGAGATGGTTTCAGATAGTCACAAACCCCAGGAAATCATGGTACTTTGAGAAACAGAGAAGACCGAGTGTAAATGTTCACTCTCAATGTCAGTGCCATCAGCGGTACCAGTATTGATCTGGAATGGGGAAGGGGGCTTTACCTTGTCTTCTCTTACATGAGTTGTTAGCAGGCAGCTAGTTTGAGTTGCACCATGGCTGAACTGTTCACCTTGTAATGTTTTCTTTTTGACTTGCTGAACGTATGTCAAGTTTTTGTCTGGTTCATGTCTGAAGGAAATACAAATCTGGAACTGGTAGTCAATAGTATAACCGTATCAACAGAACTCACCTAGGGTTAACTGAGTTTTGATGTATTGAAAAAAACATACTGTAGAATAATGGGATTTTAAAAAGTAGGCATATAAGTTTAAGAAATAAAACACATCGGAGAGGAACTTTTAGCTTATCATTAAAACACTGAGTGGTTAATTAGGTTTAATGTGATTATGCTGGAGCTGACATGTGGGCTGCAGGCTGCAATAGCTTCATATGGAGAAAGGGAAGGTTGACTTCACAAATCTGCAGCAGTGGATACACAAAACTTAAGTCCCAAAAAGTCACTGTGTACAACAAATACAGAGAGTTTTATTAACACGTACTGGATTTAATGCAGTTCAGTATCTCTGTAAAGTCATTGCCATGTATCCATGACCACATTTTGCTAATTACTGCTGAAGTGATGTAGGGGGTCTAAGACAGAATGTAGAGTGTAGTATTAGGGACTCTTGCCTTGTTTTTACTTCATCATTTAAAATGTTAAACAGCCGGAAGGTTTCTCATGAGAGGCTCAGATTTTCGTTGTTTCCAGATATCTCCAGTGGCATCAAACGGCTGAGCATTATAAAGTAATTTTGTAATGTTGTTTATCAAATTAAACTTGAAGCAGTTACTCTCAAGCTGTTTATCTTGGAAGTTTGTTACTTCTATTTTAGGCCTGAAAAAATATTTGGATTTCCTTTCTGTTTCCTTCCATCTTCTAATTGAGTCCATTGCTGTGCTATCATTCTCTATAAACCTTGGTTTGAACAATATACTCCATTTAAAGGAAATGTAATAGGAAAATCACTAGTAGTTGAGTGTATCAGAAATGTCTTGAAATCACAAATATTTAATTTTAAGAAAGTTTAAATATTTTGCTTTTGAAAGCCAGATTCCAGTGAGATTTGTCCCTAAAACTAAGATGCCTAAAATTTCACTTTATTTTCCAGCTCTGTCAGGTCTAGACCAGTTGAAACAAGTTTTAAAACATAAAATAAAATACTGTTGTGCAAAGTGAACACCAGTCTAGCTTCAGACATCCAAGGTGTTTGCTCTCAACTACCTTCTGGATGTACCTGCCTTGCCCAGTATGTATGTAGGATACATACATAAGGACAAATATTTGAGTCCTTCTCTAGCACCAGTCTCCTCTTTTCTGTCAGGAATTTAAAAATCCCCACAAACATGTCCTTGTAGATGCTCAAATGTGGTAAAACCTTGCCAAATGTAGCCACAGTTTTATTGCAATAATGTCATCCTGTAAGCAGACCAGCCTCAGTCTCTGTGGCACTACTGTGACTGTGCCCATGGTGTGAGGGCTGTCCCAAAAGAGACTTTTACTAATTTAAGAGCAAAACTGAAACAAACAAACAGTCTAGGTACATCACCCATTCAAAAATAAAGTCTTAAGGAATACATTGGATGTAAGAATTTGAATTTCAGACAAAAAGTTTCCATTGTCATTCTAATCCTCTGAATAATGGTTGAGCTTTAATTTTTAAGTTACCATTTTTTACAAAGAAATTTGAAGAATTCCTATGTGATATCTTATAGTTTGGATACAAATTACTGTCTTCATTATCATCTAGTAGTTCAGCTTTCATTTCTCTGTGCAAATGAGTCCTCAACTCAGTTTTGAGCTTTCCAATTAATTTATCTTTTGTTGATGCTGAACATGCTTTTCTGCCAGTGTTCTCTTAGTATACTAATAAATCTCACAATAATTTATTTAATAAGAAAACAGTTCACTCTGCAAGAAATCTGCAATTTTAAAAATTGTATTAATCTTCAGTTATTTACTGTGAGAAGGGTCTGCATAATTCTTGCAGGTAGTGCTTGTTCTCCAGCTTGTTTGTGAGAAATCTATTGTGAAGAGCAGTATTTCAAATCCCAAGCTGTGTTGTTGACCTCTGTTATAAAGCCCATGGATTAGGTGATACTCTGATCTGCTCCCCAAAGTAGGAGCCACAAGATTAAAATGCATTTATAGTGTAAATATTTGTATTTGCTCTCAAAACTGTCCCTGCAGAAGCTCTCAAAATAATACTTAATGTGCATTTTTTCAGAAAATCCCACCAAAATCCTCACTAGCAGCTCTATGCAACACAACTGACGAAAGCTCATCTTCCTTAAAATTGTCTGAATAAGCCTCCTCCACCGTAATCATTTAGGATTTTAAATTCAGCATACCTGTTTTCAATATTATTTTAAATGCTTGATGGTTCAAAAATTGTTGATTCTGGGTTTAATCATCATGTAAAAAACAGTTCATTTAAGAAAAGTTTCAGGTATTTTTACTTGATGAAATCAAATTCAGATTTTGAAAGATAGCTGAAACAAGGGGAATTTTTCAGGTTGTTCATGGAGCAGTTCAACAGGAGCTGTAGGAAGCATTCAGTGCTACTGCCCGGTCAATGACATCACCACTGTTATTTTAACTTAAGGCTCACCAAGATTTTGTCAAAGATAGCTTCATTTGCACAGGATTTACAAAAGTCGCTAGAACAAGGAAATAATTTATTCAATTTCCCTTTAACCACCTCCAGGCTAAAAAATCTGGAGGAAAATAGTAGTTGACCTGCAGTCATCCTCCACCTAAGATGCTGTTGGCATCCCAGTGCTCTTTCCTAAGAAGATCTTGAACTGTGCTTTTCTTCCCCAAACAGATGATTCCTCATTGTTGTGATAGATGAAAGCCTGGACATCAAAGAGAAGCAGATACTTAGGGAAGAATAAGGAAACACAGCTATCTAAGGAAGCATGCATGGATAGGCAGCAGCAGGCACAGATGTTTGAGAGTGAGCAGGCTTTTGGATTCGAGGGAGTGAAAGGGCGGTGTTTGAGCTCCTGTGTGGAGCAGGGCTGCCATTCACGTGTTAAGTGGAGATCATGGCAACAGGATGTGCTGCAAGGCCAGCCTGAAACTGAGGTTGTGCAGTTTCTTAGGACATCTGTGTATGAGCACACACGTGCTTGCACTTGGCCCGGAGGAGCGTTCGAAACCAGATGGAAGGTCTGGGTAGTGTTCACATCACCTCATAGCCTTTCACATGTGGCTTCTTCAAAGCAGGCAATAGCAGCAGTGCAGCACATTCAAAGATCTTAGCTCCGTCACAGCCACAGCTTTGATTATTACCTGAACTGGATGGTGCAGATGTCTTCTGTCAATAAATACATGACAGTGACACCCTATGTAGGATTTGCTGTATTTCACACAGCAGTGCCATAAATCATTTACATCCAACAACTTTAAAAGGCAAAGCAATATGATGTCTATTTCTGCATGTACAAATAGGAATAATTTTACTTATTGCTGGAAGTAAGGCTTAATTAAAATGATTTTGGGGAGGGAGGGCAGGCAGGGAATAGGGAGAAAGTTAGCTTAAGTACCTTTTAGAACACTTTGATACAGAGCCTTTTGTGCCTATATCAGCAGTTTAAAGGGAATCTAGCTTAGCTAGTTGGCATACGTAACTATACTTAAATCTGAATGAACCTCTTTACTTCCTTGCCAGCCACTGAGACCTGAGGAACGCAAGAGTGACTGTTTCATTCCCTCAGTCTGGTTCCATTGTTGTGAGAAAATTCCTAGCATGGACTCAGCATCAGCTGCATGAGCCTGGCACAGAGTCTGAAAGTTGATTTGTCCTGCTCTATGGGATTTACATTTAGTGGTGTCTAGGAATTTGTTTTATAATGGAGGTTCTAGAAATCCCACCTGTTTTGAACCCACTGACTTCATGCACATGCACACAGACGCATGTAACTGAAAATGTCCAACATCTGGAAGACGGCTGTAAATGCCATTGGCTTTTCTGAATGGTAAAAAGATTGGATAATGTTTTATGTGAGCTTCTGATAATATCACTTCTGAGGAATACTGATCACATCTGAATCATCCATTTGTTTTCATGCTGTTCTCTGTCACTACAGCTACTTCAGGACTTTCTCACATGATCTGCCAAAGATTAGTCACTGTCCTGGTGACATTGTGCACAACCTCCTTTTCTCCCAAGGGCCAAGGGTTTTATTCCAGTTGTATTGTGGTGGTAGTTTGGGTCAGTGCTTTTGTTGTGGCTCTTTGGAGATGGGTCTCTGATTTTGGCTGCTGTTTGCTTTAGGAATTGTGAGGGTATAAAAAGATCCCGTTGTGGTAAAACAGCAGAAACATCTGCTGAAGAGTGGGAGGAGGAGGAGGCTGCTAACCAAATGCAGCAGCAGGGAACTTGCAGTTCCTCCTCCTCTGCTCTCACCGCTAGATGTGAACCTGCTGTAATAAAAGGGCTGGCACCACAACACAGGCTCCAGGGGGAAACAGGTCTCAGGTCAGCCAGCTAGAGAAACCTCAAAAGAAAACATTAAAACTGAATAAACATGGGAAATAGTTTTGGTAGATTAATTCACTCCATTCTGTCCCTAATGTGGTTTGGAAATTGTGTGTAAAATCCAGGGAAAGAGAAAGCAAGGCGAACTTGTGCAGTCTGCTGCTTCTGAAAGTAATGTCAGCCTTTGCACATGAAACTTTTGATTCCTTTATTGAAAAAGGAGAGAAATGGGTAGAAATCACATCACTAGAGGTCGGTGTCAAATCATACTCTGCAGTAACCACCTGAAGCATATGTACCTTCTTGTTTGCTGCAAATGAGCGTGTGCAGCCTGCCCTCTGTTTGGTTGGCTTGAGCAGTGAGAACAGCTTGCAATTATTTTATGTGCAGCATGCAGAATGTTTCATCATCCTCTCAAAAGCAAGCTGCTGACGAAATTACTGATGATTTTTTGTTTTTATTACGATCAGAAGACAGAAAATTTTGGGAAGCAGTAAAGAAGATAGGGAGGTAGGTTTCTTATGAAATAGAGACAGAATCATAATCTCAGGAGTGATGGTTGTGAGCTTCCTATGAGAACAAAACAAATACACACTAGAAATTTTGTAAGTAAATACTAGATCATCTTACTGAGAAAATGTAAAAAATTAGGTGAAAGCTTTAAGGTACTACCGTCTAACTTAGAGGTCAAATTGTTAGCTTTCATAGCTTTACCACATCCTTTCAGCTTACTGATTTAATCAGTGTTCACACTGTCAGGACAAGGTGTGGAGAGCCAGCACAGAAATCAAATAGCAGTCTGTGTGTTTGATCTCTGCTCCGAAAACCATGCTTGCCCCTAGATCTGGAGAGCTCTCTGCTTCCGATTCTTTCATATGGGATCAAAAGATAATGCGATGGGTGGGACTGAAACAGAGCAGTTGTTCTACCCATCTCACCTGGTACTGCTCTGTGTTGGGAACAGGGGAGTTGGGAGGAGTAGAACAGTGTCAGGTGTCATGCACTGGCTGAGAGCTGCCCCGGTCCTATGGGATGTCTGCCTCAGAGGTGGCAGGAGCTGCCCTCACCCCGTGATCCCCAGCCTGCAGAGGAAAGGTCAGGACTTTCAAGTCGTTTCTGAAGCCATTTTTATCTCTGCTTTCTAACTGCTGCTACTGTCTAGGGGTCGAGGATGATGGTGTTTGGCTCTGACACTCTGCTGAGCTTGGACTAAGAGAGACTGCTTGCAGTTTCTATACACCGGCAGTTACAGTGAAGCATCTACCAAAAACATGTTTGTATTCTAAATACATGTGTATAGCGCTCAAGATTGCAAATGCTGTTACTCTGTAGAGGGCTCCCCAGAATAAACCTTGGAGTGACTGATTTCTGCCTTTATTCAGAAAGCATGGTCCTTCTGTAGTTGTCTTGTGTAGATGCTGTCCAGGAAAGATGTGGTTGTGTCTTATGGGAAGAGCTCTTGTGAGGATCAGTGTCTTAAGTCTATGATTTGTAATAACATAAATATTTGCAGTTGTGGGTAATTATACTTTATTCTGGTCTTGTAAGTTGCTATACAGTTCAAGTAATATACATTTTGGATCAAAAATGGCTTACAGCCTTTCATCTGGCCTGTCAAAATAGTATACTGGATTGCTACCAGATATGGATTTGGTGAGTTTTAAGTGATGCCAGTAGGGAGCTTATAATTGAATGCTACCGTGTTTCTTGGTAGTATTTCGGTAACTGGGCCCATGTTTGGAACGAAAGCAGAAAGCTGTAAGGGCCAAAAAGCATCTGTACCTGCCATGCCTGGAGTTTTGGTGAACATTACTGTGCCTCAGCTTTGATGGACAGGAAGAAGGGTCATTTTTTGTCTCTGGTGATTCATTTGTGTGCCAGAGGAGGTCAATGGCAATAGGCCTTGAAGCCTTTTGGTTTTGTAGTATGTTTAAGGTAATGGGAAGAGATTTTGTGTGTGGAACTTCTCTTATTGTCACTCTATATTTCTTTGTAAAAGGTCCCTACTTTTTACAGTAGAGGTGAATCCGGTCAGGATGGCAAAGGAGCTTGGAAGTCATATATTTCATCCTATGTATCTGTTGACTTTCTTTCTCTTTGCTTTAAAAAAACCCCACAAAACATGTGGTTTAACTTCTCTTTTAAACCAGTTGAAATTAAAGGTTATCTTTTGTTTATGAAGGCATTGTTTAGTTTGAAAAGGAAAGAATAGGAACAGTAATTTGTGACCCAGGTCAATTAAGCACTTTGGCATTTTGAAAACTCAGTTCCTCTAATTTCCTGACAAGTTTGGTTGCAATTTTCCTTTATGTTCTCTGGTTTGTTTTAATTTTTTTTTCCCCTCCAACTTTAAAAACTTTCCTCGTTCTTTTTCTTGTCATTCAGTCAGAAATGTTGAGGAACTGAAGTTTTTAAAACCCCAGCTCATAGAACTGTGGGTTCCTACCGGCGATCTCAGCTTTGGGTGGGAGCGTAAGTTCATATATTGCTTTTCATTTGCTTTTTAAAATAAGCAACTTTGAGTTTTGATCTTCCTAAACTGAGTACCTCAAAAAAGAACTGAAATAATCCACAGTGCTGCTTATATAGTGTGAACATTGTTAATAATTTAGTTTGAATTTTAGTGTGACTTTTTTTTTTTTTTAATCATACAGCCTTAACTGATTTTTAAATTTAGTTTTGGGTTCCAGTCTTTGTATGCAGACATAGGTACTGACAATAATTATGAAATACTGTTTGGTACTTTCTGGAACATCAGTCCTTCCTTTCTCATCTCATGTCATGAGGTACAAGTCTGTTTCCTTCTGCAGACTTCTGGCATCTCTCCCCAAACCATCCGTGATGAACGTTCATCCATGATGAATATTCTCCTCAAGCTTTCTAGCATTAGAAACTACTTCAGATGACTGACTAAAAATTCCGTCTGAAGTCCAGCTGGCTCAGAAAATGTTGTACTTGTGAGCTAATGCTACGGGATGTTTTCACTTGGTTTGTCTTCATTTTTGGTTATGTTTTATACAGTGTTGGCACTGCAATGCATGATCACTCTGTGTGGACTAGTGTGATGTGGATAATTTTGATGGTGACTCAAAAGGCAATTCAGCCTCTAACTGGTTCCTGGTCACTCAAACAGGAGATAATATAAAGAATGAGAGAACGTGTTGGTAAAACACTGACGTTTTAATTGTGTTGTATTCCTGGTTATTATTTTGTGATAGCATATAAAGTAGAGGAACAAACTAATTCTCTGGAACTGAGCAACATTGGGTAAACGGGTTGTATTTAATGATTGTAGATGTACCTGGTGTTAAACAGTGTTTTATTTTGGTAGCTGGTGGTCTTCTATGAACACACGGTGCTTCCAAAGTCCCATCACCCAGCACCCACCGCCAAGCCTGTCAGCACTTTCATCTGAGCTGTCCTTACTCTTTCCTGCTATGAGAAAGGATGACAGCTCATTTTATCTGCCTTGCAAGCAAACACAAAGGCTGGATTTCCTGCATGTTTTTTAATTCTCCTCCGTGGGGATGAAGGCTTGTGTATGAAGAGACACTGGTTAATGCCAGCTGTTTGATTTGCAAGCTGAGGACGGGTCCCAGCTGATACACTGGAGACATTTGTCACCACGAGAACCAGTGCCCGGTTCAGAGACCTGAAACTGTTTCCCTTCCGTTTGCCAAGCACCTTAGACATAGAGATCATAAATCTAGGTCTTAATCTTGAGATTTTGTCTTCTGAATCTGTTTTATCTAATCTGTGTTCTGTATCTAATCTTTGTAAGGGTTATTAAGCCATTACAACACTCACTAGTAAACTGCTGCAAGTTTCGAAAAAAGGAAGGGCTATGCAGCTGGAGGTCTGAGAATGGAGATGGTTGCTGAACAAGTGGCTGATATTAGACTTTTGATACAAGAGTTGAATGGAAGATTTTACTGGGGAGTTTTGCACCAGGGCCATTTTCCCCTTCTGCTCCCTTTTATTTCTGCTCCTTCTAATTTTACTCCATCTCATCCCACTACTTCCTAAAAGGAACTGTGACCAGTTTGTAGAGAAGCAACAAAATATTGGCAGTCAAACTGATTTTGAAGAAACTATTATGAGCAGGTCATCTTTCTAGGCAAACCTGACATATTTTACATACCCTTTCCCAGAAGGGGAATGGACTCTGAAGAGTGCACTAAAATTGGTTTGTAAACTTATTACTATGGGAAGGTCAGGACAGAGGAGACAGATTAGGGGCAGGAGAAAGAGGATTAAATGTCCAACAAATCTTTATATAATACTAAAGCCTATCAAATCTAGCTTGAACCTACCGGGATATATCAATTTATGTGTATTTCTTTGGGTTTTATTCATAATTTGTATTCTACAAATTTTCATGGCATGTGTATGTTGCTTGGAGCATGAAATTCTTTTTCCAGCTTTGCTGACAGATAGTTGTTGGTATTTGCATGGGTTACTGCCATGAGCTGTAGACCAGGAGCAGGGAACCGGCTCCTTTGCTGAGGGCCAGTGAAGCCTTTTGGACATCCTTCTGCAGGCCATGTATTAATGCATATCTCTGTGGTATTTGGTGATGGCATACAGAAAACCAGCCGTTGTCATATGAAATTAGGCTGCAGACTGTATACATACTAAGAAGTGCTGGCTTCCGACTCCTGTCCATTTAATTTCTTTCTTAATTTGGTTCAAAAAGTTTAACTCAGTGCTGTATGACTTTCATGGTACACAGCTAAAATATACAGTGCACTGTTTGCCCTTTCAGCCTCATTCTGCACCATAAACTGCTTTCAAAAAAGGAAGAAAACTTCTCTATCTTTATATTGATTTCTGTGTTTCTGATGTAATTGCAGATGCTGGATTGGAAGTAGCAGGAGAGGGAACTGTAGAGTTAGTTTGTACTGTATGGGTTCGGTTCTCCACCTCCAGGTGACCACCTTTGGGACTTTCTGAAGACCTGTCATGCTAAAAGTAAATGGATCATGTTCAGGTTGACATAGTGTCATTGATTATTATCATTGTTTTTCCTGTAAGGTTGAAATTTGACTTTAGGCATTTTTATATATTTCCGGCATTGAAAGAAAGAGTACAGTCCTCTTTCATTTTTTGCTGTAGCATTTAACATTCATGTGGTATATATTTTGAATTCCACAAGATAATACTACTTTTTACAATGATGCTTCTAACTTATTTTCGTGAGAATCCCATGCTGCTCTTTCTGCTTTCCAATAGTTACTTGGCGAACTTCACAAAGAAGTTGAGTATTGTTAAGAAAAATGTATTTTCCAATGTGGCAATTACAGCTGGCATGGAAGTGGCTCAGAATTATTGGTTGTATGGATAGCTTGTTTGGTCTGACTTTTTTCCTTTTAAGAGGCGCTTTGATTACTCTTTATTTTTACACATGATGTTTACTGTGATCTATAATTTTCTTGCATTCAGATGCTAAGCCAGCTGGATTCATGTTTCAAAACAAATTGCCGCCTCTTCTTATTTTAAAACTTTTTTTAAAAATCCTGCTCTTTTTAGAAATGTTATAACTTGGCAGGCACTTCTGATTTAATAAAACTCTTTGTTCTTTTGGGGGTGTTGTGGCCAAATTTTTTTTTTCTCCATGCAAATAGAATACATTTTTTAAATGTTTTTTTTTTTTTTTTTCATTGTGTGCCTTATTAAACTATAGATAAATTTTGCAGAGTTTGTTTCCTTGATGAATTTCTCAAAGATAGTCCTGGTTTGCATGCAGGTGCATTCTGTGTCCAGCTACCTGTTTTTGTGTTGCACTTGCACATTGTTTGACTTTCTCTTGCATCTTCCTCTGCGAATCTGCTCTTATTTTCCCCTTTCTGTATAACTCCCTGCAGCCAGCTCCATTGTAGATGAAGATTTTTCAGCGATGTTTTCTGCTTTCTGATATAATGTAGGGTGTTGTAGATGAAGTGGTCTATTTCTGTTACATACAGAGCTTGTTCATAGCAGCCTCTGCAGAATGAGGATAGAGGCTGGGGCAGAGGAATGTAGATTTAGTTATCAAGAGCTGTGAAAGGTGCAGTGTAAATGAGTACACAGTGGTTTTAGAGTGATTTATAAAACTTGCAAATATGTTCTTCCTTGAAAGCATAGCTGAGCCTCTAAATCACTGGTATCAGTGTGTGCTGGTTTCTGGGGCTCAAGGAACCTTTAAATCAGAGTGTAGGGGAAAGGTGGCAGGAGGGCACTGAAGGTTGTATGGATGAGAATGAGGTGAAAAAGGAACACAGCAGCTGTAAGAGGGACCCTGTGTTGATGAGGCTGCCCATGGCAGGAAGCCAAAGCTCTGCTGGCTGCACACTTTGGCATGGCCTGGCCATCAGTGCTTCTCAGGCATATCCCTCAGTGCCTGTGCAGTGCCAGCAGCAGCAAACTGCACAGCCAGGAGAGGATCAGGAATAGAGAAGGCAAGGGAGAGCATATACAGAATAGGAAAAGAAAGTATTAGTAAATCTTAAGACAGCGCGTTGTTCTGATGTTGCTGAGTTGTCATGCATTTACACATGTTGATGTTGGCTTTCCTTGTTTGTTAGCAGGATCTGATACTGTTTGTAAAAGTGTTTGAAGATGAAAAATGAATTTCCTGATATGTATTGATGTGATCATTCCAGGCAAAGCTCAAGGCAGGAGCAAATGGGGTGACTGCAATCAAGTGGCTGCTTATGTTTGTATAAACCATCCTCTCTGACGTATTTATAACTGAGAGGTCTTAAAATCATTTCATTCAAGGACCATTTTATCTCTTTTTTTTTTTCCTTTAGTCATACTCTATTGAAATAACATGCTTGTGTAAGTAACCTTCCCCAATAAGAGGCCAAAAAGAAATATCTGTTACGTTCAATATATGTATAACCTTTGGCAAAATGTAAGGTTAAGGTTGAAAATCAAAGATACTAATGGAGATTGCATCCAGACCAGCATGCAATGGCAGAGTTTCTGAATTACTTATAAAATTGTAGCAGTGAATAACTTTTAAGGTGCTGTAGCATCTAAAAATACTTCTTGCTTAGTATGGGGGAGTCATATGCTCCTTTGAGACAAGAAACCATCATCTGGGATGTGGTGCCAACCTGCAAAGTACAGATAGTTCAGGATTCTCTAAAGGAAAATAAGTTAACCAGCAAAATACCTGAAAAAGAAAATAGCTATATATTTGGATACAGCTATTCCAATGAACATTATATGTTACTGATAGTTGTTTTGTTCCGCGAAGCAGAAATAAGTATTACTCTGTTTGCAAGGTGAGACTGAGAAAGAAGCTTGATGCCCTCTCCCATCTGATTTTAGCTGAGGGAAAGTTTTGTAAAATATCTGATTCAAGGTTCTTTTCAGTTTCCATGACTGATGACTGAGTGCTTGAAAAAATATATATCATGGCATAGACATTATTTTGGGTCCCCATCTCTGCTCTGATCTTTGGTATCAGCTTTGGCAGTCCCTCGTGGGTGGTAGCACAGCCAGCTCCCTGGGACCCTTCCAGTCTGCCTTACAGCAGATTTATTTTGGAGAACGTATTTTAGGGCAATTGCCTCCAAAAGAAACTAATAGACTTTGGTCTTCTCTTAGTGTAAATGTTGGCCAGACTTAGGTTCCTTGAGGAAGAAGAAAGTTGAGTTCTGATTGGCATTGTAAAGTAGCATCTTTTGTGAGGGAGGCCCTTGACGCCTCTGCAAGCGCCTTGTCTTTGGAGACGCTCTGCCCAGTCAGTCAGAGGGTGCTGCCAGCCCAAATAACTCCAGCGTGGAGTCAATGAGTGCTCTGTTGCCTTCCCTTGGTCTGGCCACATTTTAACAAAGTGCCTGTGTTAATGGGGTGGTGGAAATGCCATGCCTTGCCACAATAACCTGAGTGGGGGCTACATGAAAAGTTTCCATTTTTAGCTTTTTTTTTTTTAAATAATGAAAGGGATTGTCTGGGACAATGTTGATATGAAATGAAACTTTGAACTATTGAGTAAATAAAACCACTGAACGTATGTGATTTGAAATTTTGAAGAAGCCACTATGAAATGGTCGACTTGTTCTTGTGTCTAAGTGGTGCATGAGGTGAAGTTGACTAAAAAAAAAATATTTTTTTTAAAAAGCAGAATCTTTTGTATTCTTTTCTTTAAGATAACAAAAATAAAATAGCATCTGACATTTAAGAATCAAAGCTGTTGTAGGGGCAGATGAAAAGCTTCAGAGCAAGTACTTGGAAAGCTTGGCTTTCCAGATAAGCAACAGGTGCCAGGTTGCCAGGGCTTACAAGCTTCTGGACTCCAACCCTGCCTGGCCGGAGGCTCCATTCAGCTCCTGGGGCTCCCACCCTGCTCCAACCTACAGCTGCTGCCTGTGCCACCTTCTTGCAGCTCTCCTGGGGTGACAGGCAGGAGGAGGTGAGCTCTCTGCAGCCCTGGCTCTGCCTGTGTCAAGGCAGCACCCGTGGTCAGTGTGTCCCTGAGGCAGGAACCTCCCAAGAAATGGGGAATGAGGGATAAGAAACCTTTAGTTGGCCCCAGTTACATTAATTTTTTGGCAGATTTAGGCTGTTTATAGTAGCAATTTCCTGACATTACAGAATGTGGGAGCTTGGGAAATTTGCAACCTGGAGAAGGCTAATAAATATTTTACTTGATATTTCCTTGCAAAAGCTTTTTCTCTTCCTGGAATGAACCAAGTATGTGTGTCAGAATGCCATTTAATGAAAATCCTCAGGGTTTGGTGGTTGGTTGGGGATTTTTTGAGGTTATGGTTTTGTTGTTTTGTTTTTGTGTTTTTTTTTTTATTATATATATATAAATCTATGATCATGTATGAAAAGTTGTTTTCCTAGCAGACTTTACTTTCCATTTAAATAATATAAAGCAGATATTTCTTTGACCTTTTTTAGTTGTCTTTTAGTAGAGCTAACGCAGATTAAATTAGTATCGATTATGGAGAAATAGCTATGTTTGTGTGAGGTTGACTTTTAGTGAAATTCATTGACGTCTCTGCCAAAGCAGATAGATCAGTGGTCACCGTTGGCCTGTTGCCCACTATAGCATAGAGGTTAGTAGAAAAGGATGGGAAAAAAAGAATCATTAAACCTGAGGAAAACTGTTTTTTCACTGAAGTCACATAAATTGGGAATACTTTTTCCTTGAAGACAAAACTGATGGTATTCATAGTGCATTGTTTTATTTTTGCAGTTTCTGATAAAGCTTACTTCTTTATGCCTTTCTAAATATTTACTTACAAGCAGGTTATACGGTATTTATGGGCTTATTATTTTGTGGTATTTATGAACTCCATGTCACACAGCTAAGTGTTAGTTTCCATATTCTTCCCCCTTTAGCTGTAAACATCGTCCCTGTCCTTTAACTTCCACTGTCTGCTGCTGTCTGACAGCCTACTTGTCCCATTTCATTTGAGCATATATGTTTTTTTCCTGTTGTATGGAAAGATGTTTGAAGGAGAGCTAAACTGCCACTCCTGAGCAGTGGCTGTTAGAGCCAGAAGTCCACTGGCAGCTGTCAATCAGGCTGTTAATCCACTTGGGAAGATTTTCCTTACATATAGTAATTTTGCAGCTGCTGTGCATCAATATATTGTGGTTTCAGTTCCAGCTTGGTTTTCTTGGTTTTCTTGGTTTTCTTTGTGTTGTGCAAGTATATTGTTCACATACTGTGATTTGTTTTGTGAATGTATTGAAGCTTATTTTTGGCTGGACATTACCTGCTTTTCACTCTCACTGTTCACTATAGTGGGTGGCCTCTACCTCTCAACCAGCTGGTGAAGGTGGATATTTTTGTGCTCTTGTTTAAGAGTGAGTTTTGCATTCAGAAGTCTCTTATGTCATTGAGTAAGTAGTCAAGACGCTTAGAGCAAGATTTGCTGCCATTTCTTCTGGAGTAATTAACCAGAATTAGCACTGACTTCATTCACACCAGACTTTCAAGGGAGTGAGTGAAATCTGAATCTGTCTCGTCTCTTTTGGCATTCTGACTGCTGAAAATCACAGTAAACAGAATGAGTAACTTCACAGAGCTTATTGATTTAAACTCTGCAAATAGATGTCATGATTATCTGGCTCGGTTTTAGGAGCTGTTCCTGGGTTGAAGTATTATTGATGAAAGCAAATCAGGATAGAGTCCTTGCCTTGGCCCAGGACCATCTGTGTGTAGCTGGGATTGCCCCCATTCATTTGCAATGGTACAGGAACAGGTGATCGAAGTCTTCTTCTTTGGGGAAGACAGGGAACTGTGTTTGCATGTGTACCACCACCACCACAGTGAATAGGGATTGCTGTTCATTCCTTGGAGTGCAAGTAGCTGTATATAATACAGACAATGTAATGCTGATAGAAAGTACTTTCTGCTACAGACGATTCCTTTCTATCTCAGCAGCTGTGAAATGTGCTGAATAATACTTAGCATAATCTATGGAAAATAAGACATTTATCAGGGGCAGCCAACAGACTTTTGGCAATTTTTGCTCTTCTTCTGTTTTCCTTTTTTTTTTTTTTTAATGTATTTTTACTATTATTATTTCTCCCCTCAGGTTATGCTCTGTGGGAGAAGCTTGTTTCTAAGAAACAAAAATGCTGCTACAATACTGAAGAGCAGTGCAAACCAACACTAAAACTGCTCAACTAGTTGTGAAGTCTCAGGAGCATTCAGTACTTCCAATTAAATAAGTTCTTTCAATCTTGGTTGCAATTTCACATAGACTTGTTGGCCTTTCACTAGGGAAAGTGTTTTTAGTGATCAATAAAGTTGTTAAACTCCATGCTTGAGACCCTAAATCAACCCATTGCTCATTTAAACCAAGAGGAAAAGGTGGTGGGTAGAACCCCAAGTGTTGCATGAGTGCCACAGACCTTGCACCTTGCCCTCTGCGAGCTGCTGCTGCTCCCAACCTGAGGGAGGGAGTGCAAGATCAGGCATGCCTAGGATCTGACTGGCACCCGAATTCTTTCATTATTTTATAAAATCAGTCTCACAAGCAAATTGATTGGGTGAAAAATTGGGGTAAATTTGTATTAGAAGAAAAATTTTGATTGTCAGAGTCTTGGAAGGTCATGTGAAAATGTTTGTGCATATCCCCTAAAACTTGAAATGAAATGGGAAGTAAAATAATCTCAAATTCAATAATTTGATGATTCAGTATTTTAAAAAAACAAGATTTCTGAGCAGCAGAGTTTGACAGCATTGGGCACTGGCAAGATTTGAAGATGTCAAATACTTTCACTGTGATATTTGTAACCAAAAAAAGGCTGCAGTTCATGGTCTCAGAGCGCACAACCAGAGAGAAAGCAGGGTCTGTTTATGTGGGAATGTTCTTCTGACAGCTTGATGTTGTGTGGTTGAGCTTACAGCAATGCCAGATCTAGCAGCAGCTTTATTAATCTGTGATAAATCTTGTGCTCCCTGGAGTCTAGACAGGCAGAAAGATCTAAACTGTACATTGTAGATTTGGGGCAGCATTATTCTTCTGCTGAAGTTAATCAGTAGTTAATCACTGCTACAACTGTTGGTGTTGCTCTGAATTTGCTGCTTATGAAGACAAAGATGGAAGAGAGAGGAGTGTTCTTTGTCACTCTCAGATTTATGTCACGAGTTTGACGCTTTTGGACAAGCATAGTTTTCTTCTGTTGCTACAATCTAGGAGCAACTTAAAGTGAATCTATTCTTTCTCATATTTCAAAGCAGAAAATTTGATTCAACTTCCTGGGGTTGAACCAATCCCTACTATATCTTTCTAACAACAGTTCAAAGTTGTCTTTTTCTTCCCCCCTACAACTGAGATGCAGCCAAGACAGTCTCTTCTTCATTCCTGCCATTCAACATCTCACAGAATTTTGACTGCAATAAAACTAAAATTTATCTCTGAGTTTGCCTTCAAGCCTGTTTCTTAGTTCAGTTTCATTTGTGTCCAGATACTGTCTTCTGAAACTAATATACTTGAATTGCTTAAGTAGCAGAAATACTGTTCAGTGATGCATGTTTTCTCTTGGACTTTCTGCCTATCGGGATTTAATATAGTCTTAGAAAACAAGGAAGTCAACCATATCAAAGGCTCATATAGATGCCAGAAAATATAAAAAAATCCCTTATCTGTTTAGTATTGAAAATGTATCCAACACACTGGGAGCATTTTCTGTTGATTTGTGTGGGATGCTTAACATTTCCACCAAATCTCCTGAGGCAGGAGCAAGTGAAGAAGTGCTGGGACTGGTATGGCCACTTGGCTATCAAAAATGGACTGGTTTTGCAATCCAACAGCATATAAAAGAAAATGCAGTTAAGAAATCAAAAGAAAATAGCAACTAAAGCTGTGTAAAATTGGTGAATTATAAGGGTCTGATGAAGGTATAAAGTAACTGCCAGTTCCCCTCAGAAATTTCATGCAACTCCACTTCTGAGTCAGAGGGATAAAAAAGAATCTAGTTTCTTTTAGACATGGGAGGAGAAGTAGCTGGCTGGAATAGAAAATGGAAGGAAAAAGAGATTTTAAATTAAGGTTTAGTCTTTGAGAAGTGCACAGGCAAAACCAGGTGAACAGTCCAGGAGAGTCTGAGGTTGTTGACCACATGCCAGAAGGCCGCCAGGCATTTTGGAAGGGGCCAGGAAAGTGACAGGAGACAGAAGGCAATATTGGAGGTCTGTGAGTTTGGGGAAACCTTAGAGGGGTCTCAGACTAGTTTTCGTTTTTAATTTTTTTTTTTAATCAGCCCAGGACTGAATCCAAGTTTCTAGTCAAGTGTCAAACCTGTGGATAAAGCCCTATGCAGAAAACTGGCTTGTAGCTGCTCTTTCCATTTAAGCATGTATAGGTGACGTGTTTCAGCCTTTTCATTAACCTTTCCTGGTCTAGAAAAATGAATACTGCAAATTGCCTAAATGTTGCTGTGTACCTTAAAAGAGCAAAAGTAAAGCCAAATAGGGGTGTTGGGCTGGGTGGGAAGCACTGATCCTCCAACTCCCCAGTTGCAGCCGCAGGGGCTGTGAAGGATGACCTTTATCCCAGGCATCACCAGTTAATTTTTGTCTTAGTTAATGTAAGTGAAAAGAAATTCCTGTTGGTTTAACATCACTGAGTGTCAAATCTAGACCAAATTTTTGTTAGTGGTACTCCAGCAGCCAAGAGCATATGATTCCCCCTTGTCTGTTGGGTTTGCAGGGTAGGAAAATGTTATGGGGCTAACCAGACTTAGCCAGGAGTCACCGATGTCACTGATATGACAAGACTGACCTTGACTATTGATTTTTCGCAGACCAAGGGTCCTTTGCACCAGCAGTGTCAGAGAAGCTGGAGAAATTCTTTTTCTTCACCATATAAGGGGCAAGATGACTGAGATATTTGTCCAGCAGTGTTAAAAGAAGTTTACTTAATGCAAAGTGGAATTCTGACCTGCAATTGCCTTAATCCGCATTCCTCAGTTTTCACCTGACCACAACCAACCACATGCCAGTGCCACAATAACACGCTCTGATTATGGTAGTGCACCTGTGCTGGGTAGGTTTCCTGGCCAACTTTTTGTTAGGATTTTCCACTGATTTTATCTTTAGACTGTAATGATTTTATTCCTTACAAAGATTTTCAAGCAAATTAACAATTTTCTTTTGGAAAATTACTTTATCTAAATATACTCAAAACTAATCTCTTTTAAAAATAACTTGCTGTTAGTCAGTTTAAGTTCCTCCTAAGAAGTTTGGTTAGGTAGAGAAAAGTGTCTACAAATAACAATACTTTCAATTTTCATGGTTATACTATTATCATTAAGAAATACTAAAGGGAACAGAATTGCCAAATGAATTAAAAACTTATCAAAATCTGCACTGGTGTTCTGACCACAAACCACCAGTTCTGCTGCTTGAATGCATTTTATGTCATGAGGACTTTGAAATATGAGAAGTAAAAGAGAGCACATTTTGTTGAAGAATATATATAAGGTCTGCTAAAAATAAAGCCAAATCTTTACTGCTAGAATTGCAGTGGAGCTGAATGTAATATCTTGTGTCTTAATAAAGAATAACGTCTATGTTGGCAAATAATGAATGTGAAATGAACTCTTTTTGTTCACCTTCTTTTTATGCTTTATATCAATGTCTGTGTTTTAAATTACAAGCATGCTTGCAGAAACTGGTGTAGGTTTCATTCATTTTGTTAATCATTACAGCTTTCCATTTCAGCTCCTTCTGAGTGAACTCAGCTGCCATCCCACTCAGTTCTTGAGTGTAGCCAAACTATACTTACTTGCCATTGATTTTTAAGGTATGTTGGCATAAGTGTCAAGTAGCAAATGAATAAGCTTTTTAGGAGTAGTTGGAATAAATGGTCTGATACTACACAAGAGCTTTTACTATTTTATTTGACTTAAGTTTGGTAAACAGATGTATTTAATTTTGCTGCTACTCTGTAAATAATTACACTAGAACACAAAGCCAAATTTAGGAATTGTTCAGCAACCAAAAAAAAATCCATGAATTCCTATGTCTATTTGAGTCCTTCTGAAGTGGAGCACGCACCTGGTTTTAGGCTACAGTAGGCACTGCTTGCACAGGTCATTCTGCAGAACACGTACCTGCTATGTTTGGCCCGCGAAGGCTGCTTTCTGACTTGTAGTGTTACCTGCCTTGTAGAAGGTCGAGCAAACACCATCATTTTCCACATATGGCACAGTAGTTAATTCAGAAAAAGCAAAGGTTTCTTACATCTCTCACTTATGGGCAGCCTGATGCTGTTGGCTCACTTGGTTTTGGTCAAGTTTTTTGTTTTAAATTTGGTGAGAGGGATTTTAGATTTACACTCTACAGATTTATGCTGTTTCGTTTTTGTTGTTCTAGAGTCTTCCCATGTTTGACTTTTCTTCACACTTTCCCTACACACTTAAAAATCATGGATATTAATTTTTGTAAGTAAGAAATTTCTATGTATAGATTAAGCCTGAAGTACCATACAAATCAGCAATTCAGGCTAAAACTGAAAAAACTGGCATGTGGTGTACCACCAGAAGCCCCAAAAAGCATCTCTGCATTGAATGAGAGACATTGAATTTTACTGCCTGTGGAAATCCCCCAAAGCACAATTAGCCTGGCTAATTATCTACGTATTGATATTTAAGTGTTGTAAGCAAGTGTAGTCACATGCTCGATCTTTATCAAAATTTGAATGGTGCTTACTACCCTAGGCATTAAAAAAGAAAAAAAAAGAAAAAAAGCATCAATTTCAGTATATGGAAAAAAAGATTTTGTGAATAAAGGTCTAGAGAATAAGATGCAGCGTAGACATAGACCGTTGACTGCACAGCAAAGAGTTCTTTTTCAGGAATATCAAAATTATATGTATTGTTGTCCTCAGTAAGAAGCCATCAAAATGTGCTTTAAAGCTACACAGATGTACAGGTTGGAGTGAAAAAGACGAGTAACATCAATTATGCCTTTAGGCCATCAGAAATTTTACTGAATGGAATGAATTTCTCGGAAGGAGATACTTAAATTGGTACCATAATGAGATATATTACAAGACCTGCAAAATAAGGACTTTCCTAAAGACAGTGTTTGAAATATTGTTACCTATTTTCATCTTTCGTACTATGTTTGACCAGGTTCCTAGAATTTCAAGACTTTTTTCACTTTTTGTTATAAGCTGATAAGATCATCTTCATCCTTATTGTTCACAGATTTACATAGATTTACATAGTATTCTTACATCAGCATTTTGCTACTTAAACATTGTGCTTAAAACGAAGAAGAAAAGAAAAAAAGAAGTAAAATAATGAATAGCTGGCAAATTCCAGTAGAAACAACATTTGCATTAAAGCACTTCAACTGAGAAGGAGGGAGAGTTTATGTCCCATATGTCTCATTTTGTTTGCGTGGTTAAGTTCAGCATATATTATACAGAGCTTTTGGAGATTACTTTTCATATTGCAAAAGCATTCACTGGTGTTTTATGTGGTTTATTCTGCATGAGGTATTTCATTCCTGGGTATTCCCGTCATGACTATGTGCAATGTGCTGCTATCTCTTTTAAAAATCAGAAGCAATCAAGCAACTCCCTTTAAAAACACCAAACCAGCATCCCCACAGACACACACACTTAAATTTCTTTTACCCTGAGATATATATGATTTGTATATGATCCTAACAAAATGTGTGTGCATGCACATATATGCATGAGTAGACCACACCCTATATAATTGCATATACATGCGCACAGAAGCACCTGCATACATAGAATGTGAAGCAATTGCACTCAGGTAAATCCTGTGTATAAATTATGTTTCAGTAGCAGCTACTCTGTTTTTGTCTGATTCCTGGAACTGTTCATTAGGTATCACTAAAGAACCTATCATTTGGTAAATGAAACTATCATTGTTTATAATACAAATATACACCCTTACCTTTGTGGTTTTTTGGCAAATGTTACTTGAAAGATTGAAGTCATGGAAAAGAGATTCCTCAAATAAAAGTGTTTCCTTAACACCCTCTAAATCTTAACCTTATGGCATTCTCAGAGCCCAGTATAATGTTGAATTTATCATCTTATATTAACAAGTAGGAACCCAAAAATGAGCTTTCATATATTTTAGAGCACTGCTGTGTATTTTGTGATATAAAAATCTAATGCCCCTCTGGAAAGTTGGTATTAATGAAACTTTCCAGAGTGGAAGACTGTTTTGCTGGAAGCAAAATGTATGGGTTAATCATATTGGATGTAAGCTCTACTTAATTTTTCTGTCTTCCTCCAGCCAATCTCTCTCTTCTGAGTCCCTTACTTCTGTGTCACTAAATTCTTAACTTTCAATTTTTTGTATACAGTACTCTCATGGTTCTGGTGAGGATTCAGTAGAAGGGACTAATAAAACTTGCATGTCAAATATTTATTTAAATCATATTTATGTGCAGTGAATGAGTTCATAAAGGGAGCTATATTTGAACATCTGACTCTTGGGAGCTGACAGAAGATTTCTAGCCATGTAAATGCTACAAGCTGAAACATCAACATGTAGCACTGCAGAATGGTGACGCAAAACTGGGACACTGGCTTTGGCGTAGATATGGAGAAAACCTTGGTAGAAATGCAGCTCTTAATTACTAATTCAAAGAACCATTAAGTTCTTCCATTGTTATAATATAAACAATGGGGAGGGGGTTGGTAATGATTAACATACAGTGCATAGTCTCTAGAACTTCATGTCTTTTCTCAATGTATGAAAATATCTTGGATGATAATCATTATATGCTTGGGAAAGGAATTTATTTTTTATCTCTGTGGATTGCTATATGTAACACATTTCAGGCTTGGAGATAGAATTACATAGTGCTTGTCTCCAGGAGGACCAAATACATAAAAGACAAGTAGCATGTTCTTGAGACTTACATTTTGTGTATCGACTGGATTCCTTCCTGAAATCTGGTACTGCAGCCAGCATTGGGATGTTTCATTTTTGTATTCAAGATGGCTGAATATATCCTGCAGATCCTTTCAGGAAGAGAAAAAGAAGCTTCATTTGGCAGTAGGCTTCATTTCGATGGCTTGAATACAAGGACTCGCTTGATTTTCTCCACTTGTTTACTAGCCTGAATAAAATAACTCTATATGAGAATTAATTTTTGCTCTGGTGCTTGGTCCCAGACTGGGGGAGTCAGGGAACAGGGTTTGGCTCATCCCTGTCCTAAGCCTCCCCAAAACAAATTTGACTAAAAAATTAAAATTCAGACCAGTAACATGCTGAATCACTGGAGACAAAACTCTTTTCCCAGATGAATGTACACCTGGCTTATTCAGATTTCTTTATCCAGCAACAGTTCTATTCCATTAGCTGACCTGAGAGAGGCCTTACAGCTTTTTTTTGGAGGAGAGAGTTAGTAGTAAAATATCCATGTACAAAACCCACAAACCCAGCAACCAACAAAAAAATGCAACCAGCCAAAACAACTTGTGTGATTTAGTCCCATTCAGTGAATTTGCTGTGATGTTTGAAGGCAGAGTTGTAGCTGTCAAGCTTAATTTCATTAAACCAAATTTTGCTTTTTCCCCTAGGACCCCTTAAAGAAGATGATAGTGAATTTGCAGTAAAACAGCTCCAAATAGCTCTGATTTAGGAATTTCACAAGGTTAAGCTAGTTAAACTGAACAACTCGGAACCATTCCAGTTTGCCTATCATATAAGAAATGCCTATTTATTTTATAATATTAAAGTTATTATTGTTAACTTTGATAGTATATTTGTTAATTTTGAACACTAGAAAAGACTCTAATACACATCAGTGTTTTCAAATAAATCACTATACATTTTGTTTGCTAAGATCACAAATGATTGATACCTAGCTGAAAAGAAAAGCCTCAGCTTTCTCCAGGAATTCATAAACGTTGGAAAATATATATTTTTTGAAACTCTGTGTTTTCTAAAGAGTCTTCTGCTGAAAGTCCTAAAGAAGAGTCACAAATCTCGTAGAGATTTACTGATAGTTATGACAAAATCGTAAAGGTCTGCTCGTATCATGACTGCCCTTTTATTTGATGTTGAGTGCTTATTGGCATAGACCCCAGATACTGACTGAAACTCTGCATGTGAAACCAAATAATTACTCCTGATAGGGATAATACATCAGCGTTAGGACACTGATAGTGGTAATTTTCCATGTCATTTAGATAGCAGATAACAGCACTACAGCGACTGATAAATGATTAGCTTAAGTCATGAAATGAGGCACATGTGTGTTTTCCTAGTTAGGTATGTGAGAATTGCATTTAATTTTTATTTATGCAGGCATGTAATGTAGACAGTGATTTCAGATAATGGATATTTAGCAAGACAGGAAGAGAAGAATGTTTTTTCAGCTCACTGCTGAGATATCCTTCTTTTTCCTTCAGTATTTCAGAGCATGTGGAGAGAAGAGGAAAACTCTACATACAGGTCCTACAGATATGTCCCTGAGTAAGATAGTAGTACATACTCTCTCCTTGATCTGTAGTGAGTTTCCAAACATCCTCATATTCATAGGGTGCTCTGTCTTCTTATGCTCCATCTAAATCTGAACTGGAGGGGAGGGGGAAGGAAATGCCTGACTTTTCTTCTTGCTTTTGCTAAGCTTTTTGACATGCAAAATTACCAAAGGAATAGGATTAGAGCTCTCCCCTCTCTGTGAATCCTCCTCGTTTGCCTGTAAATCTGTGTCTGGTTACTGTTCATGAAGATATAGTAAACCATTATCTGTCATAATCCAGTTTCTTATCTGTTAGAGATCAAGATGTGCCTCAGGATGCTGGCTGACTATCCCACATCTGTCTGTGATGGAGGTCTTGCAGCTGTCTCTCGAGCAGCTGGGCTGTACAGCTGTCAAGTGCTAGTGCCTCCACTCTGATTTAATATGGCAATTCCTGTCTTCCGTTTCAGTTTTGACTTCCATTGTGAATCGATTTTCACTTATTTCTGAAATGATGTGCAAAATTGTGTATAAAATATTCATCATGCTTTCCTTAGTGCAGCCAGATGTACTTATTTAATGAAAACAATGAGTCAGAGGTAATGAATTTATTAGCAAAATAGAAAATATGTCTTTTGCCACACAAACCACCTACTTGCCATACACTTCAAGCATGGAAGCTGAGTATTTTGCATGCCTCTTGCTCCCTGTTAAATTATTTATTTTGCTGATAGTCACTTATTTTTGCTGTGAATTTGAATGAGTTGATATGAAGAGAGTGGTAAAAGGCATATGATAAACATTGGAATTGAGCCATGAATGGATGTTGTTAACAGGGGTTTTACCTTCATACCACTTTTTGATATATATTTTCTTCTAAAGTTGGGCTGGTCAGGCTTTAGCAATGCAGTCTGGAAGTCTGTCCTTGTTTGATGAAAAACAGAATATCCTGTAAGATGTACAAAAATTGCAATGAAAGAAGCAATGTGGAAATAAAAGCAGATTCAAACAATTCTTTCAGCCACCCACACCGTCACAGCAAAGCTTCTGAAGGGAGAGAGATGTTTTGGATTGAATGCAGTTTTGATCAGACCATGAAAAAATCATATAGGTCATATTTTAGGGGCTATATAGATGCCTGTGGGCCCAATAGCGATGCCCTTACCTGCACTGAGTAGTTCCTTTCTCCCTGCCTTAGGTTATTGGTACTGCTTCAATAAAGCAGCGCACTTGAATGCATTTATGAGTATTAAAGTAGTAATTTTGGCTGCAGAGGTGGTTTTTGGCAGACATGCTGCTTTTTGAACAATTAGGGGAGAGACGTGTGAAAATGGTGTGCTTAGTCCAAGCCACCCAAAAGTGTAGCTAGAGCTGAAGCAGAGATGAGCAATCTGAATAGGCTGTAAAGTCACTCCTTACACATCTTTTGGCTGCTGGAAATGTGATCTGTCAGCATAAATCCTGTTTTATATAAAGATAGTAAGTAGGACTCATTATAGCTTTTTGGCTGTTTACGTTTCGCTGCTGGCTATCAATACGTGACAAGGCAGTATTAATCTTGGCTCTCTGGGAGCCAGAAGAAGCAGACTGCACATGGGCATCCAGAGGCTGCAGAGGAAGCACAGAAATACACACACTGGAAAAGGTGGAGAGGTCAAGTTTAGCATTCAATCCCTGCTCATGACTAGCTTAAAATATTACCCTTCAGCTGCAAGAAGACTGGATTTCAGCAGCAAATTTGACCAGACAGACCACACAATGAAGTCATCAGTGCTGAGACCCACCAGCTTGAAAAAAAAACAACCCCTGGTGTTAAGACAAATGCTTTGAAGAGTGGTTGATATTAATCAGGTGGTGCTACTGGTTTGGAGTTCGTTAGTCATTCTGTATGAATAAAAATGCTGATAAAGGACACAATAACAGTGCCGAGCCAAGGCAGTTTTGTAACGCAAGAAGCCGCAGATCTGAAATCTACTTAGGGAGAACTGGTTAGGGTCCATTTCAAAATTCCTTAAGCCAAACTCATCTCTGGGCTAACTCCTTTGAAGTCACTGGGGTTACACAAGGAATTAATTTGGCCCTTTGGCTCTGTACATTAGCAGTGATCCTGCTCACCGTGTTGGAGGTTTACTGTTTCAATGTGGTTTCCTCAGAGGAACTTCTTAGATAGCCCATTGTGTTCCCACTGTGGGCAGCCCTCATCTTCCCCACCCTTTCTTCCCATCAGTTTCTTAATTGCTGTAGCTGTTGAACAATATTTTAATTTTTTAATGGTCATCTACTATGAAAAGATCTCCTTTTTTGTATCGAATGTTTGCCTGCAGCTGTATTTGGTAACCGGAAACAAATTTCTAACATGCCAGCACTGGAATACGGCCTTGGTTCACTGAGAGAAGTTAAAATTTGGTGTGCCTGGCTGCGCTTGAACAGCATGCACAGCTGAATCCTGGTAACGTGGGGTTGGATCCGGAATTGCTTCAGTCTGATAGAAATACAGTGTCTGTGTCTGTCCGGGTCCTCCTCCCAGCAAGCAGTATTTGTCCTTATAGTAAGCTGAACCAGAGAACCAAATTGATTGAAAATTAATCCAGAAATTCCATATTCAGCTAAATCTGTTACCTGCCCCTTAGCAGAAGAGGATGTGATAGCAGAAGTAGATGGCTCAGAATTGGCTGGAGGTGACTGACTGTGCTATATGCCTGTGACTGTGACTGTGACTGTGCTGGTCTATATCCCTTTAGCAGTACTCTCCTGACCTGATTGATGTCCAGAGAACATGTCCATGCCCACAGATCTGTGCACAGCACTGACCCCTACCAAGGCTCTCCACCTGCACAAAATGTACCTGAGTCCACATGCCCTCTGAAGTGTTAGCAGAGCTCGAGTCTGCACCCTTCTCCCTGGGAGATGAGTGGGATATCTGTGATGAGCAAGTATCTTTAATCATCTACAGGATTCTTCTGTGTGTGAGGAAGAGAGATGTGAACTGGAAAGAGAACAGTACCAGTATCTAGCATTTCTATTCAAATCCTCCTAGAGATTCAAGATGTGCAAGTACGTAATAGCATAGTTTTTTCTCTGCTGAATGTTGCATACAACCACAGGGGAAAAATAAAAAGTTTTATGTATGTACATTTTGAAGATGAGAACAAGCATTTATGAATACTGGATTACACAATTTTTCTTCTTCTTCTCTCTAGCTCTCTCTCCTCCCATTTTATGGAGAAGGTTGTCACTCAGTGCCCAGGTCAATGAGTCTGACATCCCTCTGCTGAGGGACTGCTTTTGTAGAACTAGACCTACAGTCTGGCCTATAAATTACTCCCATATTTAACAGGCAGGCTGGGTGGTTGGCTTGTCTGAGAGTAGGATAATATGATACTTTGAGGAGCTGAAATATCCACTGCATTGCAAGTTAAAAGTTAGAGGTTTGTTGTTTTGTTGTGGTTTTTTTTTTTCCCGTAGCAGAACTTTTTAAAATATAACAGACTGCTACATAAATATTATTTCTCAAAATATATTTTGTTGTGTTACACTTGCTTCTGAAAAAGAACACTTTGCATTACAGTCTTGGTGCTATATGAGGCTGCCCCTGAAAAGTCCATGTGTTTTCCCTTCAAGGAATTATTCACAGGTTTTCCAGGATGGCAAGCAATGATGGTTGAAAATGTAACTTCTCATCTTAACAAGCAAATGCACACAGCAAATGCACACAACATCATGGGGAATTATGAGATGAAAGTCCACCCTTTAATCAAAAATTCATTCCAAAAATTTTAACATCTTAATTATAAATTTGATTTCAGTCTGGTTTTCGCTGGACTATGGCAAGCAGGTATCCATCTGCTTTGAATTCTTTTTTTTTTTTTTTTTTTTGTGAGTTATTAATGTGTATCGTTCAAATAAAATGGGTGAAAGGAATATGAAGCTGAAACAGTGAAGTCCATCAGGCCTTTCTGGAACAAGTAACACAATCTTTTCCAATTACTGAATCAACAGATCCCTTTTTTCCATATCTTTTTTGACTCCAGAAGAAATTGGTTGGGCTCAATCACTCACTGATGTAGATACATTGATAGCAGTAAGGCATGCTTTCACTTGCACACTGTAGCACAATGGAAGTAAAAAAGACAATCTGTTTTGTGAGTGTTGGAGGGACAATGCGGCGTGATTAGAAGAAGGTTTTAGGTTGCTTGCTGGGTTGGTGGCTTTCACAGTGACAGTCTGAATTTTCTCACAATGAATCTGCTGCTCAGCCCCTGAGGCCCCTGATGGAAGAAGCTGCTTGCTGCCCTGCCTGGCAGCAGCTGGCACACTGCAGGCTGTCTCCTCTGCAGGACAGCCCTGGTCCTGTGCCTGGAAATGGTGACCTTCTGGCTTAGTGTCCTAAAACTATGGTTTATTTCACACATCTGCATCCTAGATTTTTATGTTCTAATCTTCCAACTTCATAACACATGCAATATTCTTGACACAGAGCTGAAGAACATTTCCAACCACACTGCTGCCCAGTCATTACTGCTCAGTCATTTCTTTCAGCATTTCTACCATATTGCAGAGGATAGCATGTAGGTGACTCTTCCAAGTTTTAGAATTCAGATAATGTGGTTTTTTTAAAGCAGAATACACTTCTAGGATGTCTAAATAGTAGAGCAGATGTTACTGGAGTATTTTGAAAGTAAAGGACAACCACTAAAAGATGAGATAAAATGCCTGCTGACCAGAGTGTCTCAGGATAGCAGCTCAGTTGTCATGGTTGACAAGTGGCTCCTTGCAGCGCTGGCTCTTGGAGCTCATTCTTCCGGCACTGTTCAGAGCCTGGACCAAATGGATGCCTTCTCCAAGGAGCTGAGCTGCCTGTGGTTCAGTGACCGCTGCCCACTGAATTTGGAGCACTTGAAACCACAGCCATTGTTGACTGCACCAGTATTTGCTGAGGTTTCAGTGTGTCTCAGGGTCAAACATTTAGGTACCTGCCAAGGCATGGACTCTGCAGACTTTGCTTTCCCAGGTAGGAGCTGGTGTCGCCCCATTCATACGTAAACTATGCAGACAGCAGCATTCTTTGCATTGTATGAGGCATTAGTGCACTCTGCCTCACAGCTCGAGGATAAATACATACCCCAGATTCAAGTTGCAGCAGGTATTAAAAAAATTAAATAAGATCTCTGAAATCATATTTATTAAACCCATTTGCACATGGTCTTTAGCAGAGCATATGAAAGTTAAGTTAAAGGCTCACATCCTCAGGTTTTTTTAATAAGGAAAAACAAAAGGGAGTGAAAACTAGTCTCGCATTGCCATCTGTGATTTTAGTGTTCCTAGTGTGGTTTGTCAAGTTTTGTGTGGAAGTTATGCTAAGTTGTTCTTTTATTTTGCATGCATGTTCTGCAGAATATTTTTAATTTATCTTTTATTAGACAAATGATGGAAGGAACTTGAATGTAAAATAAACATACATAAATGAGTATAACTTTCATCAGAGCAGAATAATGGTGAAGAGAAAATCACTGTTATTACCTCAGCTAGATAGGCATAGAAGTGTAATTTAGTGGAACTGATGTATGCAAACCTGTGGGTATTGGACTGAGACTCAGTGGACCTGGATTAACATTCATGAAATACTTCCCTCACTGGGTCTCATTTCAGACCATACAGGAATAATGTCTGTCCCTGAGAAGTGTTTTGATATATGCTGCTTTCCTTCCTGGGTAACAATTATTTTTAGCCAGTCAAAATTTGTACTTGAGAAAACAAAAGCAATCAAAGCAATAACAGCTGAATTAACAAATGAGTACTTACTTTTCCATAGTAGCCAAAGTTGGAGATGCCCAGGGGGATTCGGCCTGTGTGCATTGCCTGCCAGGGCACCTTGTCGGGGCATGAAACTCCATTAGCAAAACTGCAAGGTTAAATCCAGTGTTCAAAATCTTATTTATATATGGTGTCTTGATGTAAAACCCTCTTGAAATGTAGAGTGTTCTGTTTTTCTGAAATCACCCTTTGTTCATGAAACACTTAGAAATTCATTTAACAAAGCATTTTGCCCATATCCTGCTCTCGCCTTAGATGGCTTTTTTGCAACTGTGTGCTAGATTGAAATCTTAGACTAAGCTTTGGTTGTAACCAAAAAGCAATAGCTCCTTATCTTTTCTGGAACTGACATTCTGTTCTGTAGCTTATTATGTAGGTTTTTGGAGAAGCTGTTAATCTTTCTGTTGCTCTTTTTATTTTTTCTCCACACTTACACAGTGGCTTTTCCTGGACTCAGTCTCAAGTTCAGCTGCTGACGCACAATCCCTGCCTTCTTCAGTGAGAGTTTTTCAAGCCCAAATAGGGTGTGAAACATTAAAAGCTCTTTGTTTCTTTGCTGGATTTTTTTTTTTTTTTAATGGAGTTTTTACAGTCATTTTCTTACTGTAGAACTGAGAAAATTTTTCTTATAATTTGTTTTTATGCTTTAATAAAAATGTTTACTGTCTGACATAAGCCAAGACTTGAAGGAGGGTGGTTAGAAATGTCTTTTAAGAGGGTAGTAGTTTCAAAACTATAGTATAGCATAGTATGCACTATAATATATTAATATATTCATATATTATAGTCTGCTGTAGCACAGTATCATTCCTTTAGTTGTGAAAACCTAATGCAAATACAGAGTCAATGGCATAGTAACCCTTGTAACAATTAAAAACAAGAGAAAACATGTTGAAGTAATCAACTGATTTTGCAACACTGTACACTAGAATGACCAGGTTTTGTATTCAGTATGACAATTTGATTAACTTGTGATTCTTAAATAATTCTGGCTGGGTGGTTCAGGTCTTATTTTGGTGATTTAGATATGTACTCTAAATGAGGATGACATTTAAGATGCAGCTAAATCTTGTGACATGTTTTAATAATTTTTTTCAAGTTCCTGTTATCATTAGGTTTATCTACTGAAAGAAAAAAATCTCAGAAGATTTAATTTTCTCTCATTATGAGATGAAATCTTGTGCAACTTTAGCTTACCTGAATGGGGAAGAAGACACTTCTGCCTCACCTTGGGTCCTAAAAAAGTGAAGTTTATTTTTGCAAATTCTGAATGCAGCTTGGCTCTCCTAAATAAGATTTTCTTTTTCCATATGATACTGCCTTATTCCCCCTTTTATTTTCTTCCCCTCCCCAACAGAAATTGCAATTCCTCCTGAGAGCTGTTGCCACAGTTGATTTTGAAGTAATTTCATTCAAGGCGGCTTTTGCCCCCGCCAAAATCTAACAAAACTCAGTGTCCCAATTTGTGTGCCTTCTGAGGCCCTTATACATATTGTCAGTAGGTATCCACCATTTACCAAGGTCTTTTTGTAGCATGCTCCAAATTGACCAATTTGGCCAAATTGGTCAAATCTGGTCTTACACTGTAAAAAAAAAAGTAAACAAACAAAAATATCCCTCCTTTGATCTAAAAACAAACGTTAGAAAGACAGAATTTATAACCTAATCTAAAGGTGTTCCCACCTCAGTTGCCTTCAATCGTCCCCATGCAATGAGGGATGGCTGGAATACAGCCACACAAAGCACGAGGAGAACTGGGTGCCAAGCAGGTGCTCCAGCACTGCCAACTGCTCCTCAATTTCTTTGGTGATTTTAGAAATGGGCAATGGTGCTGCTGCTCTTTCCCTACCCTTTGTCAGCTACATCCATTCATATAGTCAGTTGGTTGAGGATCCCTGCTGGAAACTGTATAGTGCCCATCAGTAGGAGGGAAATAGGATAGGAGTGTGTAGGAAGGTAGGCTTGGTGGCTCAGGTTCACCCCCAGTCAGCCCCACAGCGAGATGATCCATCAGATGGATGCTGGTGTGGGATCAGGACATGAGGACAGGCCAGCTTCCACTGCCCCTGCCTCCATGTCACTGTGTCAACTGTGGCTGTTTTCATCTGCTGCTGGTTTTGTCTCAAGAGGAAAAGAGATGCTTACAAGAAAGGCTTTCTAGAACTAGGATGGAAAAACCACTCAGTTCCCTTTGCATCAGGCTGAAAAAAGATTTTGGCCATAGCAGGTTGAAGTATCTCAGAGATTTCTGAAAATGAATGTGTTTCACAGGTGTTACAGACCCCCTTCATCTGGCAAGTACTCACAATGTGAGTTTGCAGAAGCCAACACCTTGGCCCTAATTAACTGGACCTAGTCCATAGTCTTCACGTCACTTGGCCTTATTAAATGTTTATATGCATCTGTGGCAATTCCCCATATTAATTCCTCATTCTATTCAGCATCTAAGTATTTCAGACAGAACAAATAATAAATGAAGCTGAGGAACCAGTACTGACTAACAAGTTAAGAATTAAATTGCCTGTGCTTGATAATGAGTGAATTGCAATTCACAGCATGGTGTGGATAGCGTGATGGTGAAAAATGAAATTGCTGCTAAGTGAAGAAAAAGACTTTATAAAGGATCTTGTAGTCAATGACCAAACAACTTTCATGTGTAAAGACTTTGTCTTATTATCATGCTGCAAAACAAGAGCTATGTAAATATCTGTATTTGGCCAGAATGAGTTTAGAGAACAACTCCCTCAGCAGAGCAGAAAATTAAGTTCAGTGAACTTTCAGATGATAGTTTTTCTTTTCCATTACCTTCCAGTGCTAACAGTTGGTCCTCTCAAAACTGGATCCCACCGCTGCCTTGGTGGCTCTCACACCTAAATGTGTTCATTTTGAGCATTCACCCCAAACTGCTTCATTAGCTGTGTTGCTCTCTAGTCCTTTTAAATTTAGGTGGTAATCTGTTACTTTTAAGAGATACCAATGTAACCAAGCCTTAGAGCTAGCTGCTTGCATTTTCTTCACTTGCCACATTCATGCAAAGTTTTATATTCTTTTGTTGCCACGGTTTTGAAGGTTTTTGAAGACTGAGATAAAGGCTGGAGTTGAATGTTTTCAGCTTCACAGAAGGTGGAGGTTTCTCTTAATTTGAAAAAAAAGAAAATATATGAGAGGAACTTAAAAGATCACTACAGGGGTCTATCTGTTCTCATTGCATTCTGTATAGCTTTAGCTTATAAGGTCTTTTGTATCTAGATTCTCTTGTGAAAATTTCTATATGTTGGGGTGGAGGTCAGGAAGAAATAAAACTATTCTCTGGAGGAAGACTTGTTAAATCCAGAGTAAAATGGGCGTTTAATTTTGTGGTGCCTCTGCTTACGCTTTCACAACTCCAGATGTGAAAGTAGTGGCCAGCTGAAATGACAGCTCCAGTACAGGTCTGAGTAGCCTTCTTCATGGTGCAGCCTGGGTGAGTCAGGTCCAGAGCCTAGTGTCAAGCACCATGCCATTTTCTCTCTCTGTGCCTTTTAAAAATTTCTTCACTGTAGCAAGCACTTGGAAACTTCTTGCAAGATAAATGAACTGTGATGGTAAAGGGAAGCTGAACGCTTTCCAGGATTTAAGAAGAGATGTAGTATTTCAGATTTAAACAACACTTTCTGCGAGAGAAAAAAGTGTGTATTTTGAAAGGTTGTTGACTAAAAGACTTCATGTGTGTTGGTGCTTTATTGCCTGAAGTCCAGTTAGAAGGTTTTTGTTTAATTTGCAGAGGAAGCCAGCAGTGTTTTAATGTGTAACTCTTCAGAGGCACAAAGTTTGCAGTATACAGCCTAGAGTGGTAGGTCAACAGAGGTTATTTGAAGGATGGGAACAACCAGATAGATCAATTAAAAATGTTTGCTAACTCTATAATATTGAGTGACCGGGTGGAAAAATCCCATTGGCCCTCATTTAGAAAGCAGCATTTAAAAAGTCTGCTTGCTATCTGGTTGTGGTGGGAAAACTCATGCCCTTGGAAATGCATCCCTCAATGTCCTCAGGGTTTTCTCTGTGATTTGTAACTGCTGCACTCCTGACTATGGTGATGTCCTTCTGATGCTTTGCCAACTTGCAAAATTCTTTGCTTCCTGTGATTTGCAAAGGAACCTGAGTTCTGAAATTGTGCTGATGTAGTGTTTTTCCTCAAAATTTACTGCAAGAGCACAGCAGGCCAAACAGGACAGCATCCAGGTTACCTTGTGCTGCTTCCAAAAGCAATGCTGTTAGAAAAGCTGAGGGAAGCAATCTCTGTGAAGTGGAAAAGGACAGTAGGAATGTGTAAAAATTGATTAAATCCAAAACCAAGAATATATTGCAAAAAAAAAATTGCTTTGTTTATTTTTAGCACACATGGTAGTACAAGTTCTTTATGCTCCAAGCAGCAGAAGAATAGAAAGTGACCAGTAAGCTGAATAATTTCTTACTGTCTTTGTTTGCCCCCCTCAAGGGCATCTGACCAGAAGGGGCAACCAAAATGGAGGGTTGATGCCTGTTCTACCTTAATCACCATCTCCCTTTTCTCAAATCTGCTCTCTGCCCCATCCCACCCTCCTGATACCTACTTGCTTGCACTCAAGTAGATGATGCTGCATCTCATCTCTTTGTGAGAGCTGCTGGTGGACTCTGGCTGGTGCATGGGCACTGATTTAGGCAAATTAAGTATGTCTCATTGTTTTAACAGAAGCAGCTTTTATTACCTCTTCTTTCATTTACAAGTCCTTAATTCAATCATCAGGGGTTTTGCTGTCAGAAAAATCAGGTCTGGCTGACCATGGCAAAGCAGAAGTCTGATTCTGCCAGATCTCTTTGGGAAAGCAGAAAAGAAGACAGCAAGCATTGTTTGCATCAGTGAATTGCCAATTCATTAGAAGGATGAAAAGAGATGTAATGGATTCATTAAACTGGTGCTGAATTAATTTTTTCTCTTTTTCCTAGTATTTTAAAAATACTGTTTAAAATTATCATGTTTATTTAAAAAGCGTGGTAGTATTAGTGCGTGCAGATAAAAATGTGAGACCTGTAACAAACTATTTTCTGGAATATCAGGGACCTGAGAGCATAAAAGTGAGACCAGAACGGTTAGATCATGTTTATTTGAAATTTCACAATAGCATAGTTTCATTCCTACATATAATTTTATGTCTTTGAATGTTTGAGGGTTTTTTGAATTGTAAACATTGAAAAGTTGGAAGAAACCAGCTAACAAAGACAAGACAAAGTAATGAAAAACCCAAAACCACTGATGGGAATATGCATTGTGTGACAGAGGTTCACTGATAAACCAGAATAAGAGACTATGAATGCAAACAGATTGTTACTGCAAATAGTAATATGCAACATATGTCTGTGGTTAACAGAATGGCTTAGATGCCATGAGAGGTTGTGGTAAATGTTTACGGTAAAGAAGGCAGTCATTGCTAGTATGAACGTGAAATTTCTGACCGTATCAGAAACTTTATAAATGCTGAACTTAGAAACCCATGAGTACTTGGGAGAGTTCTCTTTTAAATCTGGTCTAAAATACATGAGGATGATCTTTCATTTCCCACACAACATCCTTATCTCCAAATTGGAGAGACATAGATTTGGAGCATGGATTATTTAGCGGATAAGGACTTGGCTGGATGGACACAGCTGTACAGTTGTGGCCAATGGCTCTATGTCCAGGCTGAGGCTGGTGACGAGTGTTGTCCCTCAGGGCTCTGTCTTGAGACCATTACTCTTCAGTATCTTCATCAATGACACAGACAGAGGGATCGAGTGCACCTTCAGCAAGTTTGCCGATGACAGGAGGATGAGTGGGGCAATTGGCACAACACAAGGATGGGATGCCGTCCAGAGGGACCTGGACAAACAGAAGTGGACCCACAAGAACCTCATGAGGTTTAACAAGTCCAAGGGCAAGGTGCTGCACCTGGGTCAGAGTAATCCCAGACGTGAGCACAGACTGGGAGAAGAACTCATTGAGACCAGCCCTGTGAAGAAGGGCTTGGGGGTGCTCATGGATGAAGAGCTGGACACGAGCTGGCAATGGCATTTGCAGCCCACAGAACCAGCTCTTTCCTGGCCAGCATCCAAAGCAGCTTGGCCAGCAGGGAGAGGGAGGGGATTCTGTCCCTCTGCTCCGCTCTGGGGAGACTCCACTTGGAGTGCTGCATCCAACTCTGGGCCCCAGCACAGGAAAGAACTGTTGGAGCAGGTGCAGAGGAGAGACACCAAGATGATCAGAGAGCTGGAGCACCTCTCCTGTGAAGACAGACTGAGAGAGGTGGGGTTGTTCAACGTGCGGAAAAGAAGGCTTTGGGGGGACCTCACTGAAGCCTTCCAGTACCTAAATAGAGCTTATAAAAAAGAAGCAGTGTGACTTTTTACATGGGCAGATAGTGGTGGGACAGAAGGGAATGATTTTAAACTAAAAGAGGAGAGATTTAGATTACATATTAGGAAGAAATTCTTTAGGGTGAGGGTGGTGAGGCACTCAAACAGGTTACCCAGAGAAGTTGTGGATACCCTATCCCTGGAAATGTTAAAGGCCAGGTTGGATGGGATTCTGAGCATTCTGGTCTAGTGGAAAGTGTCTCTGCCCATGATGGGGGGATTGGAACTGGATGATCTTTAAGGTCCCATTGTATGATTCCATTATTGCATTTTTGATATGGCTGGAAATCTTCTAACATGATGAGCAATTGGATGAAACTCTGATTGTTTCATGATTTGACCTCCTAAGTTTAGCCATCCTTTGGTAGCTTTTATTGCATGTTTTTAAGACAAAAGATTATGGCACATTCTAGAATATGGTGAACTTTTTGTGTTCATGGTCATGAAACACCATCTGTAACTTCATTCTTGACTATTGCCTGCTCCTACTACAAAGATAGTGGAAGCTGAATCTGTTTATTTCAAGATATATTCTCCATTCATTCCTTGGAAATATGAAATTATATTAATCTTTAGAAGGTTTTCAGACTTTTTTTTGCAAGCAGCTGCTGAACAGATGGTAGAATATTAAAATATTTTAGCATATAGTTATCTTCTCTGGGTTTTTGTTGTTCAACACTTTTGAAGTACTTTTGTTTAAAGGATATTTATATTGACTTCCAGTCTGACAACTTTCTTCATGCTAGTGTTTGTTAAATGATGCACTAATTGTTTTCTTATAAGCTTTTTGTTCTTGTGATTTAACCTGTTTTTTTAAGAGAAAATATACTGGATTTAATACTTTAGATGTAGTAAGCAGGAAGCGTCAAAAACACCTTACCAGATCTGGAATTTGCATTGTAGTATCCTAGAAAAAAAAAAAATTCAAAAATTACTCTTATTATTCAACTCATTGGAAGATACAGTCCTACGTTCAGAAAAATGGATGCCTCGTTGTGTCCTGCTGACAGATGGCAGGCAGAGAAGTTTGAAGATGTGGTTTTGGATGTTTTGTGAGCAGCTGTGTCACTGTTGCATATGACAGCATTCTGACAGCATTCTTACTGTGTAGCAACTTTCTTAAATGAGTTGGAAAACTTCAAAGGCGTTGCATCTCCAGTAAAATAACATCTGCATTCAACCATGCCTCTCTGCGTAAGCCCAGTCTTGGACGATGATGTCTGTCCATGGCTCAGAAAAGCTGTGTGTTGGGATCCCCATTACTGTCTGAACTGCATCTGGTTCCAAATAGTTTGATGTTTTTGCTGGAGGATGGAGAAATCGTGGTGGAAACCACAGAGCTGGTTGGGATACAAGAAGTAGGATGTGTCAAGTTTTGGAATTTAGTTTCTTCTGAGTCAGTCTTTTGAGGTTAATAAGCGCTCATGCTGCTTTCTGTGGGATAGCTTTCTAATCCTTCCTTCTGTACTGTTTGTTGACCGCAGGAAAACATTGCCTGGAAATAAAGGGAGAAAGGAATTTTATTATTAGCTAATTGTAGACTTAGGATACAGCTAAGGATGCAGTAAGTGGTTATGTTGATACTATTTTCATAATTGATAGGTTATTTTTTCATAATTAATTTATCTAAGAATGATGCTAAGTAGTCTGGGGTTTTTTATTACTACATTGTGGTGTAAATTTCACAAATGTTTCAAATTTAGAGATTTGCATTTATATGGGCATAAGATATATAAATTCATAAAGATGAGTACTAGATGGAAGATTCAACCATTTAAAAAAAAAAAAAAACATTATTTATGTTCCTCAGAAGAGACTGTTCATGCATTTTTCTGAGGGGCAGTTCAGGAATTAAAGAGACCTATTACTTTTAACAAAAAATGGCTTTAAAAGGCCAACATTGCAGAAAACAAATTAAAATCAAGGACAATTTTAACATCAAAACTAATTTTCATCTTTTGGTAATTTGACACTGGCAGACTAGAAGAGCTTTCAGAAGGGATGATAGCACTTTTTGCCTCTGAAATTGCTCTCACTAAACTTCTCTGGTTTTGCCTTTGTGATAAATTTACTGATCATCAGAATCCATCACAGGATAGCTGCCACACCACTTCTTTGATTTGATTTATGTTAATATATTACATTAGGAAAAGCAGAAAACTAAAAGTCATTGCAAGGTCTTTCAAAGACATAAATTCAGGAAGCAAGGTACAGTTTTGCGCCTTTAAATGCACATGAAGAAGAAAAGCTAATACAGATTAAGACTTCCTAAAAGAGAGGACACTTGAGAAGTTGCAGAAGGCATGGCTAAGTCTGATGTATGGGCAGTAGGATTAGATTTATAGACCGCAAGGAAACGGTAATAGATGTTCGTGTTTAAGTTGCAACTTGAGATTTTTCTGCTTATTTTCTTTAGGGTGCTGGCAAAATAAGTATTTTACACAAATACTTGGCTCAAATTGTTTTACTTATTCTCCTGTGGGTCTCAGAGTAGATACTTGAATTGAGCAAACTATTTGGCCCCTAAAGCTATTGTATGACAGACTGCTAACATATCTGCTAATCTGAAATACAGTAAGCATATAACTGAAGTGTTTATTGCCATTACAAATATAGCCTTGAATCTTTTTAGAAAGAATAACCCTTGAGTGATTGCAGCCTTTGTTTCTTTAAGGTTTTTGCTTTCCTTTTGCCTTCTGTTCCCCTTTCTCTCAAGATACCTTACAGCAAGGCTATATCTGAATTCTTTCTTTGGTAGTGACTTGCCAGTGGTCCATCTTCACAGAATTGTATAGTCACAGCAAAAAATGCTTCAACTCCTACTGAGAAGGTTTGCAAGAAGACTTTTGGTCCTGAGTTGCTCTTGAACCCCCTTGGAGGAGAGAACAGCATGTCTTGCACAGGGCCAGGAGTTGGACTCGATGATCCTGATGGGTCTCTTCCAACTCAGTATATTCTGTGATTCTATGATTCTGTAATCTTCCATGTGCTGCGTGTCATGGGTGCGAGCCTCGCTGCGCTGAAGCCACAGCCCCGTTGCTGCGTGCAGCCTTTGGGGAGTTTACCTGATACAGTGTGTGCAACAGGGTTTGCAACTGAGAGAGCATTATCCTTCAAGTTCCTAAGGTAACTGTTGTCTTGGCTGGTTGGGATATTATTTTTATGTTGAGCTTTAGGTCACCTTAGGGAATGGATCCTTCAGCTCTTCATTAATGGACCGTGGCTGTTCAGCTGCAGAGCCCTGCACGTCTGTGTAATTGCTTCAACAAGCTGGGCTTTGGCTCAGTGGTTCCTATCCTGTATTTCTTGGTGGTTGAAATAGAATTGCCCAACAAGCATCTTTTACAGCACAAGAGGATAGTTTGTGCACCAGGTTTTTGCAGTAAGTGTACATTTATGCAAGTTTTGTGGTGTGCTATTAGTAAGCCTTGTAAACTCAAACTTTCAGAATTTCTCATTACTCTGCTCGTGTCTCAGCCCCCACTCACCACTTGGTCTGTCAGCCTTGTGTCAGCCAGTTCTTAGCTGGAGTTCCCTTGGTCTGAATCACAGTATTAGTTTTTATACATTTTAGGTTTTTTTTTTTTTTTTTTTTTTTCCTGCTTCACAAAGTCTGCCTTATATCCTCTTTCACATGAGAACAACAGTGGTCTATTACATTAATTTTTACATTGTAAGGGAATTATATTAACTCTTGCACTTTGTCCTGGGCCCTAGTCCAAGCTTGAGAAACGAAGCCTTGTACCAAAGTATCAGTGCTTGCTTCTGTTTTCTTCCATGTATTCACAGTCTAGGTCTTAGATCGGAAATATATTCAGTAACTCCATTTCTGGTGCTTAGTCTCCATCTACCATTGTCTTAATTTTGGCAGGAAGCTAACCATCAGTGTGTCTGGAAGGATATACAGAGAATATAGAGGGAAATGCAAGTGACGGAATTACAGAATGGTTGAGGTTGGAAGGGACCACTGAAGGCCACCTGCTTAAGCAAGGACACCTAGAGCCAGTTTTCCAGGACTCTGTCCAAACGGCCTTTGAGCATCTCCAGGGATGGGGACTCGGCAGCAGCTTCGCTGGGCAATCTGTGCCAGTGCTTGGTTACACTCAGAGGTTCCTGGTGTTTGGATGGAGCCTCCTTTGTTTCCATTTCTGCCCATTGCCTCTTATCCTGTCACTAAAAATAGCCTGGCTAATGGAGATTAATTATTCTTCATGCATTCCATGACTCTCTTGAATTGGTTTCCATAATTCCTCCATGCTATGCAGGTTATTAGCCTCTTCCTGTTGGAGCTCAAAATGCTGGTTTCTACCTTTACAGTCCTGGGCCACACAAGAGTTTGGGTTTTTTAGTTTTCCTGTGTAGTATCAGTTCTGAAGCCACCTTTAAATATGACGAGTATTCAGAGGTGTATCTGGAAAACACTGCTGTCAGCATAGCTACCCCTCCATCATAACCTGAGCAACCAAGCCAGCAGTATGAAATGCAAAGTGTGGCATACAAGCGTCTTCATGCCCTGCATCTCCTTTTGGTGGCTGAAGTATCTTTTAGAGGGTACAGTTGCCAACCATGGCCTGCCAAACTGCCATCATGAGCTCTGCTGCTGTAAGTCACCTTAGTCTTGATTAAAATTTCACATAACTTTAATCCGAGGCATTTAATCAGCTGTTGAAATATAAAAGAAACATTGATGTTATGTTTTTGTCCCACAGTAAGGTCTGTGAGTCTGTGATGTGTCTCAAAGCAAATATGACAACACTGCAAAAAGGAAAAGAGATTTTTGCCATGTTTTATTCAACTCTAAAGTATTATTGTATGATAATATTTCTGTTAATATGAAGCAACAGTGGAGAAAGGTGGTGAGGAAATAAACTCCCTGTTCTTATTTAGTAGAAGATTTTATTGGATACTGTGGGGAAGAAAAAGTCCTGATGGTGGACAACATACGAAAATAAGACCTAGGCTTAATTTTCTTAGCAAGTAAGAATTTCCCAATCTGTTAGGTGAAGACCTGAGTTGAGATCAAGAGAGGTCACCCTTTCTGTTCCTGTTTACAAGTCAGTGGGTATTCCAGCAGTACAAAGAAAAATCTGATTTGTAAAATGAGCAGCATTCCTTGAATAAGTTCTGTTTTCCACAATTTTCTGTAAGCATTGTTTTTCTTCAAAGGTTCAAGTGCCAGAAAATTAGTTTAACAATAGCTGAAACACAATTAGAAAATGCACGGACATGTTCTTCACCTCTTTTCTTCCTTGTATGGTCTTTTTGCAGAACATCTGTGATCATCTCACTTGACATGGAAGTAAAATGATTATTTTTTTTTCAACACTAGCTGTAAATCAATGGGCTGAGTCTTTTTAAGCATTGGAAACCAGTGTTTTGTGAGTTGCAGAGGTAGAATATAGATATGTCCCATATACTCTGTTTTTTCATTGTAGGTATTGATGTTTGTTTGGCAAAATACTGTTTTTATGCAGCTTAGGTTCTCTTCTTATTCGCAACCTCAAAATTTTAAGGTTCTTGCATTTACATCTATTGCAGCCCTGTCTGATTCTTTTCAGAGCAAGAGTTTTGTTCAAGTGTTAGTGTTGTTAGAAAATAATTTGCTATCTGGAATTAACTACAAGCGCAGTCTACTCAAGTTGGTGTTTCCTGTGTGAATGGAGCAGCCCTGTTCTCTATATCAAGCTAAGGTCTGAGAAGTCCTGTCTCTTAGCTGAGGGGCTCCTGCTCCAGCAACCCACTGTATGAGTGTGTGTGTTTGTGTGTATAGCGAAAAATATGAGATTTACCAACCATTTTTAAGGATTGTTATTCGTATCTTGACTTTGGAAGGACATCTTTTCTTGAATTTTGAAGTGCAGGAGTTTCAGGCACATTCCTTGCTTTCTTCAGTGTTTGTTTGAAAACTAACTTTACTTGTTTCTCCAGAGACAAACAAGAAAAAGAGAATACCTATAAACCGTGTTATTCAAGAATATTTGTGTATTTTTCAGTAGTTTTTGAGGCTATATGTTCACATCATTTTAGTGAAACTGGACCAAAGCATAACTGAAAATATTTATGTTCTTTTTACTGAATTTACTGATTTACACGCCCCCAAATTAGAATGTCGTGTATTATATTTTGGGAGGTTTTTTGTTTGTCATTTTCACTTTTCACATAGTAGTAACCTGTATAAATTGCTTTTTTTTCCCCTGTATGGTGTCTTCTTTTTTCACCCCCGATTGCAATGTGACTTTCTATCTCCACCCTGAATTTTGTATATGGACCTGTATAGCTTCTGGGTAGGGCTGTGGCTACTGTGTTTCCCTCCTTACTAATCTGGCATAAAGAACTTTGTTGGTTGTTTTATCTCCATCTGTGCTGCATAATCCCGTGTGGAATGTAATGCAAATATGTTTCAGATAAACTCCTTGAAAAACTTGTTATTGTTTTGACTGTGTGGTGTCACTGAAGAAGCACTTTCTAAACCAGGAATGCACAAGAGCATGAGTTTGGAAAGTGTGCAGTTAAATCAAGGGGCCTGATAATGTCTCTGGAGCACAGCATGGTTGTACTGGAGGTCTCCTGTCCAGCAGGAGGGATTGTGGAAACTTATTCCAGCGGCTGAGTCCAGATTCAGGGGTGCCTACTTTGAGCAAAGGTGTTGCACGTACATCCCTTTTGCCTGTGGCAACTCAAAGCATCAATGAATTTGTGACAGATTCCTGTCTGAAAGCAGTAAAGTTCCATGAATTCAAGAGTCTTTATTTCCCCTTGCCAGCGTGCCCAAATTTGGTATCCACAAGCTGGGCACGGGCAGTGGCGCATGGGTAGATGCTGTGTGGCTCAGCAGGCCCAGCACTGCCCTGGTAGCAGGGGTGCGTAGCACCTGGAGAGAGGTGTCAGCTCCAGGAACTGACTCAGCTTCTGCTGAGTTCCTATCAGCATGCTCTGCCAATGGCTTGGAAAAGAAAAATTACCTCTTTCATACCGCCACTTAAACATTTATGGTCCGTATCCTAGATCGCTTTTTCAGAATTTGACCCTGGCTGTTAAGTCACTGTACTGCTTTTGAAAGTTGTCCTGAAGCCTACAGCCAGTTTTTATTATACCACTTGGCTTTGGTAAATCTTGGAAATTGCAAGTCAGCTGTCACTTTTGCTTTTATTAGGAAAGAGAAACAAGCAGGAGTTTGATAATTACATGATTAAGATGTTTATTTGAGCTTTTTACTCATTTGTTGACAAAATCTGGTCAGTGTATAGGAAATTTATAAATTAAGATCTGTTTGAAAATTGGAGTAGCTTGTAATATTCCTGGACTTGTTGGCTCAGGGAATGAAGTGCTTGTCCCTAGAATATTGAATGTTGTGTGTCAGGGGGAATCAAGGATTCCCCAGGTCATCCTGGCAGTAGGATTCAGTGGCGACCTTTTAGCTCAAGAGGAAGCTGGGGGCCCTTGGTGCAGGCATCTCATGCTCCATGGGCACTGCAACTTCCTTGACCTGTACTCTGAGAGCACTAACCAGGTGGGTACTTCTTGTCACTTGCAGTGGTTATTTGGTTGGTACATGGTTGATCTGTAAAATATCCTGTTCCCCTCATCCCTCATAGTCTGTGCTGGAGTTGGCACAGATAACTCTTTATACCCTGTGGCCTTCTGGACAACACAATTCCTTCTTCTGTTCTGTTAAGTTTAGCTCAATGTACTGTTAATCTCAGAGCTGAAAAAGATGTGGGAATGTTGAGCTGAAAATACTTGTATTTTTCTAAATCCCCCCACCCTCAGACCTTGCCTTGGCTGTGTTCTCATTTCACGTTTTCACAACACTGGAGGAAGCACTGCCAGTTTGAAGTGTTTTCCCAGGCTGTGCAAAATCTCTTTTCATAATTTATAGCCTTGAGGTAAAACTTTGCAGTGCCTTCTCATATTCTACTAAGTAAGACAGATGCCTGTTTTTTATTTCCATACCTGGAGAACACAGGAATATGATCACATAGATCATAGAGATACCTAGCCACTTTACGGGTACATGCATTTCCATGAATGTTTCAGGCTGATGCTTTTTTCCCTTTTTGAGATGTTATGTTTCAATGGAGGCTAGAAGACCGGTTTTTCCCGACAGCGAGCCAATTGTAGGTGCAGCTTTCCCCAGGCCCTCTTCTAGGGAAGGCAGCTGAGCTGTGCATGGGTTTTGTTCTGCTGTGGGCAGTGGAGAAAACAAAAGGTTGCATGTAACTACAGCTGAAAGGAACAAGTCAGGAATACAGAGAAGATTGATTACCTTCCAGTACAGTTTTGTGCCTGGATACTTTCCCAGTACTTTCCTGTCACTCTCTCACATCTGAGTGGGATTTCAGACCATATTTCAAACCTAAGGCCACTTACAGATACGTGGTGACTTTAGAGGACACTGTAAGTAAAAAATGGATTTGATGCAACAGATAACTCTTGGAGCTTAAAAGGTGATGAGAACAAATGTTATGCTTAGCCCTGTTCAGAATTTCTCTGAACAATATAGAATAAGCCAAGATTAAAGAAGTCACACAAAAATGTTTGCTACAATTTCATATTGAGTCTTCAGGCTGCAATTCTAGATCAAACTATTAAAAAATAAATTTAAAAAAAAAATTAAAAAAAAAAAGTTAAATTCTGTCTAGGATATTTGCCCGAAAAGATAGCGTTACACCCACAATATATTTTGCCTGTTTGGACAGAATAGTATGTGTAGAAAAGCCTGGTCTGTGATCAGAAGTAACTTTTTATGAGACATAGAAAGCACTGCCAACTGCTAAGCTATTTGTGGTACCGTGTTATGGCTAGCAGAGGAGAGCAGGGTTGCACTAAAGCTCTTAACAGTCCTAAAAATATGTCATTAGGGGTGTGTGCCGAATGCTGACCAGCATTAGCGTGAAAACTGCATGCAGCCTTGCTCACATTCACCCACAGTTACTCAGATATCAGCAGAAATGCAAGGGAAGATGCAATGGGTGTCTTGGCATTGTTGGCAAGAGCTGAACCGCCTGAAGTTTCTGTATGACATTCACAGCTTGCTAAGGAGGTACAGTTTAGCTCCCCAACTATAAGATGCCCATGCTGCAGCAGTGTCTCTCCTGCTCTGAGGGAAGAATTGAGGCAGAAAGGAAGCATTAACATCTGTGGAAACTTGGGTTTGGGGAGCTACACCTTTCAATCTGAATTACTGCTCTGATTGCTGAGGTTTTTGAAAACATCTTTCAAAATAGCTTCTAAATTCTCTATATTAACTGCGTATTTATGCATTGTTGCTTTAGAAGCTGAAAGGACTTGGGACCGGGTGGGAGAAATTGCAATAATTCAAATGTACAGGATAAAGAATTGAACTACAGGAAAATCCATAGGCTTCTGTAGTTACAGGATTTTATGCAGGCTTAGAAAATGTTTTAACAGCTTCAACTGTTGAGTGTACACAAGCAATTTCAGAGTTGGCAAAGTTGTAATCCCAAATTGTATTGCATTTATGGCAGTAATTTGGCAATAATTGTAACATTAAGAACTGGGATCAAACAGTTGTCATGGTAAGCCATTGTATGTTAATCTTGATTACCCACTTACCAGAATATTTTATTTATATGTCTGAATAAAAAAAAAAAATTCTTTTGAAGAATTTCAGATTCTCAGGAAACATGAGAATTTCAGAGACAAATTTTCATCATTGGAGTTTAAATAGTGATTTGATCTGAAATTGGTATATAAAAGGTAAATATCAGTTTGTCTTTGTAAAAGCTTGATTATGGATAAGTTCTGATATGAGATGTTTATTTTATGACATTAATCTTAAATGCTTAAATAGAAAAGATGTCATAAATGGAACAGGTCATGATATTTGCAAAGTTCTAAACTCAAATGTTTTACTTCAGTGTGACTTCTGAGCATTTTTTTAACCTTTAACACGGATCCAGACATGCCTATCCAGAGAGTTTCTCAGTGGAACCACAAATTTTCTTCATGAGTTACTCTCAGTTAAATTACATCCTTCCTCACTGAAAAGGGGCTGCATGATGGGACTGATGGTTATGTATAAAAATCCAACTGCAGTCACATTACTTCTCTTGTCTGTCCAAACTGCAACCTCATCGTGAGACACTTATCATGCCCTGAGGAGACCTTTCAAAAGCGCGCATTTTAAATGCATGACATTTTAAACAATACCTGAATAGCAGCATTCTATTTCAGTGCTTAATTATGGCTGAATGTATGTGTTCACCAAAGGTGTTGCTGCAGCATTTGTAGTTTCCCTTCATCTGATGCTGCTGAGGTTCCAATGTGATGCGATAACATTCACTGTTTCGTGCTCTGCAGGAGCACTGGGTTATTTTTGCTGCACTGGCAGCTGTTTGATGGGGCTAAATCTGAGTGGCCAGAGGCTTATTTTCTGTAAGGAATTGCACATTTGGCAGATTGGGTTTATGTGTGAAATATCCTGCCCTTTTGGCTGGAGACCACAGGGTCCATAAGCAGAACAGGTGGATGTGGACGTTTTTGTTTTGGTTCCAGCTCATGTCACCCCCTGGTTGGAAGTCACCCCACAGCCCTTCATGCCAGGGTGTATTGCCTGTGGCAAAGCAGCCCTTAGCTGAAGGTCTGTTGCTGTCATTAGAGCAAACACTTCAATGGTGAGAGAGACTTGAGGAAATAAGACTGGGCTCTGGGAGAGTACAGAAGTAGTGTAATTACAGAGTTTATATGAGGGATACCTTAGGAAAGCAGCTGTAACAGGAAATCACAAAGTCTGGTTGGTGTAATAAGCAAAGGGTATAGATTCATTTCTGTAACACTGTTTTGAGATCCAAAAAGCTGTATGCTTTATGCAGCAATTGGTAATACAGTAATGAAATAACTACCAAGGTTCAGGCAGAACTCAAATACTCTTAGAGGACACAGAGAGGAAAACTTTTAAGCAAAAAAAAGGATTTCAAGCAAATCAGATAAAGCAACCAGATATTCATGGTCACATACAACCTCTTGGAGCAAACAGGAAGCTATCCATTGCTTTTTAGTAAAAGTAGGGTTGTATCACTTGTTCTGCCGTTTGCTTACACATTGTATGCTTTCAGAAGGCCTGCATGGAGAACTTCAAATGTGAATTGAATAAACTTTGCAAACTATTGGAGATACTCACTTGACATAGCAATGTGAGCAAATCCCTCAAGTCCCTACCTTTTATATATAGCACTGAGAAGCACTACCATTTTAAATTCATGCAGTGAGAGAGACAGAGATGGGATAAAAATGTATCTCTAAAACACCCCTGTTTTTTTAGTATTTATTCAAATGCTTTCAAAATCTGGAAACAAGAAGAGCGCAATCATTAATGATATTTTGGTCTTCTTTATTTTTCTTTTTCTTCACCCATAATTTGATCACTGTCTACCTTTATTCTCTCATTTGCAAAAATTTATTTTTGATTCCTTTCTTGTCAGCTCTCTTTTTCAGCTCAAGTATATGCATTTTTTTAATCTCTCATGTTTAAATTTGGGCTCCCTTCTAACCACCCTGTAAAGTCTCGCCCTTTGCTTCTGAGTAGCCAGACAGCTATTTCAGTGTAGGAGCCTAAGCAATTTTAACAGCTGCAGATTCTTGGGTGTAATGGATGTCTTTGGTTAGGAAAAACAGCCGTTCAAATGATATGTCCTTTGCATTTGAGAACCATTCAGTGGAAGAAAGCGGATCTGATAGTTTCCTTTAGGATGATGGAGACTTCACAACTAGATGTAGCCAACTGTGGTCTCACTAAAGGGAATGATGGAATTGGGTGTTTTGACATTTTCAGGTTTTATTGCATACAGTGCAGCAGTCAGCTCATACCTAGGTTTTCAGAGCCTTGCGTGAGTGGGTGGGTGGACCAGGCGTCCTTGACTTCCCTTGCAGCCTAAATGATTTTTGATTCTGTAACTTTATACTTTTTTTTTTTTTTGCTGAGTTGGGTGTAGAAGCATATTTGCACCTTGATTGCACTTAGCAGGTATGGCAAACTGAAATCGTGGCACTTTGTAATTAAGGTAGTTCAAGATTTACACTGGGGACAGATGATGCCATGGTGATGATTAGAGGAGCTCTTGGTTGACACAGTTGATCTCTTGTTATGAGAGAAAGCCTGCTCCTCTCTGCGTAGCATGAATGGAGATCTGCTGCACCCATGATTTTTTTTACCTTTCAGTAGGATCTACTGCTTTTGCATCTGCAGCAGCACAGGAACAAATGCAAGAGAGAGCTCTGTGAAGGACTAAGCTCTGGTTTCGTGGATCTCAGTGCAGGTAGCCAGCTTAAAATCATCTTGTGACTTATACAGACCCAGACTTATGTTGGAATTGTTTTAATCCAGTGTTCATTGTGTTACATATTCATGTGCTAACCTGAGAGTAGGTTCTCCAAACATACCTGTGAGCATCCTGCACAGCAGTGTAGCCAGCGTTGCTCTTAATTTAGTTTGCAGCAGAGTTGGATCAAGGATCAGGAATCTTCTTTTTATGTACCAAGTACAGTGTTTTGCGCATCTGAGTTCTGCACCTCTTGTGTAGATACTGTAAGTTTGGGGGCTGTAAGAAGTTGTTTGTGGGACATGCTGCAGCAGTGAAGCCTTGGTATGAGGGGTGGGGGGCAGATACCTCAAGTAATTTAAGAAATTGGGAAACCTGAATTGGTTTGATTCATTGATCGAAAAATTAATTCCTTTACTTTCTCTTTTGTAGTGATTGTACCCTGTAGATACACAGCAGCTCATTTGAAGACTTGCTTCTTCTTTTTCATATATTAGGCTTCCTCTACTTCTGTATGGCTGTAGAGCAAAACACTGGTTATTTGTAAGTGCATTTTACACAAACATAAGTGTACTGCTGTCAAGAGCTGTAAGGTTAGTAATAAAGAAAAACTATCTTTTGGTAGAATTGACTCTCATCACTACCAAAACAAGCAAAAGAAGCAAGTGATGAATTTAAGTTGAGGAAAAAAATTCATCAGAGAACAAGTGAACGAGCGGCACAGCGGATGCTCTCCAGAACTGGTCTATATAGCTGTTACTTCATTTAAAAGCAGTCTGCTTCAATCATCTCCTACAAGTCAAGGCTATTGCTTTTTGTGAAGCTTGATTATCTTTTTTCACAAATCTAAACAATGAAAATTTAACTTTAAATTGGATGGATTTTCAAACAGACCTAGAAGAAAGAGAGGGAAAAAAAAAAAAAAATCTGTGAAACCTGCCATCCACTTAAAACTTCCACTAATCTTAAAGAAAGTTGTCCCACTTAAGAGTGATTGAGCAGCATGGCCCATCCTCCATTTAAATACAGCACAGTAGCCAGTTGTGGCTATAGTAAGCTCTGGCTGCTTTTTGTTTGCAGTACCTTTGTATTGAGCTGTCTGCCTCTTTCACTTGTCAAGGAGGCAGGTCCCTCAGTATTTGGAAGCTGCCTGGAGATGCTTTGAACTTATTTAGGTATCTGAATAACTCTAAAAAGCTAGCATCTGCCTATAAATATTTATTGAGAAAACCAGTAAAATCACCTTGGGTTTGTTTTAAGGAAACTTAAACAAGCTTGGAGATCCCTACAGTGTCCCTGTGCAGGCTGGCTTCAGTCAAGTGGGACGCAGTAGCTCAGGCATGAGACATTGCTGTTTTCTCTTGGTACCTTGACACTGAATGCAGTGGTGAGTGCAGCATAAAGTTGTCTGAGCTTGACTCTCTGGGATAGAACTTGGAAAGCAGTAACAGTATCCATATCTGTTCTTTAACAAGAAAATTTGCATCTCCCTCCTTCCACACTAGGACAATTAATGGAGAGTTGGCTCCAGCAAAATATGTTAACTAAACACAAATTCCCAACTTCTGAGGTCTAAAATCCTTCCAAAACCTATATGCTAATAATGTTTGTGTTTAGTGCATGTGATTTCCATGTGTTCATACTTCTTTTTTTTTTTTTTTTTTTTTTTTAACAGTGTGGGCAAAATAAATANTTTTTTTGTCATGTTTTTTTCCTTTTTTTTTTCTTTTTTTTTTTTTTTTTTTTTTTTTTTTTAACAGTGTCTGAAATTTTGCAGCCTAGGGATTTGAAAGGGAGGATGCTTTGGGTTTAAGTTTGAGGAAAGAATCACCACAGAATCATTGTGAAAGTGTCTGGTTTTGATGAAAGACAGGGCTTGATAAAGAAGAGCAGTTGATCAGTCATCAGTAATTCTATGATGCATTATGGGAGTCATTTATCCAAGAGTTAATGAGACATTCCAAGGTATATGATACACTGAAGACCAGACAAAAGACTTGTGATATCCTCTTGAACAGCTCTTCCTCTCTTCATGATGTTCTGGTAGTGCCCACAGGAGAGCAGTGTTCTCTTCACTGGTATTTGTAACCAGTCCAGGCTCAGAGGGCTTATGCTCCAAGAAGATAAATGATGGGAGAAAGCTGAAAAGATTATTAAAAAATCCTTATTCAGTCAAAACATGTTGTTCAAAATGTAACCTCCAAACCTGGACAGTATTAGTGAGCTAACTATTTTAGGCACCGTAGCACAGTAGGGTTTTGGTGAGAGCGTCATTCCTTAGCTGGAAATATAATATAAGTCTTTAAAGAATTTCTAGTCTGGGTAACAAAATGAGATACATTTTCGTCACAGAGGGACACAAGGTGAAAAGTTCAGGTCTGGATCCACTTTGGGTTTGGTCTATTTATATGGATAAATCTGATAAAATGCAGCTGTGAGCTTCAGATTTGTGTTTTTCTAATGTTTAGGAGAACTTGGAGTCCGTTGGGTTTTGCACCTTCTGCCATTTCCAAGTCTCTGCTGCTAGGGAAGGAGCGGTGCCACTGAACAACAGAGCTCGACTTCTCATGCTGGACTTGTGTGGGAATCATGCTGTTTCAAAAGTAGATTGAAATCCTAGATCACAGCCATCGGAGCTAAAGCATCCTGACAACTGCCCCTGCACCCCCCCTCCTTGCTACTCTAAAATTATTTTCCAGTGTAAAATCTGCTGAGTAATAAAGCAAGATGCCATTGAGGTCTCTGATCAGGGTCTGAACAGCGAGCAAATTGCTGGCCATGCAGCTAAGTGAAGTTCCAAGTGCAACAAAATTTGTGAAGGCATTTGGCTCCACTACCCAGCTATTTGAAAATCCAGGTGTAAGCGGTGCATAGCAGCAAATCTCTTGCCTCTCCTCCTGGAGGTTGGCATTTTATGTAGTTGTGTGTGATGCATCAGCTTTGCCTCTGCTCCCTTTAAGTTAAAACTTATCTATTCTGAACGTAACAAATGTTTGGTGCCATCCTGCATCCATTAAGAAATCTGTTTATGTTTGACTTGTGCTTCCAAATAAATCTATCATGAAACTTCTTAAAGTAGCCTGCTCCAAAGCCATATCTGAATTTCTATTAAATATGAAAATACTATTCTGCCCATTTTAAATATGAGGAAAAAAAACATGCAGAAAATATCTAAGCAAGACTAATAGTTAATCTTTGCACACAAGTGGTTTTTTTTTTTTTTGCTTTGGGCATTTGTTCACAATTACAAGTGCTGAGGAATTTAGTGGTTAAGACACAGCCTGCTTGCAGGAGTAGGATTGTGTTGGGGTTGTCCAAGTGTGCATCAGTTCTTCACCTCCCAGATCACTTTCTTTATCATTAATTCTGGTCAAGGAGAAAAGATTGTGAAGATGCTTGTGGTAGAAATGTAAGAGCCAGTGAGGCAGTAGCTGAAATATAAGGAGAAGTCTGTGTATGCAGCCAGATGCATCTCCTGCTTCTCTCACTTGAGAGCAGCAGCAAGGGCTTACCTCGATGGGATTAACTTGCAGCTGGCAGAATCTATCCATTGGAATACTTAATAGGAAGGTCCCAATGAGACTTAACAAGCTCTTTAGTGTGAAATTAAAACTTATCCAGAGTTCACTGGCATGCTTGAGAGTTGGCATAGCCGCAGCTGCTGTCTTTCATGCAGTGTTGTTTTGTCATGCAAAGCACAGATTGCGCCAGAGTGGAGAATAATGTTCCTGGCTGCAAATGCTCTATTCTCCCATTTTGCTAGCACAAGGAGTGCTGTCTAGGGAGTTGTGATTAAATTTTCTACCAGTACGATTATGTGAAACACAGTGTTGAGTTTGTAGCCCCAACAGTTCTTTGCATGACATGAAGAGGGCGGGGGTACTGGAGGACATAGACCTTTGATGCTGCTCATCAGTTTAAGGGCAGTCAGTGCCAGTAAATTCACACTACCAAAAATCTTGAGTTGCCCCTACCATGATCCTTAAGAAAAGCTCACATCTTCTGAGGAACTCTGCCAAGAAAATGTTATCCCTATACATATTTATTTGCAGAGTTCCCTTTTTTTGTCCATTTGGGCTGGGAGGGCAGGGAAAGAAGGTCGAGAGATGCTCCTGCATGTTACCTGTTACCCTGTACCAGGGGATTTTGAGGCTCAACATGGGTGTTTACTCTCACCAGATCCTCAGTGTGCTGCAGAGCCTCCTGGAGCCCTGCCAACATACAGATCCCAAACACCCTAAGCTATAGGGGTGGCTGAGCAGGAACTGTCCTGTTTGTCTCTCATATTAGAGCTTGGATCCTGAGGCAGATGGGCAGGTGGACCAGCAGGCTGTGCATGCTGCAGTACAGCAAAAATGGACCAGGCTGTCTAGTTTGTTACTGGTGTTTGACTAAAACACAACATGCTTTTTTATCTGGTTTTGTAACACCTTAGTTATTTTTAGGAAAGATCTGGGATTTTGTCTGATAATTTTATCTGCTTTTATTGTTCCTCATGAACATACCACAGCAGGCCATGCTGAGCATGAAATCAGCCTTGTAAAGAAAACAGCTTGTTCCCATTATGACAGTAAATAGAGGCTAAAAATGCGCTTCGTTAGCTACAACAGCTGAATCCCAGCATCCCCTGAAGTTTTGTTCAGATAATAATACAAGATTTCACATTTCCGCTTGGCACAGGAAATGAATGTGCGATTGGAAGGCAGCACTGCAGAGCTTCCAGTAATAGGTGATTTTTATAAAATGTATTTTTTTGGAAGTCATCTCCTTGATATTTTGTAACAATGCCAGATCCCAGAAAGCATTATATACCAAGTCTTCTTTGTAAATTACATCATCAGAAAAGATTCACGTTTTACCCATCTTCATCTGATAGATGAAATCTGTGCCTTCATCAGCATAGGATAATCAGATTTTGCTGTGCATGGATGTCTAATACAAGTTTATTGAGAATGTCCTGATCTCAGCTGATGAGTAATTCCGTTCCATTTAATGCACTGGTGTTTGTGTGAGTTACTAATTTAAAGCCATACTTGCCATTTCAGGGAAATGCTTAGTCTGTAAATTGTACCCATAATTTTTCTAATGACCTAACATTTATATTGGAACTTACAACATTTATAACAGGCCTTAGTTGTAATAATGATTATGGATGGAGCTGATAGAAGATCCCATGCCCTAGCATTGGGTTCAGCACAGATGAAAGCACAACTGATGGTCGGAATGGAGGGGTTTGGTGTCAGATGAAAGGCAGTCAGTGAATCAGACCAGTAATTCTGTACCGAACCAGAGGAAAACAAACAAAACTAAGTAGATGGCAGGAAGCAATTCACAGGTTGAGTTTTCCCAGCCAGGGCCCGGGTAGCAATGATCTGAATAGATCAGTGAGTCATTTTAAGGAGATTTGTTTCTTCTTTCAGAAGCCCTTTTCTAGCTATATAAAGAAATCTACCATAGTTGTCAGTTGTGTTGAATGACAGAGACATTTGCACTGTCTCCAGAAATATGCAAAATAGAAAGAAAATTCTGCTTTCTAAAATATATAAAAAATACATAAAAGACAGTGTGAAGGTTTCATCACAGATCCTGCAATTGCATTACGTGCTAAGAAAACCTCATTTTTGTTTCTCAGCAAGATATATAACCATCTACAAACTTTTCAGTTGGGGAAATGAGGATCCTGAAAAAAAAACCCAGTGTTTTAGAGAATCATTTTTATGATCTCCATATGGGGAAGGAGTCTACATTTTAATATTTGTGCATGTCTAATCCCACCACTGTCAATGGGATTTAAAATGCCTGCTTAATCAATGTGATACATATGGTAGATGTCATGGAGTGATTAATGCAGTGTAATGCAGTAGCCACTGTATACAGGGAAGCTTCCCATGTGGCTGTAAACATCTGCTTTTGTTATCAGTGACTGGAGTCATCATAGTTGGCAAAGGGGAAAAACAAAACAAAGAGAGGTTTGCAAAAGAGACTTTCAGCTTTCATCTGTGTGGGGGCCCCTGAAGTGAAGTGCCCTTTCGGGAGCAAATGGAGCTATGGATGTCCTCTCTCTCTAGGTATCAAGGAGATCCCTCTGCCCCCATCAAATGTTTATTCTCAGTTGAAGGGTCCCAGCTTCTACACAGAAATCATTTTGTTGAACAGCTGGTGAATAGCAAGTTTTTGTGCATGTGTGTTGAGAGAGAGGAAAGGTTTACAATACAAAGGTATACTGATTTGCTTTAAACTAATGCTTCTGCCCACCATTCTGGTGATGATGTTCTTTATTTCTGGCCAAAAAAACCCACAGCTCTGTTAGGCTGTGGAGAATGGTGGGGGTGTGTGGTGTGGGTCATCAAGATTGCAGCTCCAAGGGAGAGGGTCCTAATATTGTTTGACACGATGCAGCATAACCCAGAGCACTGTCTTTTCCAAGGGGGGAGGTGTCAGGGTATTGATTTCAGTATCACTTAGGTGTGTAGCTTCACTTGTCTGCAATGCCTGTGTCCCAAAGGTGAACCAGCTTACCTCTGAGATTTGATGAAATGCCATTTTCAAGCACAGTGTGTGTCCTGTGGCACCATGGTGGCCTTTCCAACACAGCAGGTGACATTTTCATTGTTTTTCATTTGCACAGTGGATCTCACAGAGGTGAGCTGGCTCTGTCCAGCTGTGTTGTATTGTCCTGTGCAGTCCCAGGAGGGAGGGACAGAAATGAGCCCATGTTGATTTACTTCCTGACAGCCTTTTTGTTGGGACAGGTACAGGAAGACTCTGCTGCTGTGTGTGAATACACTGGCTTCAGCAGTTGGAACAGTAAGAGGAGAGAATCTATCTCTGGGAACTTACAGCTCCCAGTGCCTGGAAGCATGTCAAATGTTTTAAACTGATGCTGCAATCAAAATATTCACCCATCATAAACTCCATTTGCAAACTCAGGCACAGGCACAGTTGTGACAATGACTTGCCCCTGTAATCTTAAGCTGTTTCACTTCTGTTTAAAATTAGGCTTTCTATTATTTTGATAATACACGCTGACAAGAATTTTGTGGGTGTGATATTTTAATGTTTGCTGCTTTCCATTGCTTAAACAGCAAAATCACTCCAAATCCATTGCAATGGAGTATAGAGATGGAAAGAATTATCTAAACAAATTTTAACCACCTCATCGACATTTTTATTCACTTACCCTATGGACCTTGTTATTCCAAGTTCGTTTGTAGATGCATGAGATGTCTCATTTGAATACAGACCCTTTTTGAGTGTTTTACTCCATTACTAGCTCAAGTAACTCTTCTCATTTTTATGATACTGCACTGGTAGTGTAATCAGTCAGAAAGCTCTTTAAAAAATACTTTCCATGAAAATGGTTACAGCTGCAAGCGGTACAACATTCTTCAGTATCTTTTTCTTGTTTGTTTTTAGTTTTTTAAGTGCACCATTACCTTTTCCCCCCTGCTTTCCCTGAACATATGTGCAGCCATGTCCTCTTCCTCATCTTCATTTCTGTTGGATGTAATTCTTTCCGGGTAAATCCTGTCTCTTGTGAGTTTTTTTTTTTATATGTAGGCTCTTTGTTTTAACACAGCTGTAGTGTCAGGCCCACCCACACTGTTCTGTCCCCATTGCTTTGAAGCCAATATTTCAAACATAAAATAGCCGTCAAGTCTTTGCTTTGGTTCCGCTTGCTGGGGATGGCATGAAAACAAAAGTTTTTGTGTTTTGGGCTTTCATCTATGTGAGCCAAATGAGTAAAAGTTTCAAGGATCTCAACCAAGGACTTATCATGAAAGCTACTTTTGACTAAAATTAAAAAGTTTATCAAAAGGGAGGAAAGCGCAAACCAAATGTGTGCATACCATATTTCTGTAGCTTTTTGGTGATTTTTTTTTTTTTGTGCTTATCTTGCAGGTGAAAAAAAGAAGTTCATTTTTGCCCTCACTTAATCTCTTCAGATTTAGACAGAACTGTGTCTGTGGATTCTGCAGGTTTGATCTGTAGGGAGGGGGAGCAGTTTGTCTCCAGACAGATCAAACTGGTATGATGTCGGTTTGTGCTGCTGGACCAGCGCTGTTCTAGCCAGTCAGAGTGGTATGGAAATGCTGCTTTGTGAAGTTATTCCCATGCCAAACACTTCCACAAGTCTGTCCACAGCCTTTTGCTTCGTCCTTCAGAAAGCAGTCTGAGAGAAAACAAACTCATGACCAAGGGACACATGAACATGTTTATCTAGTGGCAAAAGTCTTTGGTGGGTAGGTAGTGCAGTGATGTTCTGAAGGCTGTAGCCTGGGAAGTAATTTCCATCCACCTGCAAAAGATTTTAGTTAGGATTTTCAGAGGACGACATCTCAAAGAGAGAAGGAAAAAGAAATATGCCTGGCAGTATATTGATTCACTGTAGTTTAGTACTAAGGAAGTAACTGCCAGGGAGATTGAAGGCAGATATTCGACATTTAGGATTCCCAACTGTTCCTCCGACATCACATGTGGCATGGCTAGAGTGCTCCAGCTTCAGAAATGTTGACTTCTTTAGGCAAATTCTGATGTAATGAGAGAAAAACGATGCTTCATTTTAATTGCATGATGAAGTCTCATTTGTTTTGATAGTCTTTAGAGAGAGCATGTTTGCCACATTCAGGCTCATGTATGAATCCAGGGTTTAGGGAGCAATTGAATCTGAAGTTCAGATCCTGAGCTGCTTCTCACAGGAACTTTGTTTTTTTTTTTATTATTATCTTTTTCATTACTGTTTTCTAGTATCAGAGGTTTTGAAGTGAGATTATTTTCTGGTCACTTACAGCTAGCAATCTTGTTTATCCAGGGTATTTTACTTACAATCTGTGAACTATAATCTGTCTTTTGTCACAGTTCATGATGGGGGGAAGGCCAGCATGACAAAGGAAAAGCAATTGTGATGGCTATTGTTTTACATCTTTCAGGGCATGTAATTTTTCAGTGAAATGTCTCTTTTGATATTCAAGTCTTTGATAAATTACCAGCCATATTATTGGTAGAGGAAAACAACAGTGTATTTTGATCAAAACTATGACTGAAACAAGGTACTAAAAAGATTCAAATGGCACAATATACTTTGGTTATATGTATGTGTTTGTATATGTGCATGTTTCTTGCAAATTCATTGTATAGGACTGCTTAGTATTGACGATGGATGTGATATAACACAGAGGACAAATCTGGATAGTTTCTGGCCATCCATAGCGTTTGATGTCTTGAGGACTTCTCTAAGGTATGTTAGTGCTCTTGAAAGAAATGGGATGTATGGACTTATTTAAAAATCTGACTGCCTTTGTCAGTGTAAACACTCTAACTAATCCAGCCCCACAGCAGCTAAAAGTTCTGTATAAAACACACAGCTGGACTGTGGAAGTGACCTTGTACCAATGTCATCTGTAATTCCACTTCCTGTCCTTCATTAATTTCTAGGTTCTATCTGCTCTGCTCTTATTGGAGGAGGGTTTGGTTCTGGTTTTGCTTTTTTGCATATCTAGTCACAAGGAAGCTTTGCTGAGGATTGATGAAGCACCCCAGAAATCCCAGAATGATTAGTAGCTCTCAAATTCAGTAGTAGACATTTTTATGGATAGCACCTCAGAAGCTAGTCCCTTTCCTTCTCATTTTCTGTCTGGGTCGGTAGCAAGTCAGATGTGATTCTCACTGGAAGAAATGTGTGTTTTGTAATTAAGATATTACAGATGAAATTCAGTGTTTCAATAAAATTCTGCTTTTTCACTTTTTTCTAATGTGATCATTTCTGCAAGCCATGCCAGCAGAAAGGACAAAGGCTTGGTGCAGGGTTCACTTCTAGGCTCCTCTCCTTCCTGTGCTCCACTGGCATGGGTTGTCACGCTGTGTGTGCAGGAACACGTGGATGGCAGGAGCCAGCGCTGGGTGTTTGCAGCAAGCCGTGCATTGCATCTCCTCTCCGTCAATGCCCGCGTTGGCACCTCGAGGCAAGGCTTGTGGAGCTGGGTTCACATGGAGTGGCGAGGGCTGCTCAGGGCAGGCACTGAATGCTGGGTAGGGGCAGAGTGGCCTGCATGTGAGCTCCTTTTCGATTCTCACAGCCCCAGTGGACACTTGGATTTCCCTCCTGCCTTGGGAGTACAAGGTGAGCAGGTCTCTGCAGCCCTCCGTGGGCAGCAGGGCACATGAGGAGCAAAGGCAGGGAGAGGGCGGGTGTCTCACGCAAGATTGTGTCCTCTCTGAAATGTCTGCCTCTGTGTGGAGAGTGCTAAAGGGTCTGCCCATGGCTAATGTCCATGCTTTGCAAACAAAGCCAGAAAACTGACTTTTGTGGGCCTTCATTTCTCTGAACTACTGGGGGATTATTCCGACCAAAGTTAAAACTGCTTTATCCTTACTCGTAAGATGTAGAGAGACCTGCTAACTCCCCATTGAGTTGTTTCTCCTATAAAAATTTCCTGGATGTTGTTGTGCCCCAGGAAAAGGACAGTTTTCTCTGTATGATTAATTTAATTTGATTAGCTGCTATCTCTGTTGATTAGCTATGAAATACTGCAAGAACAGTGCTGTCTGACCCTCCAAGACATGTATGATGAAGTGAAAGGAAAAATAGCTGTCCTGTACTGACTCATGGTCTCTGAAAGAATAGAGGAGAAGATGTGAATAACACAGATATGCTTTATAAAGACAGCAGTCAGAGTAAGCCAAAGTTGCCTCCCATATTTTTCTTTAACTGTGTTATAGGAAATGGTTTTGAATTGTTTTATTTCCTAATATTCACATCCTTATTAGCCTTGTGTTTTTCCTTCCCTTACCCCTCCTGTGGGGTGTGTTGTACGTGGGAATTTCTAGCCTGTAAAACTTAAAATCTCGTGATAGAAAAAGAGTTTATAATCTACAGAATCATTAGTCAATGTTCTTGCCCGCTCATCTACGTGCACATGCTGGAGTATCCCATGTTTTACTGTTGATGTGGACAACATTAGGGTTATGCAGACTTTTTAATCGGCTGTTTATGATTTTATTGGTCTTCATAAATTAAATGTTGCCTTTATTTTAGGAAGGACATGTCAAAATGCCAGAATGAAGGGATTGAGGGGGAAACCTCCATTGTTCCCTTCAAATGCAAATTCTTTTCTTCCTCGCTCTCCTCTGCACTTCATGGGGTGATTGGCGTAGCACAGCTTGCCTAAAGTTTGAGCTCCCTGTTGCAGGGAACCCTGTGACGTTTACTTTGTACTTAAATGTGCAAATTCTTTCTTTTCCTTTTTGCTGTTTTCAGAAACTAATGAAATCATAGCTGATTTTTCTCTCTTGAACCCTGGCTTAAGTTTTGGAAAAAAATACCTCTACTGCTTTTTTTTTTTCTTTCTTTCTCCACAACTTTATACATTTTCAGTTAAAAGCTATCATCTGTGTGCATTCAGAAGTTATTTGTGTTCGTTTTGTTTTCCCATTTTATTGGTTTGATTCCTAAATGTTATCAGTGAGTTAGAGCTGAGCTCTTTTAATTCAAATGGCATAATGCCCAATCCTCTGAGATTAGCTGGCAACCAATTCTGGGCACGGTGCCACCTGGCATTTCTCAGAAAGGGGCTGCTAATGAAACACCGGAAAAAAATAAGATTGTTCCAGACATGCAAAACCCTGAAGTTGCAGGGAGTGAGGAGTGACAGAGCTTTCACAAACACACCCAATATTCTGTGGCACAACTTGGAAACTACTCAGGAAATACCATCCTAATACCTCTGCAGAAAATTGGTATTGAAGTGAACAAGTCTGAGTACAAATGAATTTTTCTTTTCTGAAATTTGTGACTGATTTTTGGCTCTTGCGCTCAGGATTGGGCTCCCTGGGTTGTGTGCAGTGCAGCTTGGGGTCTGAGAGCTCTCAGCTTTTTAGGACCTGCAGTTTTGTTCTCCTCTGATTTGCCTCATCTTAGTGCAAGCCCCACGATTTCCCACAGCACCAATCTTAGGGCTGAAGGTTATATCTTTCCTGGGTCCTCAGTTATGGTGAATATAGGCACACTTCTTTGGAATCCTGTCTTGGATCTAGAGAAAGTTTGTTGGCTGCAAGAGACTTCGAATGCAGTGTTTCCAATTTAGTGACTGACATTTTCTGATTCTAACTTTTGTTTCATCAGAAAACCTCCAAAAAAAGCTCATTGCCTGGATAAATAGGTCCCAAGACATTTTGGGCTTTATAGGTCTAGACTAACATCTTAAAACTAGCAGGCTGCCCAAGCAGATTATGCACCATGGATTTAATATGCTCATGAACTAAAGTGCCACTTAACAAGTAAGTTGCCAAATCATACATCAGCTGAAGTTTTCTGTACACACTTGAGAGGTTGTCTCATATACAGCATATGACAGTAGGCTGTAGGGCACTTATTTGCATAAAAAGCCTTGCCAAGAGCAATAAAAAAGAAGTATACAGTAAGAAAGTGTTCCTCAGTCAAAAGAATAAGGATATTGTTGGGCTTTTTTCTTAAAGTCTTTTGTCCCTTTAGCTTCATTGCCTGTTTTCTGTATGAAATATTAGTAGTGATTGCAGACACGGAACACCACTGAAGCAACCTTGAGCAACTGGTTATTTCTTCATGGTTTTCCTTCTGTAGATGACAGTAAAAATATATCCTGCATTTTTTCTAAGAAGCCACATTTTCCTGTTTTCTGAATGTAATAGAATATAATGAGATGTGTAAACCCTATTGTTTTCTTACTGTACTCATCCCTTGTCATCATCCTTATTTTCCAGTGTCTCTGTATATGCTTTAAATATAACAATAGGGTGAGAAGTGAGGGAGACAAAGGGATCAGATCCATACTAGCCCTTGGAACACAGAGATGACACCACTAATATAAGAGAAGCAGAAATTTTTTCATCCTCAGTTTACTGCCCAACTTTTACCTTGGCCTCACCCTCCCAGGACACTTCTGATTCCGGAAGTGAGAAAGGATGGGGACTTATTTACCCTGAGGTCTGCACTAACCAGCCTGTGCTATCAAGTGAAAGAGTAATAATGTAGTTCATAATGGTTTTTAAAACAGTTTTCCAAAGGGGGAAAAAAGTAACATATGAGACAGCCAAACCATGCAGAAAACCAGTTGTGGGTTTGTTGGGAACAGTGAACACATCTTGAATTCCTGCAGCACATATGACACTTTCTGAACTATATTTTGTCTTAGTCTAGGAAACCTAGATAGAAGATAGGATTTGGTCCTTTTGATGTTCTTGCAGGTCTTAGGTATTAACTTGCTTCTAGTTTCATAGTTACAGACTTGTGTCAGAGTGATTAATGAGCAATGCAAAGTATGCAAAAAAAAAAAGAGGAACAGTGTAAGATCTTCCTTCTGCAAGTGACAAGAAGTAAAAAGGCAGTAAATACAGTACTTCTGCTCAGTAATCACAGAAAGAACAGTTTTTACTTTCTGGTTTCAGGATCTGATTCAAAACTCCATTGACTCAGTGTGCTTGTACTAAGTGAATTTGTGAATTCATGGATTTTATGCTACTACGTCTTTCCTATTACTGAGAATTTTAAAAGGTCACATTAAGTAGCTGAATGTCTGTAATATGTGCTGCAGTGTGTGCATTTTTCACGGGGAAGCACTTTGCATAGCAGCTGAGTGTGTTTATTGTACAAATGACAGTTCAATCCATGTAGCAATTAAACTTTTTTTATCACATGGAGCCTCCTAAAAAAAAAACTATTGCATTTGTATGTATAGAATATGTATATCATATATATATAACAACATACATAACTGATGTGTGTATATGTGTATTAATATATATCGTATACATGTATATACAGACATTCTTCTGATTAATTAAATAAGTAGCGAGAGAGATAGAGTTCTTTAAAGCCAGTGACCAAGTCAATAACAAACAGAGAAAGATTTAGTATAGCTGAATGCTTTCGTGTGGCTTTGGTCAAATTACTTAGAGGTGGAAATAATCAGCGGTTGAATTAAGCGAGAGGCCTGATACACACTGGAAAGCCTCCATCGTCTGTCAGATGTTTTACAACTGTGATGAATGAGTTTGGATAAATAACGCAAACATGTGTTAAACAAGTTCAGGCCAAGTTCCTCATGGTATGGTAAACAGAAATTGTGCTTGAGGAATGTTTGAAAATGTAAATGTCTGGTAGGGTGGTATGGTTGGAACACTATGAGGATAGCCTTTCCTTTTACTCTGGAAACTTGCAAACTTGCCTGGAAGCTGCCCTGACCCACCACAGGACAGGGCCATATGGAAAGGAGCCCAATAGCCTGAGTGATTTTTCATTTAAATTATTTGTTGTAAAAGCTGTTGATGTGGAGAGGTTGAGGGGGGAAACTTAGGCAGGAAATCACTCCAAGTGAGGCTGGGAATGCTCCAAGGTTCACCTTAGTCTCTGCAGACAGCAAGAGAGGTGAAGAGCTGGTGCCCCAATGGGCAGTACACCATTGCTTGGAGAGACTTCAGCTAGCTTTTGTTTCAAAAGGGAAGGTGTGTTGCTAGAGTGATGGGTGGATTTATATACCAGCTTCTCTCCGGCTGCTAATGCACTTAACCAAACTCACTGATTTCCAAATAAAATTCAGGGAAGCATCTAGCACAGAGGTGTATAGTTGTTGTGTTTGTTAATGGGAGTGAAATAATTATTCCAATATTTGCTTTGTATTCTCTCTCAGAGATCCAACCATATTGTTCTGGACCCTACAAGCATCATATATCTTGTGTCTGGAAAATCTAGGATATTTTTCACCTATGAAAATGGGGGAGAATTTCCAAAAGGGAAATTTCTACCTGATGAACACGGTCTTTTGTCAGTAATTTCCAGATTTTAATATATGTAGCTTTGGACACCTTCCTTCACCCTAATCATGATACTTGGAAAGTGGAGACATACCCTACTTTTACATAATTTTTATATGGATGTGAAACACCTAAGTACTTCCACTGTTAAATCTTTGCAGTCTGATGTACAGGTCCTTATGAAGGTGTGTCTGCACTTCTGAAAAAGCCTTTGTATTCCCAGCAGTCTGGGTGGTAGTAAAAGATAGTAACTGAAGGACAAATAGATTGCTCTGATAGCAATCAAGACAGCAGCAGTGCTCTCGTGCAGGGCTGCTGTGTGCAGCATGTGAAGCTCGGGACTGTTGGCTGCCCCAGGGTGTCACCTTCCTTCCTCGTGTGTTAAGCTTGTCAGGATGCCTGTGCCACATTACTGGGATGCCTGTTCTTGTCCCTCTTGCTGTAAGACATGGGACAGCAGATGGAGCAGCGCTGTGGCAGCCGCCTGCACCATCCTGCCAGTGTTTGCCAGGGGATGGCGAGGCACAGGATGCAGCAGCAGTGGGAATGCTGGGCAGTGAGTTGTCCAGCAGATAGCGGGAATCTCTGAGCCTCCCCAGCCTGCTGCAGGAGGACTGGCTATGTGCTTGGTCTGGCATCTGCATCAGATGAGAGTCATGCATTGGCATGGATTTAGCCTGAGACCTTAGCAGTTCTGTTCCAGTTTATTTGTGGAGTTTGGTTTTCTTTTCAGTTGCCAAAATGGTGCGATTTTCATGTGTCCCAGCAATTTCGGAGTGATGGGAAACTTGCTGACCTTGAATTACTTTGACATCTGCTAAAACTATTTGTGTTACTGTGTTTTCTTCTGCATCTGATATTTCTTCATTCTCCCTCTGTTGCAAATCCATCTCTGTTTATTTAATTTCTGTTAATTTAACTGTATCCTTCAAGTATTCTAAAGAAGCATCCTTCCAAGAACCCTAAAATGCATCAAGACACATGGGAAAAGGCAGTTTAAGTTATTAGAACAAAGCTGGTTAACGAGCTTATTGTTTTTACTGAGATCACGTCTGCTAGGAACTATAAGACTATTACTTAAGGGATTGTTCTTTGTTGTGTTCTTTGACTGTAATATTAAAGCAAAACCAAATCCTTGTCTATTGAAATGCTCTTTCTCCTCTTTTCCCAAAATCAGTAAAGCCTTAGTTGAGTTGCTGTCTGGGTTTACACATTTAAAGATGTGAATTGATTAGAAGATGCACACAAGAACATGTAGAAAAGATGAGCTACACGTTCTTAACGTAAGGGTCTGTTTTATGGAGATATTGCAAGAGTTTCAGATTGAGAAGGTCTGCATATTGAATTTAAATTATAAAAAATTGTTTTAGAAAAAAATGCTAGCATCACTAAATGTAATGAAAAAATGAAATAAATATCCTGAAGGTGCTATGGTATTTACATTGGAATTTTTTTGCTTATTCTATTTTTTAAGTAATTTTGGGATAAAAAATCCTAAAGATGAAGCTCCACTGGATTCAAGTGCCATCTCTAGAAGCTTTCCAGAAGGGATCTTCATGATTGTGTTGGCTGATGTTTCTGGGGGATGCTGAAGTACAAGTAAATACTAATCCTTAATATTGAATGTGTGTCTCAGTCACAGGCACATCTACTGGTTTTTGTATGTGAGGATTTTGTGGTGGATTCTTGGTCTTGGCCACTTCAAATGGTCAAAAAAGCCCCCCTAACACTGAGTTGGAACCTGTTGCCTGCAGCAGCATGGCTGTGAGACTGGGAAGTCTCACACGCACATAGGCAATTCAGGCTCAGATATTGAAAGATGCACACACCATTATGATCGCTAGCAGCAATCTGAGGAGAAGCAGCTTTATCAGGTTTTCACCATCAACTGCTGCTGCTGCTCTTTTGCCTGTTGCCTTGCTATCAGATGAATGGCTCATCCTTGCTTTCCAAATTTTCGAACAAACTGATGCTTCAAGGCATGCTGTTAATTAGGAGGTTGCATCCTCTGAAATGCAAGGGGTAGCTAAGTTCTGATGCACTTCCTGAGTCTGGACATAGGATCACTGGAACAACTTGGTCTTGCAGGTAGCATCTGACATATTTTGTCATGTATTACACAAAAGAAAAACTTGATATGGGCTTTAAGCTCAGGAGCTCATTCAGTTTCTTGGCACTAACCTCTGATGTCTTTGCACTGAGACGTTTTGCCTTTTGCCAAGCTGTCAGCACAGATAAGGCATCCATAATTCAAGGGATAGTGAGTGCGTGCCTAAATTTTTTGTCTTTTTCTGGTGATGGGTTGCTGTAATTTGCTTGTTGCTCTTTGTTTACTAATACTGACAGAACATGTGAGGCAACATGTTGGCACTGTGTTTAAAATAGAATAAAACCAGAAAGCTCAGATCATGATTAGCACATTCTTATTAAATATTTCTAATCCAGGAGGCACTGGTTGATGTGCTTGTTTGAGCACAAGCACGCAGGCCAACAACTCAGACACCAAGTTGTAAACTGAATCAAACATTAAAAATTGGCCTCCACATACTTTTCAAAATTATGTTTTAGCCTCAGTTTTGCTACAGTAATGCAGTAAGTTCTTCTATATTATTTTCTTTTCTAACAATTTTTCCCAGCCCCATTTTCTTGACTTATATAACCTATATTTTAATATAACAACTACTTCCCTGCTGTATTACTCTCTAGGGAACAATTTTGCATTAGCAGGAGGATGAACAAGATGACCTCTCAAGTCTTTTCCATCACCACTTGCTGTAATATGGTGCTGTAGTATTTGACCTTGTTATGCAGCCTTTTCCTTTTTGTAACCCTTTGACTTGTACAGAAGAGCAGTCACAGCATTTTTTGGACATGCAGAAGTGCCCTCCTTTGAAGCTGTCAACCCGAAGTACTGTTTCCTGCACTTCAGAACTAAAGAGCATTTTAGTGCCTTTTGCATTCAAGTGGAGAGGACCCATATAAATACATCATTTTAGGGAAGTACACTATGGTGCCTGTTCTATAGCTGGAATAAGTAGGCTGAAGAGGCAGAGGCTCTTCATTTCGTTAATATATTGGAAAGGCTGTAACTTTGGAATATGGCTTTTTATTTCAAGGAAGGAAGGAAGACTGAGCTGACTGAGCAGTTTGTTCAATGTTCAAACCTATGTTTGACCTACACAGTGTCTCCATGGGTTCCAAGTCAGGCATCAGTGGGCATCAGACTGACTGGGAAATGTAACTGTAACTGTAAGGAGGAATTCTGTATTCTAGCTTACAAAATCGGAAAGGATACATGAGAGAAGTAACTTTAAACTGGAAATAAAAACTGTGGTGGTAACCAGAGGGGAAGTGGATTCAGAGCTGTCTTGCTGTTCCAGTCACAGTTTTTGGCTCACAGAGGGCAGGAAAAGATTTTTGTGGCAGTGGCCTGCAATATTTTCCCCAGACAGAACCTAAAAGCCAGTTCTCAAAAATATCTTTTGGCAATGAACACCCCATGCATTTTCGTTATCTCTCCAGATACAACTAATTTTAAAAGCCTGGGGGGTTTAATCATGGAAATTCACAAGCTATTCAAGTTTCTTGGGATTGTTGCTGTTGCTTTCTGTGCAGTTAAGTGATTCCTTGTTGACACTGAGTTTTTATGTCCCAGTCTGATTTTTACTTCATAAGTTAGGTAAAACCTGCTGTTGTACTCTCCTGTGGTTGGGCTTTCTTACTGTGTATGTCCTTTTTTCCACAGCAGCAGTCAAAGACAACTGACAGATTTCTGCAGTAGAGAATTGGGAAAACAGTAGAGAGCAGAGAAACATAAAACTAAGAGGAAAAGTACTAGCCCTTTTTGTCAGGCAGCTTCGCCCTCTCTCAGCCCATATCACCTTATATGTCCTCTCTTTTGCTTATGAGCGAGCAGGGCCTTAATATGCTAAGTAATTCAGAAATGGAAACAGTAAGAGGAAGTTTTGACACCATCAGTTTTTAAGATCTTAGCATAATGCAGTGCAACATACAGAGAGGACACCATCTTCCACAGCTGTAAATGCCTGGATCCAGCAGATGAAGACTACAGTTTCCTTTTGCACTTAACTACATAAACACTTGCTGCATTTTGACATCTCCCTTTAGTGTAAACCACTGGCATTTGCCGTAGTGTGTGCAAGATAGCACGACAAATGTTCTTCCTAGTTATGGGTATACAGGAGCAAAAGGATAGTAATTTAGAGCTCTGTGAAGGGGAAACCCTGGTTAATGGTTTATCCGTGACGTGGTTTGCTTGAAACCAAGCAGAATGTGCAGAAGTTTAGTAGAAATGGTTGAGAAGAGATCAGTATAGTCCTGTTAGGCTGCCAGAGCGGATGTGCTTGTTTTGACTGGGGTAGGGTTAATTTTCTTCATAGTAGCTAGAGTGGGACTGTGTTCTGGATTTCTGCTGAAGACAGTGTTGGTAATCCAGGGATGTGTTTGTTATTTCTGAGGAGCACTTACACAGAGCCAAGGCCCTTTCTGCTCCTCGTACCACCCCAGCAATGAGGGGGCTGGGGATACAAAAGGACTGACCCCAACACACCAAAAAGGGACATTCCATGTCATATGGTGTCGTGCTCAGCATATAAAGCTGGGGAAAGAAGGAGGAAGGGAGGAATATTGGGAATTAAGGTGTTTGTCTTCCCAAGTCACTGTTAGGCATGATGGAGCCCTGCTTTCCTGGAGATGTCTGAACACCTGCCTGCCCATGGGAAGTAGTGAATTAATTCTTTGTGTGGCTTTGCTTGTGTGGGTGGCTTTTGCTTTTACTATTGAACTGTCTTTATCTCAACCCACAGGTTTTCTCACTTTCACACTTTCAATTCTCTCCCTCATCCTGCTCGTGGGGGAGTGAGTGAATGGCTGCGTGGGGCTTGGCTTGCCAGCTGGGGTTAAACCATGACAGTGGAGTATGATAAAGACTGGAAAGTCCCTTCTAGCAGATATCTGCGTAGAAACCTTCTTTTAAATCTCGTTGAATTATTTAGATGTTTCTGTAGTTTGTGCTGAACCTCCAGCACTGACTAATACCTAGAATCAAGGGTAGAGGAATTGCCAGGACATTCAGGAATGATGTGTTCAGAATGAAAAGGACCTGTTGTTGCATGTCTCTAATTCCTCATCCTCAGGGTCATCGTCTTTCTTCTTGATCCTCTGTACTTTTCTTATATATTAGTCATTTCCCACAATTGATTGAATCTCATTTCATATCTCTTGGAAATACAGGAGGGAGAGGTAAGGGAGGACAATTGCACATGGAGGAGAGGCTACTTTTTTCAGTGGATTTAAATGTATAATCATTTTTGTGCTGACAGTTTTATGCTAATTCCCTTGTGATAGAAGTTAAGACATTCAGCATTTCAGAGAAATGTTCAAAAAAGGTTAGCTGCAACCCATCTTCCCAAAATGGGTTTTTTACCCTGTGTACTCTCCCTGTGGAAATCCAGGGACTCTTTCTGCTGGGTACTTCTTGCTGTGTCATGAAAACAGACTTCTGGTCTCAAAGAGGCAGGAAAATCCCTAAGCCTGAGTGTATAGAATTGCTCTGAAGTGCTGGCCGAATCGGGTATTTTTCATTCCCAGGGGAGATGCTGCTCTGGAGTTCTCCCTGCTTGTCTGTCCAACCCACAGGCTCCCTGGGGTTTGCAGGTGGCTCTCTGCACTCTGTGCTTTGAGCCTCTGCCAGCATGGCTTTAGGGTATGGGATAGGAAAGGGTGTCCAAGGCTGTTTCGTCTTTCCCTCCTCCCACTCCCCACCTGCAGGTCCTTTACAGAGAAAGGGAGTAAGGATGCAGGCTTGAAGCTGAGCTCTTCTCATATGCAGGCGTAATAGGATCCTTTCCCGACAAAGGATCCCCCTCTCCCAGTGGGGGCAAAGGACCCTGCTCGCTGAGGGGACCCACTGTCCCAGATAATTAGCTAAGCAGCTGCTGTGTGTCTGAATGAAAAGGAGAGTAGGGAGGTTTTTTCTCTGCCGGGGAGCTGGGGCGGCATTCCTTGGAGGCAGCCTGCACATTCCTCCAAAGCAGTCGGTGCTGACAGTGATGTGGGCTCAGCTTCCCGAAATTTGTACGCAGCCACTTGCTTGGCCTAAGGTCCTTTATTGTGAGAAAGCTCCTTTCCTGTGCTAAAGTGCTAACCATTTATCCTGGATCAGTGGGAGAATATGAAGCTTGAGTTCACATGTGACATGTTCCACTAATTAATGCGTAACTATTTATACAGACAAAATAAGATCAGATTCAGTGGGGAAAAAAAGGAAATTTGTAATATGCAAAATGAAGTAATCTCAGCAGAAGTAGCAATTGTGTTAATGCAATAGTGGGCAGTATGCCTGTGAATGAATCCCTTCTTCGTGCATTTTCTAGGGGGTCTGGGAAGAAAAGGAGAGTGCCTTGTCTGGCCAACACGTTTATGACTAACTTTCGTGGACAAAAGCAAAACGAAGAAAAGAGCCTATTCTTGGCACAGGACCAGGTCTTTTCTTAGAGAACTGCTTTAATTTGTTTGACATACAGTGAAAGACTGGCACACTACGCTAATTAGTTTTATATACAGTTGTTTTATAGATCTGCAGCACTATATGTACCCGTGGGCCTGCTCAAGTGAAGTCTACCCGGCTGCTTCCTGATGCCTGTTCACAGAAGTGGACCTGTATGCCTGACTTCTTGCTGTGTTGCTCAAATTTTTCCCTAGTTTTACAATTGTGTACATTCATTCAGATAAAGTAACGTGCATTTAAAATTGGAATAGAGCAGTAATAAATTTAGAAGTGTGGCATTGGCATTCACATAAAGAGTGAATGCCAAAATTTCTTACCATGATAGACAATTTTCTTTGTTCTTTCAAGTTTGTTTGTTTTTTTTTTTTTCCATCAGTGCTGCTAGACAGGTAGGCAGTTCATTTAAATTCTGAAAGCCTTTTAATTTTATCAGTAGTACTTCTTCCTAGTGAGCATTTAAAATAATACTTTATTCCTTGTTATGGGGAGAGGAATTAAATTTTTTAGTTTCTAAGTCCTGGCTAATTTGCAAGTGGCTACTGGAAACCAGAAAATATTGCTACTTCTGTCCCATGCAAGGTTAAAATGAATGGCAGGAAATGTTTCAAATGTCGTTTAAGTGGATCTGCACCAGGTATCCTGTTAATGTAATCAAATGTGCAGTTAATCTCCCTTTTATGTTTTTATAAGGAAAGGAGCTTCATCTTGAAATTATAGTTTAAAGAAAAGAGGCATGGATGGGAGACATGGAGGTCATTCAGGCAGCAGCAAGTGAAGCCGAGCAACTCCCATTTGTGCTCAGCCAGATGTTCACAAGCCTTCGCCAACAGCTCGAAAGGCTGATGCTGTATAAATTACTATATCCCAGGGACTAATTCAATGGGTGTGATGGAAGAGGAAGGGAGGAGGATGGTACCCTGTCGGTCAGAGGTCAGGTGTAACACATAGGACTGAACCAAGCAACGTTCAGCTAGTTCCACTTCTTCTATTATTACTGTGGATTAAAACCACTCATTTTTCCCACAGAAGACAGAAGAAAAGTCAGTACTTTAATTAAGAATATAAGGAAAAATTATTATTTTCTTTTAAAAGTCCCTTCTCCCATGTAGTCAAAAGAGGTGAATACCCAGTGAAATTTGAGCCTCTGACAATTAATCTTTGAAAATATAGAATCCCTTTGAAAGCTGCAAGTTGTCCGATAAAGGATCTTTAAAGACTTCTCTTCCTTTCTGAAAAGATGTTGGTTGCAAACCAAACTGCCTTCACTCCATTGCTATATTTGTACCCAATTCACCTATAGGAATCCCTTTTCACTTAGTCTGAGTTGTTTTTCATGAAAGTAAAAGCAAACAAAAGTACAGAATAATAAATAATAATTTTCTTTTAGAGCATGAAGGCTTCTGTTGACCAAAGTTCTGCTGTTGCAGGAAAATAGCCACTTGCAGGTTGCTACCTGTCACGTGTGTCTGTTTCTTCCACAAACCTGGTTATCTTCAATTCTCTGCCTCTAGAAGCAAGTGCTGAGCTAAGGGAATCTCTTTGTTTTTCAAGGATATAATCTACCCGCTATGATGTGAAAGATAATTTAATAAATGTGACTCTTGCTTCTTGCAAAAAGGTGAATAAAACTCAGGCCCTTACTAATACCTATTTTTCTGTCAGTTTCAAAAGAATTGACTCTGATTTTGAATGTTTGAGATTGGCAGTGCTGATGTTTTTTAATTCCATAGGATGTCCTACAGTCTACAGATTAAAAACAGGGTTTCAAGGTTAATGAAGTACCAACTCTGCATCCCAAATAGTATTTCTCTATCAATGGGAAGCCCATGGAGGGACAGTGCCTTTTCTTTCATAAAATATGGAAATAAGCAGTGCCCTCTAGTGTTAACATCAGAGGGAACCACAAGGATAATTTCTGTCATCTGTGTATATGCAATTAAAACTATTTCACAGCCTCAGACTCTGCTCTTTATTTCTTGAAGAAAAGTAGTAAAAGTGACTGCAATGGCATCAGTCAGGACACAGCTGTCAGAAACACCACCATTAATAGGTAAATAAAGTCAGATATCACAAACTCCCTGACCTATGAACTCACTGACCTGTTTTATCTCTTCTTACCTTGAAGTATATGAATTTATGTCTCCAGCCTGCACCAGGCCTGGGCAAGGACAGGAAATGTCTTTTACCAAAGGGACAAAGATGTTTCAGGGAGAGTTGTAGCAGCATATGTTCCTGCTTGAAGTTCAGAGGTTTGGTTTCTGGCTTAAAGCAATCTTGGTGTACGTATTCAAGCTTATCTGACACCTTACAACAAAGCAGTGAGCATGTGAGTCTTTTGGACTATCCTTGGAGCACCTCCGAATTTTCTGATTTTGGTCATGGTAGCAGTCTGGACTCCTGTTTCAAAGCTGTAGGCATCATTTGTTTCAGTTACAGACAGCTCTGCCGGGATGTACCAGGGGAATTAGTTACCTCTGTGCTTTAACATGGAAAGTTATTTCTCAGTCTGTGTCAGAGGGCAACACTTTAAATTGCTTATGTAAAACAAGTATTAAAAAGCATTTGCTATCTTGTTTATGAATTGTCTGCAGTGTGAGAACATTGTAAGCAAATGGGGCTTTTCTGCTCTCTCTTTCTTTGTTGGTTTTTTTGTTTGTTTGGTTGGTTTTTGTTGGTTTGGGATTTTTTGTGTGTATTTCTTTTGTTTGTTTTTGGTTTTTTCCTTTTTTTTTTTTTTTTTTGGTGGGTGTTTTTTGTTGTGGTCTTTTTTTATTTATTTATTTTTCCTAATTTTTTCTACCACAGGAGAAGAGTTCAGAAGTGATTTTTGCCTTTCAATTTCTTCTAATGCATTTTCAGAGCCTCAGTTGCAGTCTAGGGCTTTTGGGATGAGCCTGAGAGCCCTGGGGTGTGAAAGTTACTGCTAACAAATGGGAATTCTCTAAGGCATCTCTAAGGTGCTCTGAGAGCATCTTAGCAAGTGTCCCCCAGCTGTAATCTGAAAAACAGCACGCACAATAAAAGCACAGGCTTTTTTTAAGAGTCCATGCAGTACCTTGGCTTATGCAGGCTTTCCTGCCCTGGGTGAGGTTTGACCTGGACTGAGGTTTTCTAAACCAAAACATCTGGCATAGCATGGCCATGTCCCTTTCTTCCTTGGTTTATGCTCAGTGAATGTCTGTGATGACTGCCAGCACTATAAGTGGGTGCCAAGACTTCTGCAGACACTGCCCATGTGCAAGAGGAAGGGCTGAAGGGGCTGGGGACTTGTGTATTTGAGCTGATTGAGCAAGATTAGCTCTGCATGAGGAGGGACCTGTAAGTGTATGCTGTCTCTGGTAGAGGATGTCAGAAATGAGGTGACTTAGCTGGACTGTCACTCCTCAGAAGGAGTTTCAACCCATCTCAAGCATTTGCGATACGTGCCACAACTGTTGCCACACTTGATACTTGCGGTAGTTATTGATTTTTATATGAATCTATTCTAATGATAGACTCCTTTTTGAGCTGCAGTCAGTAACTTCTGTCCTCTTTGCTGCAGACAAGCAGGGAGACCATTGTTTGTGCTGATTGCCAAGGATGATGTTACGCTCTTTGGAAAGACCAAGGAGAAAAAATGTTCAGCATTGTTCCTCTGAGATGTACCAAAAATCTTCACGCACCAATGAAACAACCAGTGTTATGGTATCATAACAATGGTTTGTTAGGACTTTACCCCAGGCTGGGATGATGATTTCTGTTTAAGACCAAGACCAACAGATGGCATTTGTTAGGACATTGATATTTATGTACAAAGTTGCCAGGACTTTAAGAAGTGGTGCCTCTCTTAATTAAGATGATAATGCACTGCCTTGTTTGGAGACATTCTGCTCATAATGATGCTGGTGAATTATGAATAGAGGGAAATTAGTAATAACAAATGCCAGATGGAGGTAATTTTCAAAAAGGAATATTTTGTGTAATGTGGCATGTAAAGTTGACAGACCGGGTCTTAGAAGATCTTTATTATTCTTTAGGCTTTCCTGACAAAATTACTCTTTATCCTGCCAAGAAATGTAGTCCCACATGCCAGTGCGTTTTTAAGTGAGAGTAATTAAAGTGTGCCTCCAAGTTTATGGCTTGAAGTGAAATTCGTTCCTCCAATGTTTTGTCAAGAATCTATAAAAAGTGCGAGAAAGGAGACAACTTATAACAACAATAGCTTTGCCAATTCTGTACATTCTGCCTTTGAAATCAGATGCAATTAGGGATGAACAAAACTACTTTCAATGTTAGGGGGAAAAAAGTGTTAGTTTTGCTGACATTTCACTTCATATTTTTCCTTTGGTTGAAGATGACTGTTGGGAATAAGAAATGTTTTTCTAAAATCAAACCCCACCTTCCTTGATTGAAGTAAAAATTATTACTGAGTTATAAATGCATTGAATCCTCAAATGCTAGGCCCTTTTTGCAATTTCCTGACAGAGGGAAATAAAATTTAATTTGGTTTTGTAGTGTAAAGTGGTAATTGAAAGAGAACTAGACAAGCAAAAGTAAGAAATTAAATGTTGGTGTTTGATATTTCCTTTTCTCATAAGAATATTATCACTCCATGGGCGTTCCAGCTTTGATCTCAGGACCTGCTGGCCACTGTCCCTTGCAGAGAGGGTGCTTTCATGATGATCTGTGAGTGAGGCAAAGTGGGTCACTTGAGGTGACGATGAAGATTTGATTTTCCTTTGTCATTGCCCTTAGATTTCAATAGTGTAATAAAATTAAATTTAGGACTGTAAAAATGTTGCATAAAGTCTCTCTCTATCAGATACACTAAACGTAGTAGGCCAGGGAGATCTGAAGAGCTCGCCTTCTGCTCTGTCCCTGCATAGTCACAAATCACTTCCAAATTTGCAACAATAGACTTGAGATACATAGTCCACGACTTCTTCCAGAGGCACAAACATTGTAGCAGGGTTCAGAAAGACAGCAGAGGAGTTGCTTTTGTCTTCTTTAAATTATTTCTGTGAGGATGCATTAGTAGGGGAATAAATGAAGTAATACGTTTCAGTATTGGATGATGAAAAGAAGGCTTCTGCTTCATTTAGAAAAAGGTCAAGATCAGTTTTCATGAGAATAAAACACTGTTTTGAATTATGCTTAGAACAGACTGTCCGACTATTTCTGGTATTAACGTTCATTGCTATTGGAGAAAGGATTTAACAATAGAAAGATGAGAACATGAGAAAAGAATGTCTAGAGGGAAGGCAGTCAAGGATGGGATTCAGTGGCTCTAGCTTTGATAACAAAGGCAAAGAGTGGTCTCAGCCGAGTCTTTTGAGATTAGTCTGGTACTTTCAGTAAACCCTAAATTCACCTTAATGCAGAAACAACAGTATTTCTGTGCATTTTCAAAAACTTCAGAGAGAGTTGTGTCTCGCTGATCTTGTTGAAGCTGTTGTGAATTTACCTGGGAGATGCCATCTGAAGTCATAGACAACTAAATCCTGGTCTACATGCACATTTAATGAATAGGTCTTATATCTATACTTTTAAAACAGCTAATTTCTTTAAGAGCAGTCTGCCCAATGGGAATTGGGTGCTATGACTCTTTAAAAAGCTGTACTACATTCTTGCTGTGTTGTCAGTTTTGTTTATACTGAAGTTTTTTCTGCTGTCTTTTTCTGTTTTCCCAGAAAAACTTTACAATTCCAATGGACGGGAGCTGAGACGAGCACTTTTTTCCTTGAAACAAATATTTCAGGTGAGCAAATAATAGCCTTCTATTCTGTGATTTGAACATAAATTTAATGTTTGGTTGTTTTTTGTTTTTTGGTGTTTTTTTTTCCTCTTTTTTTTAATATTGAGAATAACTTACAGCTTCTGGCAAAAGAGACTTTCAAGACTTCATTTGTAATTTGCAATTAGCCAATTGCTTCTTAGGGCCTTTTATTCTTATGGTCTGCAAACCTTCCCATGTTTCTTCAGTCTGTCCAAAGGCAGGACCAGGTGTGGTGTAATGTCAGAGTGAGTCATGTAAACCTGCCAGGAGAGGAGAGGAGAAAATTGAAACTCTTGGGTGGAAATTTAGACTGCTCTTTAGACAGTGGCATAGCTTCCATATTGTGAAGACTGAGAGGGGAATTTGAAAAGGTGAGCCAGGAAACCACGATAAGGGGTGATGGCCCAGTGTTGGCCTGATAATGGACAAATAGTCTGGGTTTAAAGCCACATCAAAAACTGAAGAGACTTGTGGGAGATGTGACAGTTCTGATGAGGAACCAAAATGTACTTGGAGACCTCTGAAGGTATTTGAATTTAGACTGAGTTTAGAGGAAAAGATTCACTGGTAAGCCAAAAAGATGCTTCATAGAGCTGAGAAGCATATGGTAGTGACTGATCATTCTAAGGAAAGGCATGGATTTGAATGTGAATGTTCATTATAGAGGAGATCTGTAATCAGGACGATTTTGGGTCCTGTGGGGAAGTAGACAATGTGATAGACAAGTATTGTGATTGATAAGAAATTTGCTTGAATTAAAAGCTTGGATTTCTGATTGGTTTAACTGGATAAGGAGAAGGACTTGGGAAAACTGCAGGACTGCAAGAAAACTTGCTGGAGAGAACAAGTCAGGAAAAGTGAAAAGTGGAAAAAAAACCCTATCTGTGAGAATTAGAGCATACTATCAATGTGATTCTAAAATGGAGTTCAGTTTGAGACATTCCATTTTCAGTAAATACAAGTGAAATCAACAAGAGGAACACTTCTCATTTATCAATAGATCCAGTTGGAGGACGACAACCTACAATCCTCTTTTTTAGCGAAAATAGGTAGGTAGAAAGATTTCAAACTCTTAGTTTATCATTTTTGCTTTGTTTTAAATAGACATTTATTCTAAGAAGAATAAAAACATTAAAGAAATCGGCAAGACTGCAGAATTGCAAATTTTCTAAACACCTAGTCGTTTCTACAGGTTTCAAAATTAAGCATTTAGAATTTAGAAAATGCCAGAATTAATATTTTCTGAACAATAGGAGTCAATGATGAAGGGTGGGCCATTTAGTATTAAGTCTTGGTAGTTGAAGATGTGTTCTGGGTCAGAAAAATGTCCCTGAATTTTACAGTTTTTGGACAAAGAAGGAGTTCCGGTTCAAAACAGTCTAGTGATCTCAAGGCTGTAGATTGGGAAAACCATTGTCTCTTCAAGAGACATTGTCTCTCATTCCCAGGAGCAGATTGTTTGAGAGTCACAAGGAGGCAAGGTGGGTTTCCCTGTGAGCTTGCCAAGCATGTGGACTGTGTGCTCAGAGGAAATTAGGCAGGTTTCCATGAGTCTTCTCTGGTTTCTTCTCTTTTTGTGTACCTCAGCTGTTTCTGGGAAGTATTTATATTTCTCTAAATTTATGTATTCCACAGGTTAATCTGGGCACTCACACATATTTATCATTGAGTGCTAAGCCTCTTTTCCCACCCATCGTGCACCTCCCATGCCCTTCCATCATGAGTTCTCCCAGTCTGGGTGTTCATAAATGTCCTCTTCCCTACAGGTTATTTGAAGTCTAGTAGGTATTTCTGAGCACAAGTGCTCAGTGCTTTCAGAGAACACACCAGTAAGATCTCTCTCTCCCAGCTGGTCATCTGTTCTACTGAAAATGATGTTTAAATATTTATCCTAGTTAATTTAATCCTATTTGACTCTGTTGAAGAGTAATGAGAGAGAAGGGAAAAGCAATGCACCCAGCCCATATCTGTGTATTAATTTAGTTTTAAGTGAAACCTGTCTGACAGTTTCAGGACCTAATTTTCCTTGAAGAATTCCACTTTCTTGTTTTGTAATGTACATGGTATAGAAAGGATTTGAGAATTATCAGTTACCCCATAAAGAAGCTCTTTCTGGTGGAACTGTGGCTATTTGTCAAGTAAACATACCCTTAAAAAAATCTACATATGCTCTTAAAATACAGGTTCTCTTAGCGCGTAATTTGAAAGTGTTCCTCAGGCTGGAGAGCATTCATATAATATGCCCAAGTGTTTGACGTAGTGCACTTTCTACGGGAAAAACAAGCCCTTGTCAATCCTGGGTTACCTGCCAGCTTTGCTGTTCTTAACAACAGCATTGCTGAGGGCATCCTTGGGGTATGATTTTAGTTTATCTCATAATGAACCATGAGAGTGAATGTAAGGTAATTCTTGTATGAGTTTTAGAAAGAAAAGCTGTGCCAGATCTTTAGTGAAGAAAAAGACAAGTAAATATAAGATTATATTATAAATGAAACATTATTGTCCAAAATGTCATCCCTAATTTTTTTTTTTTGTATATGACATGAAAGTATGTCAGCATTAGAAATGTATCATGATGATAAAAGTTTTTTCAGCATAAATATATTTTTATTATTCTATATGTCATTATAGATAGTATTTTAAATTCCTTGAGAGTGTAACAGTTTGGAAATAAAACGTTGACATAAAAAGGAGTTTTCATAATAACAAGTTTTCAGAGTGTTATGGAGACTTCATCATGTCTTTAAGTGCCAGGACAGTTCATAACACCATTTTTTTATAATTTCATCATTGCTGACTTAATTTGGCACAGTTCTATGTCAGGATCATTTTTAATTTAAAGACCTTCAAGGTAATATGCAGTCTCTCATTTGCATTAATTGGGAATAAACCCAAGTTTTACATTGAATATGAATTCCAAATAGTTGGAGCTGTAGACTTTTCACGTGAGGCCTCAGCAAAGCTTAGCAATGTTTGGCAAGAGCAATGTCTTTGTTTCAAAATTTAGATGAAAGATTCATTTGGCAAGTCCAGACATGGAATTTCTCTTTGATTTCTTCTGGTGGGCTGATTTTGGCAAAGTGATAAAGGTTACGTGGAGCGTTTTCCTTTGACAGTACTGCCATTCTGTTCCAGTCATTCATTCTGAAGGGCTGAGAGAGCCACAGTCATCATCTTTTTCTGGATTGTACTGCAGTTTTTTCCCCCTGTTTACCAGTATGCTTTTTGAGAAGCAAACTTAGAGAGTAAGATATGATTGACAACCAGGACAGTTTCTCTCCCTTTGAGTGGATTTTTTTACAAACTTCTAATTTTCCTGGTTCTTGTATTTATCAAGGACTCATGATTTTTGTGTGAAATGCTAAAACTTCCAAAGGCATTGAGCAGAATCCAGCCAAACATGGCACTTAGAAAATCAGGTTCAAAAAACATCCTTCATTTTGTAAGAGAGTTAAAAATACATCTGCTTAAAACATTTAATGCAATATCAATCTTAAAAGAAAAAAAAAATTGATGAAAAGCACTACAATAAATGTAAATAGTGTTGTGAGGTTTAAGTGATATTTAAAAAGTTGATTTAGCACAGTCTGTGATACAATTGGATGTAATATAAAGCATGCATGTTTTAGAACCTATAAGCAAGTGCACCTTTTAGTTACAAAGCATAGTTTCAAATCATGGTGATTGAAAAATTTCAAAATAAGAAATAACTGGATAAGAATATGGTGTTGTAAGAAAAATAAGCTATAAAGCATGTTTCAAGTCTGTTGAAATCTATAACCTTGTGTAAACCTGCTTATTAAAGTTTTGGAAAATATTTTTAATCAATATTAATCAATGTGTTAGGTTTTCTAGGAAGCAGACCTAAAGTATGTATTTACAAGTCTTCAGGAAAAAAAAGACAGTTCTCTTTTAGGACTGTTTTGCCTACAAGTGTCATTTGATAGGTGCAGGAGATCTCCCATTAGTTTTCTTGAGGAGCCTAGATTCCTGTTTTGTGTTGTGATCAGAGTATCAAGGCACACAGTTACAAAATTCTCTTACAGAATTTTCTTCTATTGTTAAGAAATTCATTAATCATTGAACAATTGAGCTTTGTGTAAAAAATGTGACAAAGAACAGCTATGTGGGGGCCCTGGAAACATTAACTAGGAGGTGTTTGGATAGACACAATCTTATCAGTGAGTGAAATCAAATGTCACACACTTCAGCTGCTAAGGAGTCATCAATCATCCTTAGCAGTGCGGAAGGAGTATTCTGTGTTTGCCTCATTGATCTCAAGGAAGGAGGCTGCTCCTTCCCCTCCTGCAAGCATGACTGATGACTCCTTAGGGTTTGAAGCTGTGTGACACTTGATTTAGGGGCTGCTGTCATCACTTGTGAGGCAGGCTGCCTGCCACCTCTCCCCTTTAACAGCCTCTTGGAAGCGTTCTTGGTTAAGTAATGAAAAAGAGAAACCTTCATTTCCTTCCCAAATCGAATTCACCAGTTTCTACACAGCCGTTTACAGAGCTGTTTAATCCTGTTTTACAAAGAAGATGTCTCATTACTGTTTAGAGATTACAAATAAAATAGATATGATACATTGAATGTCAAAATGAGTTTCTTAGTTTCATTAGCAAGTAGAGTGCCTTCATGACAATGTTCCAGGCTGAGATCTAAACAGTGCTTAATGAGAGTAAAAAATGTGAACTGCCTAGATCATAAAGACAGCCTAAAAACTTGGGAAGCCACCAGTATTCATTCTCTAATCACTGTGAATGTCTGAATTGAAAATGTTTAGTGTTATGCCTGTGTCTGCTTTAGCTTCCTCAGGTAATATAATGCCAGAATGTTGTTTGATCTGTTGCTTATCTGCCATGAAGAATATTCCTGGTAAGGTCTGCTCTAGGTGAGTTTTCTAGGAATTTTTAATTCTGCTGTTAACTGGGAGGACAAACACACAGTGTGTTGATGCATCTGCTGTCTACGAAAGATGCAAAAAATGAGATTCTGTCCTCCATCAAGTCAGTGGCATAAAATGTCTTTAGTTTCAGTGTTATTTTTATCTGGTGGTAGAGTATATACAGAGATGTGGTAAACAGAGATAGGTGCAGCAGGACTTTTTTTGTTCATTTCCTGATAAATGCCATTATACAAGGGAAGGAACCAAAGATTTTCTGCCTAATAATTGGATAGGTTAATGTGAGACTGAGGTGTGACTTATTTTTACTTTCTTGATCTTGCACTCACAGGGGAAAAAAGGTTATCTGAGGAAAAAAGATTCTCTAGTTATCTGGGCCTTCATTAACTGAATAAAGTGAAATATTGAAAGCAGAAAGGTGCTTAGAAATTGTTCAACATGCTTAAATAGGAGTACAGTTTCTTTTCTGTGTTCTTTTTTCAACTTTTTTAAAGAATTGTGGTACAGTTCAGTTCCCACTCCTGAAAGGCAGAATGCATCAGTTTATTGTTCTGTACAAACCAAAAAGGCAGCCCAACATTTTCAGTGGTAGAACTCAATGATAATTCTGGGATTTTTCTCAGGTGAATGTGGCATCATCCCAGCTACAAGGTTAAGTGCAGTGGGAGCACTAGAAGTAAACATTATATCATCACAGTAAGATGGATTTCCACCTGCAGCTCCCTCATCAGTTGCAGAAATCAGCCAGGTTATGTAAAAGTAGTGAAGTTAATGACCAAAGTCACAGAAGAAGCAAAGCACCATGTTCAGAGTAAAGGAGAAACAGGACTTTCTTGAAGAAGATAGTGGTGAAGATCAGGCAGGATCCCAATAGTTCAATCTTGGTAACTGAAGAAAGCAAAGTTAAAGTAAGAACATAGGTGTGGCATGGGAGCAACTTTGCTGTGCAGGTTAAGGACCCTTTCCTCTCTAAATTTTGGTTTTAATTAACTTAAGACAATGGTAATTCTTTGGGGTTGTCGATTACATCCCCTGAAGGTATCTTAGTTTCGTCTTAGTGGTGCAAATTTCTATTTTCTTCCCTGCGTGTTAAGAGCCAATACGTAGCACCTTACTGTCTTGTTATCTATTAGAAATATTTAAACATGAAAGACTCTAGGCTGATTTTCTCCTTGGTCTGAAGTTCCCCTCTTTCAGTTTGTACCCATTAGTCCTTGTCCTATCACTACAGTTCCTGATGATGAGTCCCTCTCTGACTGCCTTGTAGCTCCACTTCAGATATTGCTGTGGGGTCTCCATGCAGCCTTCTCTTCTCCAGGCTGACCAGCACCACTTTTCTCAGCCTGGTTTTGTAGGGAAGGTGCTCCAGTTCTCCGATCTGCTTCGCGGCCCTCCTCCGGACTTGCTTCAGCAGTTCCATGTTCTTCTTATGCTGGGGACACCAGAACTGTTTGCAACACTCCAGGTGAGGTCTCACCAGAGCAGAGCAGAGGAGCAGAATCCCTTCCCTCCCCTTGCTGGCCATGCTGCTTTGTATGTAGCCCAGGATACAATTGGCTTTCTGGGCTGCCAGTGCACACCGCCAGCTCATGTTGAGTTTTTCTTCAGCCAACACCTCCAAGTTTTCTCTGCAGGGCTGCTCTCAGTTCATTCTCTGCCCCACCTGTAGGTGTGTCTGCAATTGCCATGACCCAGGTGACTTTGCACTTTGTTGAACTTCATGGGGTTTGCATTGGCCTACCTCTCAAACTTGTCAAGGTCCCTCTGGATGGCATCCCTTCCCTCTAGCAGCACAACTGGGGATGAGTTTTCATTTTTGTCATCACCAGAAGCCAAATTTTACATTGCAGGCTGCCTAAGTATATTGCCTCACTGAAGGTAAAGGCGAATGGTAGTTTCCATGCAGTAAAATGTTGCTCCATGAAAAGAGATGAAAGAATACGAAAAAAGGAAACAATGTGAAAATACTGATGTCTTTGTGTCATGTTATGGCCATGGTTCTACACAGATGTACATGAAATGAGTTGGGAAGGTGTAAAGACTGGTGGACAGAAGAAAATGAGGAGTGGAGCCACAGAATGAAGGAGTGTAGGGAAAAGTTTGGAGGGAAGAGGAATGGAAGCTTTGCACAGCTGGTGAGGGAAGTAAAGTGGGTGAAATGCATTTGCAATCAACAAGTAAGGGGAAAGAGCTTCCATTGAGATATGAACTTTGCCACTAAAATGCTTCTGCCTTAGTTATTTCTAGCAGCTGACTGCAGTTTTGGGACATCCCAGTCCAGGGCAATCTTGTTCTCAAGGAGTTGTTCTTCTAGGTGTGCTGGGGGGAATTTGACAGAAGGAAGACAGCAAGTGAACTCGCCTAGCACCTGTCTTGGGGTAGTTACTGGATTGCCAAGTATCAGGGAGTGGAAATACTTGTCTGAGAGAAATGTACTCTGTGGCAGCAGAGAACTCTCAGATCTGCATTTGGTTCATCTTCTAAAAGTAATGCCCTGATGCAAAGTAGAACTGAGGTTTCATGTTTAGTGCAAGTCTTGCCTACGTAAACACTGGCTCATCTGGTCCATACATAGAATTGTTTTGTAGTTTCATAAATAATTGAGGTTGAAATGGGAACACAGTCTTGAGAGACTCGTAGACTTCAGTTTATGTATGGATGTGTGTATATACGTGCGTTTGTGTGTGTATGTTTTTGGAATGATTTCTTTCCAGATTTGTTCACAATAGATGAGTTGGCTTTTAAAATGGACTGAAATAAACAGTGACAATTGAATTAGATAATATCAGGCACTTCTGGATTGGCAATCTAGTATTTTAATTATATCAATAATTTTGGAGTCCAAAGGACAGAACTATAGTTTGAAGTGTGGGAAAGTAACTATAAATTATATCTTGGCGATCTGTGCTCCTTCAATCACTTCCTGACTATGTTTACCCAGTTTTCAAGCCAGAGTGAGCTTTTCTAATGGCAAAAATTGCAAGCCAATCTTGATTTGTAAAATGCAACCTGTTGCTTAGCCAATAAAAAAAGCTGGACTATGGAAATGCTTTGGGATTTCTGTTTCTAATAGAGCACAACATAACTCTTTTATTACTACATCATTTTAGTCTTGTCAATGGGAGTAATTATTTTGCTGGTAACTTCAGCAGATGTGATGCGTACTGAAGGCAGGTAGCAAAAGTTAAAAATATTATTGTGGAGGTTTGATTGTGATATATTTCTAATGTAGTTACTGGGGCTGCAGAGCTCGGCAGCCAAAAGGGTAGCTGAGAGGAATTGTGTGTTAATTTTCCTTTGCTACTGGGATGGTACATCGTATAAGCATTTAAAATTATACAGGGATCCTGTGTATATGAAGGCTCTCGGATCATGGAAGTGTGTTCTGGTCATAGCCCTGTGCTGCCACATTGCTACAGCTGCCCAGGGCAGTCAAATTAGGAGCAAAGTATGGGGTTGTTTTGGGTTGGGTTTTTTTGATTTTTTTTTTTTATATGTGAGGGTCTCCCAGAGGCAGAGGAATGCTTACAAAAAAAAGATCTATTTCTATTCTCCTTGCACAATAGTGCAAGTGTGGAACAAGGACCTACTCGTCACTGATACTATTGCTAATAGAAACTTCAATTTTATCATTCTGCCTTTATGCACTTAGTAACAGAGAAAGATTTTGAAGTATATTGGGCAATATTCCTTTATTTTACTTTCTTGTGGTGGGGTGCCAGCTACATTGTCATTTGAGATTTATGCCAGCGAAAGCCTGCAGTTGTGCATGGTTTGCTCTTTGACCTGCCTCCTCCTTCTTCCCTTTCCTCACTAGTCAGCTGCTGTCCCTCTGCCGCTAATTTACATCCCCAAATGAATGAAGCTTAATCCCTAAACCTTAATCCTCCTAAAACCAGCTGAACTTTGTGATCCTATCTTGACTTTGCAGGAGATTAAAAAAAAAAAGGGGGGGGGGAGGGGCAGTGTTTGAAAAAAATGTGCTTTAACTTCTAAAGAATGCAGCCATCTTTTATGTTTTTCAGAGGACTACAATGCACTGGCATTTTATGGATCGATATATTTTTCCTTGTTACTTTATTTTTTCACCTTGAGCATAATAATTTGGGGTTTCTGTTTCCGTTCTGCTTCCTTGCTGTGCAGTGTGTACTTTTAGCAGGGGAATCTGAGGAGGAGGGCTTTCCAAGGAGACCTTGCTCTGACATTATAATGTGAACTGGGGACAGTGCACTCTGCCAGCATACTGTTTCATAGATGAACATAGCAATGAGTCAAAATTTCACTAGCTCTCCCTCTTGAAAAGCAGGGATGTTCACTTCAGGAGCCAGGCAGTGTCTGAATGAGCTGTGCCCTTTCTGCTTGTAGCATGCTGTATTGATATGCTGCCAGCATCTTGTCCCAAAAGATTTCAGGCAGCAGAGGAGGTTGCTCCTCCACTTTAAGTCGGGTATATATTTCTCCTCATATGCAATGTGCACAGTGAATTGGCAATGTTTGTCTTACCTTTTGCCTAGGTGAGTTATCACAGTGTGGAAATGTGAATGCAGTATATCTTTGTGAAGCTACAATTTTTGGTCTACAGAGCTGACCTGATAATCAGAGTTTAAACCTCTCTTAATAGGGATGTTGTAGAGTGACAGAGCAGAGAGGAAGCTCTTCCTCAAGCAGACGGTGAAGTGCATCACCACCACAGCTCAGTGTGAATGCAATCCCCTCTTGTAAACCCTTAGGCACAGATTAGCAAGGAGGTTCTCCTCTCTATGACTGGTACCCTCTCTGCCTATGCTGCTCTCACTTTTAGGCTGGGTCATAGTAACTTTTGAATTTTGGAAGGTTTGGTCAGTACGGAATGTGATTGCTGGCTCACTCAGTAGTGTGTCATGTGGAGAGCACAGGCTGGGGAACCCCATAGCTTTCCTTATTTAAAAAAATGAACATTATAAAATGTGCAGTCTTTAATTTTGTAGCAGAAACAAGAAAGAATTGTACAAGATAGAATTAAATATGGGAATGCTTAAGCACCCAGAAACAATGGAATTGTTTATTAAAGGAAAGTGAGGGGAAAAAACTCCATAACATAAAACCAAAATTCTTTTGTTGGAAATCTTATAGACAAGCAACTTCTTTTTGTTTATGATTCCTTGGAAAGACAGTACTCTGCACAGCTGTTAGCCACGTAACAAAGAAATGCACATGTGTATATCCAAGTGTGAATATTCACTTACTAATCCAGTTTCCTCAAATACTTGGAATGGAGCTTTCAGCAGTGTTTGTTAGATTTAAAAATTAAAAAAAAAATCCCCTTGAGAAACTATGTTCCAAAACCTCAATACTTATTAGGAAATGAAGCAACTTTCTTGTGACATAAGAATAATCATGCTTTGGGTGAAAGCTTTCAAACATATGGTCCACAGAAATAGCAGACTTCAGAAAGATATATCTTAAACAGTATATAAGCAATTCATCTTTGCACGTGGAAGCTGCACATTAGATAAAATGTGTTCTTGCAGAATGCTATTCCTTACAAAAAAGTCTTCAGTCTCCATCTTCAGGTAAGACCCTGAAAAACTGCATTAAAAATATATATCAAATGGTACAAACGTGTAGGAAAGAAAACAATGCCCCCCATACATACACTTCTGCCAGTGGTGCAGGAGCCTATGGTACAGACTGCTTGATCACAGGATTTATGGGGTCTTTTTAGTTGCTAGGCTGAATTATGGGGTGAAAGTATGGTTTGTGCGTATTCTCAACCATATAAGCAAGCTTTAAAGTCACCAGTTTGAGTTTATTTAGTGTCTTTTTCATCATGCTTTGGACGAAAATAGATATCTATTGCACAGACATACATCATCTTTTCTTCCTCTGAAATCCCTAAAAAAATGAAGAGACATGATCTATTTCAAGTCTGTGAGTAAATGAGCAAAATATAGTTATTTGATGAGGCCAATGGTATCTTTTCATAAAGGCTTTAAGTAGCCAGCCTTTGTGTCACTGCACAATCTTTATGGTTGCAGTAGCTTAGCAGGAAGCTTAGAGGGCTTTGCCTGTGTTTTGCTGCTTTTCCCATCAGTGCCTTAATGCCTGCTGATTAAGGGCTCATAAATCTTTGCAATATTAGCAGAGGAGTCCATTTCCATAGCAAATGAGAACATTTCCCTGCCTCCTTCTAGCTGTTATCACACACGTGTGGCATGTACTTGTAGGTATCATTGTCACATTCATGCCATATATTCTATACAATGAATGCTCTCTTCCTGGAAACCTAAACCTCTTATCCACTGCTAGAGGGTAGCCTTTACTCTTGAGGTCACCTAACTTGGCAAGTCAGTGAGTTAATGGGTCTGAAAAGATTATCCTAGACCAAAACTGATGTAAACATTCTCCTTTCAATGTAGAACGTATGGGCTTGCATGCCTTTCATCTTTCTCTGCACATTCCAGATGTGTGCTTCGTTCCTCTCATCGTATATACATGATGGGATAGATAATGTACTGAGTTGCGATTCATGTCTAAGGCATGATGTGTTTGTACTCTGCTTGATTATACCTTCTTTTTCCCTTCTATTTGGGAAAGGAGAAGTACCTTAAAAGCCTTTTTTAGATTCGGGTTTGATTTGTTTATTCAGTGCTTTCCAAAAGCAGTCTGGTTGGAGTTCCTCATCCCCTCCACTTCCTCTGCTGTTCCTCTGCAATATATCTCCTTTCAGTCAAGGGTGACTGTGTGACTTGGTTGCTTTGAAAAAATTCCGGAAGACAGATTTCAAAATTTCCTTTGGAAAGGTCCTTGTTAAAAAACAACTAATTAAATAAATAAGCAAATAAATAAATATCATCAACATAAACCCAGATTTTTAGCTTGTTTTGTTTTGACAATCAAGTGCTAATTTCTGATTTTTCCGCAGGTGATGCACTAACATACATTCACTATTTAAGCTTATAGAGAACATCCTAAAGTTACAGCGAGTGTTTCATTTTTTTGTCTTTCACTGAATGTCAGCAGCCCTTAATGGCTAAATGCTATTAAAATTTCTATTTGGTTTTTTGGTTTCAACCTGAAGGACTCTGAAACTGAACTACTTCTCTGTTATATTGACAATATTTTTTTTTTAATCATCCATATGTCATTTATTTTTCCCAAACAGGCATGGTAGGTCTATTAATAAACATGAGAATCCACAGACCACAGTTATTCCTACCTTTTCCTGTTTTTCCCATGCTCTTCATTTCATTGTGTGTCAATCCAGAATAGATTCCTATTTTCCTCAATTCAAGGAGGATGCAAACACACTTGATGCAAAATCAAAATGTATACTCAAGTATCAAGAAAAGGTATTTAAAGAAAAAGGAAATGTTTTTGAACTAGGATAACATCACCACCTGGAAAAAATTGTGATTATTTCACTCAATAATTAGATTTGTTATTTATATTGTTTCTCTTAAATTAGCCAACTGTGTTGTCTAACTGCATCTATTTCTCAACCGATTTTTAGAAAAAACTGTTTTGGAGGATGATTTCCCCACAGCTTTCTTGATTTTGCACAATTCCACCAGTTTCTGTTAGTTTCCTTAATTCTATGTACTCTTGTCTTTACTGTCTCTTGTCTTTACTCCCACTACTGCCTACTCTTAGTAGGGCAAATTTGGCACCTTGTCTCTTTAGCAGAAGGGAATTTGTAATCGCTGATCTTGGCACACAGAGTAATCTTCTAGGCATGCACAGTCCTTGTGAAAGTCCTTGTTACCATGACACATAGCCTTGGTTTACCTGAAACCTTAATATATTTTACATTAAGCTTAGCTGAGATATTCCATCGATATGTTTCCTCTCTAAGTTTTAGAAGAAACAAGGTTCGAAATTCTTGAAGAACGAGAAATTATTCAGGTATTTCTGAGTTTAAAACACCATGTAACAAAGGGGTATATGGGAGGGAACACTCACTTGGCAGTGAAAATGCATAGAGAAAATTTGTCTTCATAAATTTGTGTGCTTGCATCTGTAGTGCTTTGGACTGACGTGAGTTTGTAAATGTCTTAGCTTTTCACAAAACACTATTAAGGCTTTTGTCTAGCTACTGGAAAAAAAAAAAAATAACACTCTTAAAAGAGAAAACATTGAGACTAAGAAATAAAAAGAATTTTTAGCTCAAGGGTGCGTAAGCAGAGGTGAATTTTATCTTATGTATTTCGGGCTTTTACGATATACTTTCACCAAGATGTGGGGTATGATTGCATGCTTCCCCTCTATATGCTTATAGACTTTATAAAAAGGGTAAATCACCTTTATCATGTGATAAATTTGTGTATCTATACATGACTGTGTAATATTTTTCAAATTGTTTTAACAAATTTGACCAGCTAAAATATGAAATGGATTTTTTTTCCCCATAATTTCTAAATTTCTCACAAACTGCTAGATCACCTTCTAATTCTAAATATCCTGTTTGGTCAGACTGTAAGAATTACATAAATTATCTCTGGTGAAAGAGGGAAATTCATAATAAATAAACCATCCAGCTGAATGAAACTCGCAGTAAGTGAATTGTCACACTAAAAGGAGCTTGATTATTTTACTTCTCTTGGCGGTATTCTAAGTGTTTGCCATGAATTCAAAAATCACTCTCAACAAATTTTCTATATGGATCCTGGCTTCTTGGGGCTGTATTATTGGAAAGCTGGAATTTATATCTGTTACTCTGTTGTGTATGAAAGCATAAATTAAGATTGTTTAAAAGAAGGGACTCAGCAACTGTGATTGTCTGCAGAGTAATTCTGTCCCATTAATATCTTAAATTGATCTTGTGCCTAATTTTCATGGCTAATTCATTAAGGGCTTAGTTCTTAGTAGCTCCTTGTTTGTCTGCATGAGCCTTCTGTCAGAGGAGTAGACAAGTTTTAGATGTGGTGCTCTGTATTCCCTTGGCACAGGAGTTATGTATGTAGGGCCAGGAAACCCCTCCCCTCCCTGGTGTCACATCCACCTGTGATATGGGATCATTCTGCTGCCCAGAGGAAAGGACTGATGGTGAAAAAAATAGTGAGTCACTTTAGCAAGCATAAACTCCCATGACATTTTCTCTTGTATTTGCTGTGTTTTCTGTCACTGTGTGGGCATATTATCAACTAGACCTCTTGTCTTTTAACACTTCACTTTCCCATTTTATATATAATGAATTAATATTATGTTAAGATAATAAATATAATATTACATTGCAATAAAACCAGTTTTAAAGTTTTGCTGTACGCACTTAGAGTACTGAAACTGGAATTATGCTGAGGAATAGAGATGGTGTTCTCTTGTATCCTGACATTTTAGGGCTTTAAGGATGTTTGTTTATGTAATATAGTGAGATTGTAGTATTGTGGAGAATGTCTGCAAGCCTTCAATGAAAAAAAAATCAAAAGTCATATTTTGCAGATTTTCATTTTCTGTAGGTGATTGAAGGTTTAAAGCTTGTTTTTTTCTTGCTTCATACTGATGCATTTCATTCTGATTTTAAAACTCAGAATTCTGCTTTTCATCTTCTGTGTAACAACTTTCATACCAACTTGCTTACATCACATGAAACATAAAATCAGTGTTGCAGGCATGCATTTTTTTTTTACATTATGATATAATCCTTTTCTTTGTCTTTCAAAATTCTAATTCTGCTTTTCCTTTCTCCTGTGACAGGATGACAAAGACTTGGTTCATGAGTTTGTTGTTGCTGAAGGTCTGACTTGCTTAATCAAAGTGGGAGCAGAAGCCGACCAGAATTATCAGAACTACATCCTGAGAGGTAAGGGAAATGCATCCAAAGGTTGTTTTTATTGCTTGGAAGCTCTCACAGGTCTGTGGCAACTTGCTGTGTAAAGCGTCTTTGCACTTGCTTTTCAGTTTGGTCCTTATTCTTTCATGTTATGCAAGAAAATTAAAGTCAGATTAATACTCACCACTGAGCAGAATGAATTGGAATATTTGGAATCTTAATAGTCTCCTCATTGTCTACCTTTTTTTTTTAGATTATGCTGAAAATCTCTAATTCTAAGACAGAAAAGGTTTTAGCCTTTACTGGATAACTGTGCCAGAGGGCACAGAATAAAACTTCTTGGAGTGTAGTTATCTTTTACAAAGAAGCTGCTGGGAGCAGGTTGGACGCAGCAGGAGTAGTTTTGTGAGCTGTGTTTCTCTTCTGTCTTGCAGTGATGTCTGGCTGTTGACCTGCCAAGTGTGAGGGTTTTCTCCATGCTGCTTAGACAGTTCAAAAGTACCAGGGAAACAGAGAGGGGCAGCACCCAGCCTGCTCCATCACCCTCTTGGGAGATGTATTTTCATATCGCCTCTTTTTGTTGTGGTGCAGCAGAATGCTGCATCATCAGTATCTGTGGATATCATGCAGGGAGAAAGTCATGCCTTAAGGGATCAGCTGGCTGGAAACAATTTTTAGCTATCTGACATTTTGGGGTTAAAGAGGTAATGAGAAGTTTATATTCTGTTCTTTGCATTTAAAGATAACTGGCAAAGATAGGGTTTGGAGAGTGATTTGGAAAAGGTGTGCTACATGATTAGAAAGCTGTTTTCCTCTGTTGTGGCCCAAATAGATGTGTGTGTTTTTCATCTAGCCAGGAAATTTAGGCCTTAAATTCAGAGAGTTTCTTCTATGTTTTGAGAGGACAACAGTCACTCCCAGGAATCTTTGCTTCTGGATGATCTCATGGTACATAAAGACTGCTTGTGAATGCATAGTTATGATAGATTGCCCATCTGAGTTTTCTTAGGCTGACATATGTAATTGTATTTAAAAATGTCACTTCGATGTATTTAACTGCTAAAATTCAAACTACACATGAGGACTGAAAAAAGAAAACCAAAACAAAAATAAGTAGAAGGATCTTGTAAGAATCAGAAATACTGACTTATAGAAAGCAAGGATTCAAATAGTAAGTGTGGCTTCTTGCAAAGATGTTGAAGATAAGAACAGCTTTTGGATGTGTAAAAGAAACAAACCAGTACTACAGAAATTATGTTCTATGTCAGTAGCTGTGCAGTCACATAAAAGTACTTGAACAGTGGACAAGGACACAGAAAACGTGTGCAATAAAAAGTTACTGAGAGGAAACTGACCATAGATGCTCTCAGAAAATTCAGACTGGAAGTAAAATAAAAGTGCTGAATGGGACAGTCTGGCCTTTAGTCTAGGAGCCTTTCCCTTCTCCTTCCCTTCCCATATCCTAACACATCCAGCATTCAAAGAGATATAATGGTCTCTTTCTTGTTGTGACTGGGAAGACCTTGGTTTCCATGATCTAAAATTAGAAATTTTCAAATTAATTCAATGAATGATAACCCAGAGCCTTAATGCCAGTGTCCACGGCATCATACAAATTAAACTGCAAACCTATCTTGCTGCATTGTTATTAACAAGTGGTTACAGCTTGTTCAAAATTAATATAACAAACAAAACAACTATAACAAAACTAACTACATAGAAGTATGCCATAAAGCTAAAAAGATTGTTTTAGGAAGATGCTTTTAGGGATTAGTACCTTCTGAAATCAGGTCTTATTTCCCCTACATTGCTGCTGTGTGAAGCTGACGTTTCTCTCTGGGTAGTATATCCTAGCATCTTTTACAATAATACAATTTTTCTGTGTGGTGTGGGCTTCATTTCAGAGTCTAAATTGGTCTTTCAGGAAGTTCAAAGCTTGTTACAACTCCAAAATTATGTCAGCTGGTTTGCAGTTCCAGGAGCCAGCATGTACTTTCTGAATAGGTCTGCATGTGGAATGAGATAAAGATAGGTTTGGAAGTTCAGTATAGCCAAACAATCTTATCTGAATACATTGAGGAGGGTGCTGAAAAGAAGCATTTAATACGTCATGTAAGAGTGTTTCTGGTATATTATTTTTGGAAGATCATAGTGATTGGTTAGGGTTTTTTTTTGTTTGTTTGTTTGTTTTTTTTTGTGGCAGTTGTGTGAACTTACTGCAGTGCTGCATTTTACTAAACCCAGAGTACTGGTAAATAGGTGAATAAATTTTACTGAAGGTACATCACAGTTAGCACAGGGGTGGTCCCGTAAGATCTAAGCTTAGTGTTAAGAAGTGGAGATTTGAGAAGTAAAAAGTAGTCTTTTTCTAGGGATTTTATACCTACCTGCTGTGGTGTCCTTGTTCTGCAGGTCCTTTTGGAGTGGAATATGTTCTCCTTATTTTCATTGCATCTAACCTAAATCATAAATGGATGGGATTTCTCCTAAGTTCCGTATTCTGACTGCATTTCTCCAGCACCTTTGGTGTCATTCACTCTTTTCATCTGGCAATTGTGACTCAGCTTGCAGGGCTTGTGACAGTAAGTGGCAGCCTTAGGCATGGAATTGTCTCCTTTGCTTTGAGGACTCACCCACATGGAGGCTGTCCATCACCTTGACTGAGCAATTTCCCAGTGTTTCACATGAACTTGTTTGCCTGCACTCATCAAGAAATAGCTTTGTATCTTGGAGGGAAAATAAGCTGGAAATATATATATAGTTTAGGGCTGTAGGTGCTTCAGTGAGTTCCAGGTACAAGTTATTTCTTGAGGACATTACTTTCCTTTTTCTGAAAGTCTGCATTGTTTCACTCTAAAGTTTCCTGGTTGTGAATTTCTGCTTAGGGGTTTTGATTTGGTTCAACCCAGACCAAGCGGCCAAAAAATCATTAAATATGAGTTGTGAAAATTTTAGTTACTTTAATGGGTGAGTGAAGAGAAGGTAAGTGTGGCTTTTGCATACAACACTGAGAAATCCAAACAGTTCATTGTTGAGTGCTAAAGAATGATTATTTATTTCTGCTCAGGTCCCCTGAGCTGGGCTGTTGGACAGTACTTTTCCCAAAGTGTTCTCTTTTGTCAGTATATAGCCTACAGACTGGAAACCAACAGTAGCCAGGACTTCTCTGGAGGGTCACTCTTTTAAAGACTAACTTAGAATACAGCTTTTGTCCCTCCCTATTTGACAGTTCTTAAAACTAAATTTATTCTCCAATGTTCCTTTTAATTATTATGGACGTCTAAAGAAACTGTGTTTTGAGGGACTTTTTCCCACCGTGGAAACAAGCTTGTTTTCCTTTTGTGGTTTCCTCCCTCTTTCTTTTTTATCACAAGGATCCATAAGGATGAAGAACTTCACTGATAGCCCTGAAGGTAACATTTTCTATCCCACTTACAAGATTGCACTGTGGTGGGTGTTACCTAAATATTCAAAACCAGATAGGAATGGGTTAAAGGTAATGGAAATGTCCACAACTGATGAGGATTAGTATAAATATAATTGCAATTTTGAAGATTTTTTGGATATAATTTTGATGTCATCTGTTCCTAGCACAGAATAAGAATACAATTCATAAAATGTCATGGTAGCCTTAATGTTTTCTGATATTTTAGCCAGTGCTGTTGGGAAGGTGAGGAAAAAAAAGCAGCTTGTGTAGACCAAGGCTTAATTATTTTTAAAATATACTGAATAAGGAATCTATGAGGATTCAGGGATGACTTTGCTGGCACTGTGATGTGAGGAGTTCTGCCTCATGGGTTCCTGTGCTGTTTGTCCCTCAGATCAAATGAGAAGGTTGTCAAAAGCTCATCAAACATTGTTTGTGGAGTGTAATTGTGTCCTTGGATCCCTATTTGCCTGCTTATGGATTCGCATCAGTATTTAGAGGTGTCCATAATTAGATGAAAGCTAGATATTGTTTTTGTGGTCTGAAATTACCAGCCATGTGTCCAGTCTGAGCAGGCAAAGGCCTTGACCTCTCTACAAGCTCTAAAGAACTGAGGCTGAGGAAAAAAAAACAGAACAGCAGTCAGTCCTCATACTAAACTGTGCTTGAATCAAATTCAGCTTTTGGATGCAGCTCTCTGATTAAGTGAGAGCTGTGTGCTTATATGGAGAATAAGGATTTGAGTTTCAAGTCTGGATGAGAGGTGGTTTCAATTTCATTTGGCAGTTTTGAATTTCTAGTGTTGGAGTTTTTTGAAGAAGAAATAGAGAAAAACAGGTGCTTGGAGGAACCTAGGAGTTATGATTCAAGGTAATATTTGTGCTTTAAGTTAACCCCTCTCCCATAAAACCCCAAACCATCCTATAATCTAAAATTAAAGATAAGTAGAATCATAGAAACGTTTACGTTGGAAAAGGCCCTTGATATCATTGAGTTCAGCCATTAACCTAACACTGCCAAATCCACCATGAAACCATGACCCTAAGCACCATGTCTACACATCCTTTAAATATCTCCAAGGACAGTATAGTCAAAACTTCAATAATTTATACTTAATTCAATAATCTGGGCAGAACACTAGGTTGGAATAGAACCGTAGACCATTTTCCTGTCACAGGCCCACTGCACTTCTGATAAAGTGTTAAAGTCCTGTGTGTTTCTACAGATATTGATGCAAGCACAGAAGATGAAGGTGATGGTCCTGGATAAGGGATCTGACATATTCTGAGGGACAATGACATATCATTTAAGAGGATTAAAGGTTCCTAAGTTCCTACACAAAGTCAACGGCATCTTCAGCCTGATAGAACAGCATCTTTATTATTATACCCTACATTATTTTCCTTCTAAATAGTAAATGTAGTTTGTTTGGAATTACATTTGTACAAGCATGCTTTTATCTTCATGCAGCTAGAACGAGTATATAATAATGCTCTTATTTTATTTTTTCTCCTGGTTTTGCAAGACCTTTCAGGACTTTTAAGTAATTTTATGAGGGACTTTTACAAGAAAAGTCCTGTATGAGTCCCAAAATTCAAATAAGAAAGGAGTGTCTTAAAACACTAAAATCACATGTGAAACATAACTCCAAGGCACACATTGATCTTTGTAACATGCTTAAATTATGAGGGATCCATTAAAACAGTTTCCTTCAGGCCTGATAACTGCAATTTGCACAGATGTGAACTGCCAGTGATAGAGAAGTTCCCAAGAGAAGCCGTGACCTCCCAAGGTAGAACAATGAGCACTGAGGAGCCTGAAACTTTCCAATCCCCCACTGAGGCATGAGAATGGGGCAATATTTTGATTTCTCACCTTTCTAGCTGGTAAATGGGAGCCAACCTTTGCAAAGGGATGGATGGAGAGAAAGGATGTAGCTGTATCTGGGTAGTTACCCGTTTAGTAACCTCAGCTTCCCACTGCAGCAAGGCAATTTTAAATCTGTATTTTGCATGTGCTTTTAATTATACAGTACAGTGTAGCTGACAACAATAAAAAATGGAAAGAAATTGCCATAAGAAATACTAGTTGCAAAGCAGAAAGTGACTTTGCTATTGGAATTAGGAGACACTGAGCTGTTTGACAGGGTCGTTGGGGGTCAGGTTTTCTGAACTAACAGGCAAACAGCTCAAACACTGACATGTACCAAAGCCACCAACAGTTACGCCTATTTATAAAGCCAGAGACACGCGATCCCACCTGCATGCCAAGTTTGGAACCGAGGGCTGGGCTGCGTATTCTGGGAAATCAGATTAAATTCCTGAAACGATTCAGTGCTGGATGGCAAGAGACCATCTGGTTACTGTCTGTCACCAGGACACCGTGTGTGCCCAAAGTTGTCAAGGAGCTAGAGGAAGTTGAAGGTGAGGGTGAGGTTTTGCAAGCAGGCAGTGGAAGCTGCTGCTGATAACCCTTTCGTCCTGAAAGCCAGACATGAAGTTATCAGCAAGCTGGTGGCATTTCTGCATTGAGCCAACTGCTACTAGGAATGCTTGGGGTTTGTAAGTGTGCTGTCTGTAATGGGGGGCTGATCCACTTCCAGGAACTGGCTGGCTGTTTTTATCAGAAAGACCCCTCGTTATTTACAAGGACATGAATGTTTCCAGTGCTCTTGAACTTTCCTCCCTCAGCCTGATAAATTATGTGGCTCTGGCCTTTTGCATTAAAGGTTGGGTATTACAAAGCATTTAGCATAGAGAAGCACCTTCTTCTGCAGTAAATGTATATATGGGAAGAAAGATTTGTGTAAATAACAAAAAACTTGAAATAAAGTCTATGAGAGGCCGTTTCTATCCTAAATAGACATGTTATGCTGGTTGGTACTGCAGCAGTAAAACAGGTGGTAGTAATGTAAGCTTACTAGTGAAAAAGGAGCTAATACTAACTACTGTGCATACCTTTGCAGTATTCCTGCTTTATTGTGAACTGGAGAACTGTTTAAAGTTTCCCAGTTGTAGATAAGTAACCCAGAGCCAAGTAAATAGGAGCAGACAGCACTTGATTAGGCTTACCTTTGTATTTCTTTCTTTGCTTGAAATCAGGTATGAAAATTTCCCTGACTTTCTTAACCTTCAGTGTGCAGGTGTCCATATGCAACTGTGAAGTTCCTGTATATGTTTCTACATATTCAAGTTGTTTTCTTATGTGCAGTACTTTAAAATTATATAAACTTATCACTTGCTCTCAAAGTAGCTGCAGTAAGAGCTTGAGCTTTAAAAAGAAGTTGGGTGCCTGTAGTTTGATTACTTGGGAGTGTTGCTTCTGAGAGAGACTTGCTGCAATAGTCTCCTGGTAAGTTCAGTCCTGTGACCTTTCTGTCAAGTCTTTCAGAAAGCTTATCAAAGTTGGACACTAGTTTTGTAGGGATTTCAAAGTTCATATCCTTCATTTTCGTGCTGCACATCAGACTACCATTTCCATGGAACCATGCCAACAGATGGCAACTCCACCTGGAAGCTCTTATTACCACATAGTACAGGGCAGCTCCACGTGAAGATACAAACTAGGTTCCCTTCCACCACTGCAAAAGAACCTGCAAAATAAACCCACCAAAGCAAGCCACAGTTGTGGCAGCAAGTTAGTAGCAGATTGGTGCTGCTAATGAGCAGCACTGCTGAGCTGAGGTAGAACCGGGCAGGGATGCAGCCATGCCATCTCCCTTTGTGAAATGGACAGCACTGCCAGTTTTCCATCAGTGTACTTTATAGATACCATTTCTTGTAGTTCAGATCAAAAGTAACAGTCCCAAAAAAATCAGCCCTATACCTGATGGCTCAGTACTTCTTTCTGCTACATGTGAAGAAACCTCAAGATGTGCCCCTTCTTGAAAAGCCATGGAATGAAAAAGTACAAATGGATTTGGCATCCTGATTCATGAACCCTTTAGATTAGAAATCATGAGGTTGCAATGCTCTTTGTTATACCAGAAAAGGCACATTATACTATCTCCATGATTAAAAATATAAACACTAAACCTCCTTGTCTCAGTAGGTGAATCCTCTTTCACTTCTGCAAATATCTCTTTAAGACTGAATGCATTGGTATACATGTACAAAGGTAGTTGGGAGAGCTTGGCTTTGGAAGCCATGCCATTTAAAAAGAGAAAACACATCCTCTTTGCTTTACACTGTATACTTTCAGCGTTTCCTTTCTCCATTTCTCATCTGCATATTTTTAAATTATATAAAATATATTATATTTTAATATTATATTTAAAATTATAATAAATATAATTTACACACATTACACTGAGTTCCCTACTGAATACAACCTTAGGCATTCCCTTAATTGTTGGAGCAAGCACTGTCTTCTCCTATGTCTTTCTCCTCCCTCCCTTCTCTCTGGATGTGGATGTGATGCATGATCCATCTGGAAGCAGAGCCAGATGGTCCTCACACAGAGCATACAGTACAAGCCCTCCCTGTCTGGGATGGGAATTGGCATCAAAGCAAATTTGAGTTCAAAAGTTTAACCACCCTATAGTAATTTACACATCTCCAAAAAAACTGAGCTCTTCCTTGCTCCCTGCATTATACGAAATGGCCTTTCATGTTGGGACTGCTCATGAGGAGGATATAGGGTCTCCATGGAATTCAGTAATAACACCACCATAAAATTATGGATTTCCCTTGTTTTTAAAGCTGACAGAGACTGGGAGCCTTTGAGTTGCTTTCTGTCTCTATGAAAATGAATCTTCAGGTTCTGAGTAATTTTTTTTTATGCTTTGTGAAATTCCCATGAAATGTGACACCTCAGGCTATGCAGGCTCTGTGTAAAATGAGGAACTGAACATGAAAAATGTACATCCTTAACTACTGAGCAAAGAGTAAGTACTTGGGAAGTACTCCCAGGGGCCTTTAAAGCCCTTGTGGATGTTTTATGCCTTAACTACTCAAACTTCATGAACAAACCTTGAAAACAATGTACCTATTCCAGCTGGTTCCAAGTATATTACAGAGTATTTCTGCCTTTTTGTAGTAATCTTGTAGCCTGAGAGTATCTCATTAGAGAAGGAAAAAAATGCAAAAAAAAGTAAAGACATTCATAAGCCAGCACAGATATGAATAATTGGGCAAAGTATGCATCTGCTGGTAATTTTGCTATAAATTACTTGCATTGAATAAATGCACATAAAACATGTTAAACTATGGTTGGGAAATAGAGTTTCATTATTCTCATTTCAAGATTAGAGACTTCTACAGCAATTTGTGATGGTAGCTGCTAAGGTGCCACACAGTGTGTTCCATCCTGATACAGAATCAGGGAAAATTAAAGACTTTAAAAGGGAATTGGAAGAGGTAGGGTCAAATATGTAAGATAATTGGGAGGTGCTGGCTGCTATTCCATGAAGGTCTGATATGAGGATGTGACAAAAATTAGGTTCTTCAAATATCTTCAGAGTTAATTTCCATATCCAGATACATTATTTTAAGTCACATATTAGCTCTGTCTGTCTGGAATCTCTGCAAATGTGCGTGCATATGGATTTCTATCAATCATGTTCTCTGAGGTGCAATCAGAAAACTGGAGCAGTGAACTGTAAACTCTTAAAATACTTATTTCATTACCGTAAGGCAATGTCCTGCATTTAAGTCTCTGATCACTCCTGCATCAAATGCTAAGAAATTGTAGATGATTGAAGAACTTAAAAGCTAAGCCATAGGACTTGTGTGTATTAGCACAGTATTAATTATTAACTGATCATAAATGCTGTGTTCATGCATACATGTCTAAGAAAAGCTGTAGAATACTCATAGGCTGATGACAGTGAGGGATAATCTTAGTGAACACTTGGGAATATTAATGTTTCTGTTTCTGCAGTGGAGGATTGCTGCTTGCCTGTTCTTCTGTGCAGCCCTAAGGAACACCGATGGAGCTGCACATGCCCCTCAGGAAAGCAGAGCAGCAAACAGCTGCCCGTGTAGGTGGGTTGAATAAGAGGGAAACTCTTTTTGCAACTTTGTAATGAAGTGTAAGGACCAGCTTACCTTCCGCCGGTGCTACTTCCTACCCGCCTCCTCTGCCCTCTCCACCTCCTCCTGTACACAGGACTGGAGATGCTGATGGTGGTGTTGGAGTGATGAGAGGAGAATGGGGGCTGGCATCAGCCTGCTCCCCATGTGCGTGTGAAGGTTGTCAGTGGATGCACAGGCAGAGGCTGAGCATACTCGGTAAGGCAACAAATTCAAGGTGTCATGTAAAGGCAGACAGGATATTGTGTCTTCCCTTTGCCAACCAGAGGGAGAAGACTTGTTCTTGAGGCTCCCTGCCTGCAGTGGGGGGAAGCAGAGGTTTATCCCATTCCTACAGGTTTGCAAAAAGTGGGGTTTGATACACAATTTATTAATTGTAACATGATTTCTTTCTCTCCACATTGACAGACAATAAAGATTTTTTTTTTTCTGTTTTCAGTGTGTGAGGCATTTCCAGCTTTTTCCATTTAAATTCTTGTCACTGAAGCTTGTGCTGTCAAGCCTGGAGAGGATACTGTGCCTGCCTCCTGCACCCGAGCAATACAGGATCACTGGCCTGCCCTAGCTGCTAAAAATACAGTACCTCTATTGTTTAGGGCATGTTTTTAAATAACTTATCACTTTGAAGTTTCTTCCCAGACAATTCAGAAGAGAGTTCACTGATGTAGGTGCTATGCAAAATAAACGTTTTCTTCTTTCCTTTGCCTCTTTAATTTGTTTACCATTAGAAAATAAATATTCTTCTGTCCTATGACCTTATAAGTGTTCTGGGTTCTCTGAAGTGAAGAAACGCTAAAAATACTGTTGTGTGCTGTGAGGAGTGTCATCAAATGGCTCTGATGTTCAGTGGCACATTGACTTGAGCCACTGAAGTGCTACTCAGGATATGCTCTCTCTGTTGTGTGTTTTAAGTAGATTTATTTAAATGACAGGTGGGGTCTTAAAGAACTTCTGCCAATATTGGGCAATATCCTGTTTCCTTTTACCCTACCTCCTTCTGTATGTTATCACCAGCCTAGACAAGGCTCTCAACTTCCTCTTGTCTTCTCTGTCCCTTCCCCACCCACCCCACAGTGCCATTCTTCAGAGACACCTCTGTGATTTTTAAACTTATGCCCTAAATTGGCTTTGGGCACAGCAGAGTTTACACACCACTTACTCCTGATGAGCATCAAGTATCTGTGGTAACCAGGGTCCCTATCTGCAGACTTTCACCCTGGTTATTCCCAGTCTCAATACCCTGCCCCAGCATGCAGGGAGCAGTCTCGGGAGCAGACACTGTTTATCACTCATGGGGCAAAAATTCTGCTTTTAAAGCTGCAGCTTCTAAACACGGTTTCCTCATTCCCAAAGTTCGGCAGTGAGTCACCATAAGCTTGCTTTAGTATTTAGGTCAATATCAGTGATGGAAACAGTGACTGTGTTGTGTATAAACTATATATATTGGTTGCTAAGGATATTCTTTTATATGTGCTTGTGATAAATGTTTCCTTTTTTCTCTAAGATGATTATGGACAAATGCACTAAGAATACTGTTAAGGTTGATAAACAAAACTCTTGAAAATTAAACATACCTGTCTGAGCTCACTTTGCAGACATGCTTGCCCCCTTTGTGTGGCAGCTGATCCAGCCTTTGATGGCACAGTGGTACAGCTCTTTCCTCGGCTGCTCTGCTTCAGCCAATGAGCACCATCACACCTGTGCACTTACTGAACACCTTTTAAATAGCTGGTCTTATCAGCAGTCCTTCCCCAGGCTTTGCGATTTATTTCATGCTGTACAAGCTCTGTTATAAAATGTTTGTTTTCCTCATGGACTTTTCTGTGATTTGTCACTAGATGTTATCCAAGAGCTTAAAGGGCAGCATTATCTTTGTGTGGCAGATAAGGAAATGAGGCACTTGAAAACACATTCTGAATTCAGAAAGATTCAGAAACTGTAAGTTCTGGCTTGGAGCTTGTCCTTGGGCTGGTTTTTCATACTCAATATGGTACTTTCTGTTTATTCCTTTTTAATTTCTTTTTCTTAGGGCTTCTTTTCCTATTTGGACTCCTGCCCAGTGTGTCCTGATTTTCTTTGTCTGATCTATATTTCATATTTTTCACCAACTTCCTTTAACCTACATCAGTCTATGAGTTTATTCACATCATCAATCCACTCAACAATATTCATAAATTCATTTACATTGATTTCTTCACCAGTTTAAGCTATCTTAAATGCTTTTTCTTGCCATCACATCTGCCCACCTCTGCAGGTCTGTCCTGGGTTCTGACACCACAGCTGTGTTTGTGTGATGGTGTGAACTTGATGGTGTGAACTTGACAGGGAAACGTGTTCATCGAAAAAATAGATATGAAAGGTTGATATTTTGCTATTGTTCTGGATTATTTTTTTTTAGTATTTTTGAGTTCCTCATTCTAATTCTTAATGGCAGGACAGAAGCTCCTGTGTCAGCAAAACCCTGATTTTGATTTGAGACAAACAAATGAGGGAGACTGTTGCAGTGCTACTATCAAGCATCTAGTCACAGCTTTGGTATCTTATCTTCTGTACATTTCCTTCCTCAATATCACTCACATCAGCCCTAATCTGTATGTTCCCTCCAGCCAAAGAGTTGTTAGTCTTTCCCATTATTTCCCTCATTTATCCCAGTCACTTCATCTCTTTTCATAGCTCTCAGACACTCATCAGGTTTTCTGTCAAAGTTCCTCCCTCTTTCATTTCCTTGAACATCTCTAGGTTTAAATTTTGTTTCCTTCAGCGTTCAAATTAGAATTCCTCTTCTCACCAGCTAAGTAACAAGATAGTTCTTTAAAACAAAACCAAAAAAACCCTTACAAGCTGCTGATCTTTCTTTGAGTGTCGTGGCCTTCCTTGAAGGGCAGCAGCTGGGACCATTATGGGGTTGTTTGGAGCATCAAGAATGAAGTATTCAGGGGTTTCAGCTGATTGCATATGTTCAGTAGAGGCTATTATAAGTATTAAGCAACAGCTAGTTTAAAACATTATAGTCACATGAAGTTTGGGCACATTTTAATGTTGTCTGTATGAACTTTTTCACTGACATGAAGTTATAACTTTTCTGAGTATTTCAGAGAGCTCAAATTCCCAAAATACTCCTCTTTCCAAAAATATTCTCAGTGTTTTCAATTCCAATGAGAAGTTCTCTTCCTCCTTTTTCCTCTGCCTGCCAGAAACCCACCCCAAATATAATGTGTTAGAAATTTTCCATGAAAAAATGTCTCATGTTTCAAACACCACAGAAAGTTTCAGTACAAACTTACAACTTGAGGAAGTTATGGACAGCTAAACCCTGGAGTGTTTTCCTGGGAACTAACAGGCTATTTTAGAAACAAGCAGACTGGCCTGTATGAAGGGGGCCTTCAATTTCAGTGTCAGGAGTCTGAAGGCTCACTTTAAATGCTAAAAATATATAGGAAACTAGTGCTTTATTGGCTAGAAGCATGAAATTGCTTGCATTGCTTTACTCTGGTCTTTAGCTGTAGTAATGTGCTTTGATGGGGTGACTCCTAAATCAGTTACACTGAGATTGTAATTGTTTGGGTTTTGCACAGGAAGAACTGACCTAGATTTTTGTTTGTTTGTTTGTTTGTTTTAATTTAGTGTTTTAATATTGAGTTCTTGTGTAACATCTTTATCATGAATTAGTAGAGCAAGACCTGATTGAGAAGTAAATGGTTGTCAGAAATGTCTGTTGGAATCTTGCCTTTTTACCAGTCCTTTCGAATATATAATGAAAGTTAAAGATGTAGGAAGTATCCAGTAATCCCTTTAAACTAGATTACAGGGCAGAATTTGTCTCACCTAGTTCCAGTTACCTTGTCTCAGGTAGTTAGGTGGACTCCTTGAGCAGGAGAGAACCCAATATACCCTTGTGATTGAACTGGATTTGCTCCCTGATTAGCAGTTTGTTTCATATCTCCTGTTATCTTTTGTTTCTCAACTTTTTTCATGTGAGGTCATGAGTGTGTGTGTGTCTGAACTTACAGCTTAACATGAAGGGGCTTGAGTATTTGGTGTAGTTTACTTCATTTTAATTGGAACTCTTCCTCAAGGCCAGCTGAGGGAACTTGGCAGAAACTACTTTGGGCCTGTATGCTTCCTCAGTTCTGACAAGAAACCCATTGGTGATGGAGAGTCTCAGTGTGAATATCAGTGGTCATTTCCCTCAAATAATGAGCCTCATCTGTCTCTACTTGAAGAGACTGAATAAGCTCGTTTGTAGTTAGCTTTAAGACAAATATTTGTCCTTCAGTGACTTCCATTGCATTTGGCATGTATTTGAAGGTGGGATGAGATGAGGAAGGAGACACAAATGCCCATCATTCTGCTCCTGAGCTTATAGACACCTGGACCTCACATTTTCAGGCTTTAGAAATTCTGATGATATGACATGATTATTGTTGTAGTTGATAGGCACAGTCAATGTTTATAGTCATAAACCATGGCACCATCATGTGTTTAGTGGGTGTAATGGTTCCCTGAATCCCCCAGTAAAAGAGCAAAACTATCCCTTTGATTTTAAGGGCATCTCAGGAAGACTGTGCTCCTGTATGTGGTGTCCAAAGTTATGTACTGTGAATGTCACCTTTCCCTAGGTCTCTATAGGCAAGTAGAAAATGGAATGCATGCAAGAATATAAGATTAGGTGCCAGCTTTGTAATGTTTTTTGTTGGACACTTACTATAGAAACAACCACCCCTGTGTAATACATACCTTTAGCCAGGCTGATTCTGAAAGAGAAAGTTGGGAAGGATCTAAAAGAACAAGTCGGATAAGACATTTGGACCACCTACAAAATCAGAGATCTGCTCTACTCCGATGAGTACATGCAACTGTTCTTGAATACTTGAGGCTACCAGATTGGTCAGGACAGGGGTCTGCCTGCACCACAGGGCTCAGTCAAAGAAAATCCTATGTTCTGTACTGTGTTCCACTGGAACTGAGTGATACCCAAAACCATGCATTGTCACAGACTGGGCTTGGTCTCTTTCCATGTCTGGTATTCATGGATGACAGAATTGTCATTTCAAGGGAGTTTTAGCCTCATTGCCTCACTTGAAGGAAGACCTGAGTAGGTTTTTCAGGAGAGAAAGCCCAAATCCTATTCACCAAACTACGCCAGCAAATCCAACTTTTTGCCAACAAAATCATAGGGTGTGTCATTCCAAACCTGACAGCCAGAGTGGTTGGATGTGCCACCTAAAGCCAAAGTCATTGCACACAGTGACCCATGTTGGCCCAGAGTTCGTTGGTTGAGTACCATGGACAGGGGCGGCTCAGCCACAGCCTGGTCTGGGCTTGGGGCTTAACAGACTTGTTGGAAAACACCTTGTAAGCCTGCACAGCTGGTGCCAAATCAGTTATTACTGATTGCATATAAAATAGCTAAACTCTCCTGAGCTTTTTATCACAGACATTCCAGATTTAGTCCTCCTGTGCAATTGTGTTTAGTCCAGACCTATTCAAGGCTCTTAAACTTCATGTTAGTTAACTTGTAGTGGAAATATTGACAGGCTTCTTCCAGATGTGTATCGGAATATATTGCTTGGTTACAATCAGACAGATGTTTGGCTGTGGTTACACACAAAGGGCTGTTCTTAGATGCATGCCCTAGCAAAGGCTGCAGCAGAAAAAAAAAAAACTTGTTGGAGCTTTCATTGGAGTGTTTTTCTATCCTAAAATGTTTCACTGCTGGCATTTGACATCTTGTGCTTGTTTCAGACAAGACCAGGTACAACATGGATGGATGGATGGATGGATGGATGGATGGATGGATGGATGGATGGATGGATAGACAGACAGACAGACAGACAAACAGATAGATAGATAGATAGATAGATAGATAGATAGATAGATAGATAGATAGATAGATAGATAGATAGATAGACAGATAGACAGATAGATGATAGATAGATGGATATGATATATTTGGACCAGGAAAGCAGCGTGAACTTGAGAGACTGAAGCTCCTTATTCCTAATAAACTGTAAAGATATTGAAATATTAAATGCTCAAGTACCCCATGGGTACTCAAAGAATAATTAATGGCTACTTCCAAGAATCCGAAATTTCATGGTATATGGTCCATGTGAATAAGTCAACATATATTCTGTCTTTGATTTATGGGCTCTTCCCCCGTTCTGCACTTGTGATTGTCAGGGCATCAGAAGAGTGTTACGGCTTCTCTAGCCTTTGGGCATGGCATTGTGAAGAGCTGTGCACCAAATCATAGTGGATCCAGGGGGAATGATCCATTCTTGAGCACTTCTTCAGCACTATAATCAGTACATGGGCTCTTTCACAATGCCTTAAAATTTTATTTCTCCTGAAGCCTATGGAGGAGCATGGTAGTGATGATGTTGGCCTTTGAATTAAACGTGTGTATGAATTAGGGTGACAGTAAGCTCCTGGGGTACTTATTTATAGCTAGATTGTTGTTTTTCCCTGCATGTGTTTTCAGCAGCGGTTTTTGCCTGCATAAGGGAGAGCGTGGTGAACACCAAAGCTTTAAGTTGTAAGATAAGCTTACATAACACTGAATTATTAGAAATAAAATGTACTGGATTCTCTACATTTTCAGAATGATTTCTGCTTGGAAGAAGTATAATATTTCTTAGTTTTAATCTGCAGTCTAAAGACCAAGAAGCATGGAGGAGATTGTCTGCTAATGACATCACTCCAAACCTGCGCTTATAGTTAATTCATAAACATTTGCTGTGGTTGTGGCTGTTAATTCATAAACATTTGCTGTAGTTGTGGCTGTTAATTCATAAACATTTGCTCCAGGTTGCTGTGGAGTTACAGGACCTACTGCTTATAAGATGATGGTGTAAGAAATACCCTTTCTTCCGGCTGCAAATGTCCCTTGAAAGATCTGCCGCAGCCTACAGGCACGAGGTGTGTGCATCACGACCAAGCCCCACAGTTCTGCCTTTAAATGTTGTAAACTAGGATGGTTCTTACCAGAAGTAATTTACAAAGTTTTATTTCAACCTAGTTTAAGATCTGGTGGGCTTGATTGTGCTTTTGTTTATTGTACTGACGTGAATAGGGGTTAACTCTTAACATGTGTGTGAAACAAAAATTGGGTCCAGAATCCTAAATAATAAAAAAAATAAGTCTTCCAAGTCTTCCATATTTATATGCCTGTCACTTGTAATGTTCAAGCAAACAAGAGCACAGCAATCTTGATAAATATGTTCATATTGTAAAAGTAATCTTTATTTTTCTTGCATGTTTTGTTGACATTTACTGGCCATTTTTCTTTCCAAAAGAAATTATGAAATGCAAGAGCTTTTTTATGTAAATGCTCTGAAATTTGTTAAAAATAATTAGGGTAATGCAGTGCTGCTTTAGCTGAAGAGCTCATTTTTCAATAGTGTTTTTTCATGTTTATTTATAAGTTTTAAAGAAAAGTCTTTAGATTAAAACAGCTGATTGTTGGGTTATCCTGTGAGAACACAAACACATTACTATACATAATGAAATACCAGTAGATGTATTGCTATATACTTTATATACAATACATAGGACTGTGATTGCTCTAAATAGAGTGATTGATTTTATTTTGGTTTGGCATTTCTGCTTTTCCTCCAGCACTTGTGTTCATGACAAGAACCACATTGCATTTGAGGCTTTTTTTATATGTGCTAATAACTTGAAAGAATTTTAAATCTATATTCTTCTTGCTGCTAATGAAGAACATTGAATGCTATATTTTTTGAAATTATTTATAATTTCTTTCTTTTGTTGTTGTTGTATTTTCCAGTCAAATGAAATTCAGAGAGCTTTTAGTCAAAGAAAAAAAAATTCAGTTTTTAATTTCCTTTCCTTGAAGATTCACATCTTTGCACCACCATTACTGCCAGCAGATAAGATCCAGCAAATCAAAATCATAGAGACAGCTTTGCTTTTACAAAGCAATATTCCCACTGTAGCAGGCGTTAAGCTTTCCTTTGGCATCACTTTGCAACAGTGCAGGCTATTACATGTGTCTGTCAGTGAAAAGACAGCCTCTGCTGCCTCTACTCTAGCTGGAAGAACATAGGAAAAGCTTTAGTTTGCTGTTTCAAAAAAGCAGAACAAGATGTCATTCCCTCCTGGTCCTTCTGCACTATTCTTGTGTGTTCCCATATTCCACACCATCCGCTTCACTGGTCTAGAATGTGTTAAATTCACTGGTTTCCTATTAATTTGTTGAGTCTGAAATACTTTTCGTTCTTTATCAATTTACTCATGGGCACTCATAAACAGCTGCAACAGTACAAAGTTTAGTGGCTCCCTTGAGTCAGAGAGGGAAATCATCTTCCAGTGATGGCACTGGCTTTTTCAGAGTGCGAGTGGAATTCCTGCTCCAGTGACTTGATCAAGACAGCTTCGGTTTCTTCCCACTTTTACTGGCCTGGGGGTTGATTTCAAGTAAGGCATTTTTGACTCCAGCTGCTTCAGTCTGACCATCTGTAAAATATTTTGCAATTATATTGCCTTTTTCTAATTATTTCTTTTCGTAAGTTTGTAGACAAAATTATATATTCACAATATTCTCTCAAATATGCGTGGAAAACACACTCAAGATGACCTGGCAATGTGCACTCACAGCCCAGAAAGACAAACATGTCCTGATCTGCATCAGAAGGAGTGTGGCCAAAAGGTCAACAGAGATGATTCTGCCCCTCTTCTCTGCACTCATGAGACCTCACTTGGAGTTCTGCATCTCCAGCTCTGGGGCCCCCAGCACTAGAAACACATTTACCTGATGAAATGAGTTCAAGGGAGGGCCATGAAGATGTTCATAGGGCTGGAACACCTCTCCTACACAGACAGGCTGAGAGAGCTGGGGTTGTTAAGTCTAGAGGAAAGAAGGCTCTGGGGCGACCTTAGAGCACCTAAATGGGGCCTACAAGAGAGCTGGAGAGGGATTTTTTATGGGGACATGTAGTGATAGGACAAGGGGGGGAATTGCTTCCAACTGAAAGAGGGTAACTTTAGATTAGATATCAGGAATACATTCTTTAATGAGGGTGGTGAGGCACTGGAACAGATTTCCCAGAGGAAGTGTGGATGCCCCATCCCTGAAAGTGTTGATAGGCAGGTTAGATGGGGCTTTGAGTAACCTGGTCTAATGGAAGGTGTCACTGCCCATGCCAGTGGGATTGGAAGACAATCTTTAAATTCCTTTACAACCCAAACCATTTAGTATTTCTAACACCTCAGGCTTCTCCTCATTATTGTCAGAATTGGTTCATGCTGCCTGAGGGCAGAAGCACCAGGGCCCTATCTGCTGTTGGATGAGGAGGAGGAGACCCCAGTGGCGCAAATGGGAAGAACAGCTGGGAAGTGACTTGGAGAACTCTCTTTGCAGGTGCTCCAAAAGAGATGGAGCAGAGCAGCAGTTGGTTGCCACAGCTCAAACACATCTCCAGTAATAACTATCACCCTTTCAGCCTTGTCTCTTCATTTTGTTGCCATAGTCTGAACTAACCTGTCTTTTTTAGCACAGGGAAGCACCACTGTGGCTGTTTGACTCCCCTATTAGCCTACTGCCTTAGGAAAGTGCTCATATTATGGGTGTGTGGGCTGTCACTGTGTTTCTGGAGTTATTTCTCAGAAGACATCACTAGTTTTATTACAGACTGGGTAGAGAAAGGGAGGAGTGTCTTAGTTAAAGTTTTTCTTCTCTTCTTTGGAAAAAGGAATGGAGAGGAAGTATTTATACTTTTCAATATTGCACACCTAACTGAGCCAAATGAAGAAGGTAAGTTCCCTAGGGCAGCTGGGTGATTGACAGACTACTCAAGAAAACCCTGCAGAGAAAAGCCCAGTTTTTATTCATATATTTTAGGAGAGTAGCCAGGTAATCACTTAGGTACCTAAAGCCAGCTGATACTTCAAGAGATGACTGCTGGGAAGAAAGTGTGGAATTCCTCTAAATCAAGCTGATGAATTCGTAAAATGCTTTCAAAATAATGGCACAATGCATTGTGTTAAAGGGCATCAGAGAAGGAGGGGGATGGATAACCACAGGAATTAATATACCTTTTTCTAAGTATTCATATGTGAAGCAGGATTAAGGTTGCTACAGGATTGCTTTCCTTTATCAGACTAAGTTATTAGTGTGTGTTATGAGACAGATTACAGCTCGGTTCTGTTTTATTTGACATCTGACCCTTTTCAGGAGAAATGGTATTGAATAGAATCTTGTTGCTGAAGGTAAAGAACAATTGACACCCATTCTTTGAATCCAGTTTTCCTCAGGTTTTTGAGATGCAAAGTTCAAGGAGAGTGAAGCTCTCTGGTGCATTACGGGTGTTGACTGGGATAGAAGGCAGCAAAATGCTCTTCCTACAATCCTTATTACCGTGGCTAACCCATTCTGCCCCTTCAGGTTTGAACTGTTCTGAGTTTGCCTCCTAAGAATCAGAGGTGTTGTCTTGTGGGTTTTTCTAATACAGTGGAGAGGCCATTGGTTCCTACCTTTTTTCAGTGTTGTTTTGTTTCGTAGCATAGTGCAGCTAGTACTGTACTGGCTGGAGAGTTGTGGTCTATATCTCCAGGGTTATATGTATGACTGGTGTTCTCTGTGTGAGAATTGCTAAATTTTTGGTCTCAAAATAAAGCTCTTGTCTAGCAGTCTTGGGTCCCCTTAAGCAAAAATTGTAAACATGACAGCTGACTCTCTACCTCAGACCTTTCTATTGCACTTGAAAAAAAAAAAGTCCCAGAATTGCAGCTAGTACTGTACTGGCTGGAGAGTTGTGGTCTATATCTCCAGGGTTATATGTATGACTGGTGTTCTCTGTGTGAGAATTGCTAAATTTTTGGTCTCAAAATAAAGCTCTTGTCTAGCAGTCTTGGGTCCCCTTAAGCAAAAATTGTAAACATGACAGCTGACTCTCTACCTCAGACCTTTCTATTGCACTTGAAAAAAAAAAAAAGTCCCAGAATTAATTACCATGAAATTAAAATTGTGTTATTAGTGCTGTGTTCATGTTTCTCTCTGTTCTGCCAGGCTTCCTACTTCTAAAGAGACAGGCCACATAACATGAAATCCTGCTTTCCAGCGCTGAGTGCATGCAACAAGCACCCATTACTTGACATCTCATGTTACCTCATTTAGGCCTCCTTAAACTTAGAAATTACAGGTATTGCTCATGTTTCCATATGCCTTCATTTGGGTTTAGAAGCTTCTTGTGGCAGTTCCTCTTCTGTTTACTTTCTAAGAGTCACATTAATTATGACTTTGATTGGATTGACTTTCTGCTGTTCAAAATTCAGGCTATAAAGATACCTTTCATGGAAACTCTGAAAATGAAAGCAGCAGAGGCACTGTTCTTTCACTAAATAGTGTGAAATTGTAAAGAGTGAGTGATTTCAAATTTAACTTTGATAAACTTTGTTGAAGTGGGAAGGAAAAAACAGGAAAATATTTCTACTTTGGTGAGGAGAGGCTAGATTTAGGAACTTAACTTTTCTGGGTTTTCCCTCTGCAGGCACTGAAAGGATATTCTAGTAGGAACTGTGGTGAAAGTGGTGTGAAACATCTACTTTTCTTTCCATGTACATCATCATCTTTGACTTTAAACAAGGCAATGTCATCTGTTGTTTGTAGCATGCATTTTGTTGTAAAAACAAAATTCTGAAACCACTACGAAGGTCTGGGCTTTTTAAACATTATTTGAAAGATCTTGTGCAAATAAACAAGAATCCTTTTTTAAACTAATTATACACATATGAAAACATTTATCATGAAGTGGCCAATTTTTTATGATACTGTAAGAATTTTGAGAGAGGGATATGCAAATTCAGATACACACAGTTAAATATTTTTATCTGCAGATATGCATCTGTAAACATGTTGCTTATTTAAAAGCAAGGATATGTGCACAAAAATACCCTAACATGTTACTGCACGATGCAGGGAGAGAAAAGGAAAAAGAAAACAACATTGCTGGACTGTAGAAGTGACCTGGAAGAAATAATTTACACTACAGTAATGCATTTAATCTGTATTTGAATACTTCCTAATCTTCTAGATCTCTGAAATGTATTTCCTTAGTCATAATTGTAGGTGTTAATATAGATGAATTTGGAAAACTAAAGGGAAAATGTTACCCTATTTGGAAGGCACAATTCTTTACATGGGTCCTGGCTGGTCTTCCTAGATCTGGAGTGTTTGTGACTTGTTGTGCAAGGAAACAAGTAGTGCAAAAGCTACAACAGGAAAGCACCGTGGCAGCTCTACACACAGAGAGTATAATACATAGCTAGTCTTTGAGTCCTTGCTTCTATAAATTCCATATTCTTCACCTCAATTAGATGAGGAATGTGCATGGTGTGTGATGCATATAGAAGGCTTGTTAAAGTTGGCAGTCTAGATTTAAGAAAAAAAGGTGGTGAAAGAAGACAGGAGGTAAATGCAGCAGTATCTGATTTCAGCTTTGTAGCTCTCAAGGGCTCTGAGGGCAGACAAGCTCAGTGTGACCTTGGAAATCCACCTGGGACGCTGGTGCCTCGCTCTGTCTCTGGTTTACATTTTACTCTCCAGCTTTATGAAATATCATGTAATTAAACCTTCATAGAAATGAAAGGAGACCATTGAATCTCATGAGTTTAGAGAATTTTTTTTCCTTTTCCTTGAATTTCACTGAAAAATAGATAGATAGATAGATAGATAGATAGATAGATAGATAGATAGATAGATAGATAGATAGATAGATAGATAGATAGATAGACAGACTGACTGACTGACTGACTGACAGACAGGATCTACAACTTTTCCATGTGCATTATTGAGTAAGGATTGTTAAGGAGATAGTAAACACACCTCAGGTTGAACAGTTAGCTCTACAGGTGCTGATTCCATGAAGTGGCCACCTTTCATGGAGCATGTGATGTGCAGGAAAAGGTTTTACTTATTTTGTTAGTTGGATCATTTCCTTCAAGTGTGTTCTTAAAGCCCTTTGACTAATGAGAAAACTAAAAAGTGTTCCTTTTGGCAACACATAAATAAAATATTGTGTTGGAAATCATCCCAAGAAAAGAAGGCATTCTCAGTGTTCAAGAAAATCCTATCTCTCCCCTTTTGAAAATTTCTGTTCAGATGAGTGAAAATTCCTCCTTGTGTTTCTTTCTAGAAGGTGAGGGAAGGAAGGGAGGAAAGTGAGAGGAAAATATGCATGTGGTCATCCCAAAATTAATTGCTTTGCTAATGCTACCATTCCTCTGATTGACCTTTCCAAGGTGTTACCATGTTTACATTATAAGCTGGGCCAACTGCCTGAAATAGGTTGTGTGGTGGTAAATGGCGTTCCCTCTCTTTGACCCTGCTCAGGAATTCAAGAGGGGAATAAGGGAATTAATTGGGTCTTTCTCAGAGGCAGCCTCAGCAGCAGTGTGGGGTACCCAGTTGCTGTAGGGTTCACTTTGGGTTTGGGGGCTTTTTTCCATTTCCATTTCATTTAATAAGCATACTGCAAGGAAGGAGATTCATTCTTCTAAGAAACAATGTGGTAGGAAAAGATTGATTGAAGATTCGGTGGGAAAAGGTAGCTCTCTATTAGCCCTTCCTGCTGAAAAGCACCATTAGGAGGAATTGCAAGGTTTTATAGGGACAGGACCATATAGTCTGGAGAGTTTGTCTAGAGATTTATGTAGTTTGGATAAGCATTCTGGCTCTGAGCCTTTCTGTATGTTAAATTTGAAACAAGATTAAGGAAGGCGGTAAAGAGTAGACTTTATTTTTTTAGTTCTTGTACCAGCAATGTTGATTCTTTCTCTCACCACTTCGTATTTTATTTCCCTTTGTAAGGTCACTTGGATTGGACGCATTATAGGCAACCTATTTATATAACCAAGTTAGAAGCATTTTCCCAAGTTGATATGCGAAAATGGAGCTCTCAGAGGTTCCCACGGAGCGGTGAACACTTTATTGTGAAGATGTGAAACAGTTTAGTGCCATTTATTATGTAGTGGTTGGGAAATAATTTTTTACGGGTTTATATCTGCTACAGTACTGCAGTGTTGGTTTTGTAAAGCTCTGAGATTTTCTTTCACAGTAGCAAGCAGCTGACCTCATTTAGCTGATACCTATTGTTTAAATTTATTTTTTCTGCTATTTGACTGCAAAATGTGATTTACTGGCTTCCAAGCTTTTCTGTTGCTTTTACACTTTGTGCTAACATAAATTTCTGTAAATCGAGCAATGAATCAAAACGAGTATGTTTTAGTTCCGCTTTATTTTCTATACCAATAAAGCAACTCAGGTGTTTTTTGGTTTTTTTTTTTTGTTTTGTTTTGTTTTTTTGGTTTTTTTTAATTTATTTTTAAACTTTTCTATTATTTGTACTGTATGAAAAGTGAAAGAATACCCTCTGGCCTTGAGCAGTCTGAAGGGATGAGATTAATTAAAACTAATTCCCAGCTGCAAGTATAAAATAAAAGTAACAATTCTAGAGACAGTAGGAATCATTTTATGAAGAGCAGGAAGGCTGAAGACAGCATACCCCCGTTTCATTTCTCAAGTAATTTACCCCACTTTGTTTAACAACCTTTTCTTTTACAAGCAGGGGTTGTTCTGGATGGTAACAGTGATCAAATTGCTAGCAGCATTCTCCCAGACATAAGCATACCAGGCCCAAAAAAGATGAGATGTATTTTGAATAGATGCTTAGAGCTAAAGATGCTCATCCAGGACAAGTGGGAGGCCATAGGAGCAGCAACCTGGAGGAACAGTGGCCTAGAGCAGATCAGAGGTCTGTTGTCTCTTTCTATCTCATAATCTGCACTTGCCAGAATTTGGTGTGAAGAGCAGGAGGATGCTCAACATTCTCTTAGAGTTCAGTAGGGTAATATGAAAGTTTTGACATTTTGTGACATTTTATCTGTGCTGCTATTGAAGAAACATGGATAAAGAGAGAAGTTGTCCCAAATCCAGAGAATAGATTGGAGGATGACCAAGCTGTGCGTGATGGATGGTGGGTGGTGTTTTGTGGAAGCTCGGGGATATCAAAGCCAATCTGCTAAATACCTATGACAAATTCAACCTGAATTATTTCCCATCTGAAATAACTCTTGCCTTCTTCAAGATCCAAGTATTGTTGCAATGATGTCCCAAACTTCTAGGATCATATTTAGTGAAGCAACTTCTGACAATGTTGTTCTATCATAAACTAGAGATGGCTCGTGGATTTGTTTGTTGTTTTAGGGTGTGTAAACAGTTAATGGGAGAAGTATTTATTCTGTTAAATTAAATGGCAAAACCCAGTATGATGAACCTTGCAGTTTTGTTCCACATATGCATGATGAGCTTGATGAGGGATTCTTTTACACACACCTTTTGTTGTTGTTTTTTTTTTTTAAATGAAACAAGAATACCAGCTCAAAATCAAAACAAACCAATCTAACAAAAAAGGTAATCACAGATCACACAGAATATTCCTAGTTGGAAGGGTGTCACAAGGATCATTGAGTCGAACTCTTAAAGGATTAGAATGCTTATGAAGCCAAAATCTCCAGATATTGGAAATAAGGCTGCCAGTCCTCAAAGTTCAAGGAGAAAAAGAGAATAGAGGTGCTACACATTTTAAGGTTCCTGACATAGAGGGAGGGAGATTTTAACTGAACCTCTGCCACAGTATTAGTATGTGTTGTACTTGCTAGGCGAGTAATTTCAGTTCAACTTGTCAGAAAGTGTCACTGTGTTCCCTGTCAGAATGTTTATTGTTTTCTGAGTGACCAATCTGAGACCGTACTGCACAGAGCTGAACCTGAACTCGAAGTACTATTATATCAAAAGGTATTCTCCAATACAAATCAGATTGTCAGGTGTCTCAGATGTGACATCCAGAGCTAGTGGAAGCCCCAACTTCTCTGCAGAATGGAATAGTTTCTTTACCTCATCAATGTGCTATGCAGAAAAAGTATTCAGACCTGTGAAGCACTCACTATATTGATGAACATCATCCTGCAGGAAATGAAATATTCTGTCTTCACAGGAGGTTTGCACTAAAAAATTCCTAGGACCACACACTGAGAGAGTGCTTTCTAGACAGTACTTTCCAGCACTTAGTTTGAATGAGGAAGTAATCCAAAGCTCAGAAATAATGTTTCTTGAAATTGATTTTGACATAGTTAAGTTTGTGCACAAAGTAGGCTGAACAGAGTTTTCTACAGGAATCTTAATTCTGGCATTTCTTAACGTTTCAAGTGCATGAATTTTAACTTCTTTCTAAGTACCCAGAAACAGCTAATTGCCTGTGACGGATTTGTCTTGTTTGTAGACTAATTATTCCATAGATGCATAGCCTTCTACGCCAGTTATGCACAGATGGTTTGGGTTCAGTCCACATCACTTTCTGGAGAAGTGTTGTGCAGAAGTGTCCATGATACTTCCAGGACTGGTTTGAGTCTGGAAGTAATTTAGTTGCTTCCATGTGGAGCCTGATGTTATTGCTCACAGAGCAGAGCTCAGCAACCTTGCTCCAAACTAAGGAGCTGTAAAACACCCCTGTCTCCAAACTGTCTCTGCACCATCTTTTTCTGTGTTAGTGTTATCCTGGGGTCCTATAGCCATACAGTCTGATGTAGCTCCTGCTAATGGGGTGCTGACCAATAATGCAGTCATAGAAACATGCTTGGTTCATGTGAGGATTACTAATAATGCTGTGGTCATTGAATCATACAATAATCAGCAAAAGGAATAAAATCACCCCCGAAATAATCTTTATAAATAAAATGTGATTGTTCAACTGCATTTCTCATTTACATGGTTACTGATAAATAAGAAATGTGGATGGTCAAACCTGAATAAATCCACCACCTTTATCTTCATATTCAGCTATTACATGATTGTCTCTCCATGCCACCACATAGATGACAATTGGTTATACCGATGACACACCTTACATTCTTAGGTCATATGAATCCTATGGCCCCAAATATTTTCCTTTTGTTCTTGAATCTATTTTATTCATGTTTTTATATGGTAAGAAAATAAAGTTAAAAGCAGAGATTCTCTATTCTATATTTCTGTCAATCAGAAATTAGGATTTAAATTTTTTTGTAAATGTCAACTGTGAATTTTGAGAAGGCAAGAAAACAGGACCAGAATGCAGCTAAGCAGAATGTGCATTCTGCTTAGCTGTCCACCTATTGAGTCAGAGAGGAGAAAAGTCTGAGCATGACACTGATGATTTCATTATGTTTCTCTTTAAGAATTGCCGTAATAAGGTGGGATTCAGAATTCAAAGGAGTTCTCACTATCACCGTGCTGAAGGGGGAAAAAAAAAGAATAGAGGGATTAGAAGAGAATTACAGTTAATTTGGAAGGAATCTTTGCTCATTATCTAAGATGAATGAGCAGAGACACAAAACAGCATTTTCAGTCAATATTTTGGAAGAGTGTGAGCTCTGTACTTAAAGGGATTTGTAATTATGTCTCTTCCCTGCACCTTTCTCATGGGAAGTCCACTCCAAATGGGAGATATGAACTTGTGACTTGAGCACATTCTTTACTGTGAGCTTTGAAAGGAGACTGTATAACCCTAAATTTCACCAAGCAGCAGACATACTTGAAACAAAAAGAAATAAAAAGCACATTTAATGAAGTGCTGTATTGGTTTGCTTTCTAGTGCTGACTTTGGCTTTGTTTAGGCAGTACTTAAAGAATAGAGTCTTTCATTAATTTGCCCTAACAAGCATAAATTCAAGAGATGAAAGTGAATTCTTTAATGGCATGCACATTACTGCAGGGTGGAGTCTATCTGAAACACTAGAGACAGGCTGAGCATGCTGAAGAGCAGTAAATATCTGAAAAGTATATCAGGAATTTAGTTTCAGCATCTGGCATGGTATAATTACAATGAAGAAAATTAGAAAGATAAACTTATTGTTGTTTTTAATACAGGTAAATGAATAAAAAATGGCAGATGCATTCTTTTTCATAAAATCATTGAATGTTGGGATCCATCCCTCAGTAGATAAAAGACACAGATCTTGATTCAAACAGCTTTTATTTTCAGGCTGTTTGATTCGTTTCTGGCCAACACACTATGGTGAGGAGGCTGGGACACTGTGAGAAAGTCTTACTTCCAGTCTTGACTTTGCTTTGAACAGGCAATTTCTTCTCCCACTTTGCTTAGGATCTATTTTAATTTAGTTGCTGAATTTAAAGCATAGTGAGTTCTTATTTATCCTACTTATTTCTCCCCTTGAGTAAGTCCTTCTTGAGCTAGGGAAGAATCTTTTATTCAAGGATTTTGGATGGTTTGGAATACAGTTAAGAAAAATATGACTTTCTGAGCTACTCTACAGTGCTCTTTAAATCACTTGGTTTCAAGATGATAAAAGTATTGACAAAATCTCAAGTTTATATTAAAAAGCATAATTTTAAAAAGCAGAGCTTCTTTACGTTTTTTTGACACTGACATTTAAAACACTATTCAAGTGCCCTAGAGTGATCTTAATACATCTGTTCTGTGTGTTCACTTGTTGCATTCCTGTCTGCCTCTTTCATCCTGAGACGATGAAAGCCATTGCATCCCTTTAGAGGAACTTTTGGATTGTCTAAAATCATGTAGCTGTTGTCACTTAAGCAACACAAAATTATAAAAGTGATAGCTGCTCAGAGTGTTTTGTAGTGCTTCTTAAAACAATCTTTCTTTCATTGTGCTTTTCACGTGTGGTACCTGACTTTGGAAGGAGAGAGAATGGTGTTTGGAATACATTGCCAGGTGAAGGAACTATGTGAGAATTAAGAAAACAGCTTTAAATTGAAGCAAAATAGCTGGAGAAGTTTACTTGTATTTTTGTTCTCAGTGCATCAAGAGATGGGTATCCCCCAAACATACCTTATGCTAATGGCTAGAATAAAGAGTGTTAGAATTTGCCTCAAAATTGTGTGGCTTCCTAAAGGTCACTTTTGGCAGCATGCTTTGTTTCCTACAAAATCCTCTGTGAGAAGTGATGTAAAACACCAGTGATAGGATTACTGTTTTTGGTGATTTTTGTTCACCATTCTTTCGTTGCTTTTCTGTTCTTCAGCAGTGTGTACCATTTTTAGAGGTCCAGGCTTATTGAGTGAATGCCACAATATATTAATTTTGGAGATTGGCTTTTGGCTTGGGAGTACCAGAAGTAAATTTACTTGCCCCTGGAAATCTGTAAACCTCTCTGCCAAACACTGATTTAAGTGTATTTAGCTACCATACCAATTGCAACGCTGTTATCCCAGGATGCCAAACTGAGCCCATGTCTACCTGCCCAGGATTGGACCTTGGAGAATGAACTTGAGCTTAGAAAACAAGGAACTGCTCTCTAAGGAAATACTAACTCTCATGATGGCAACAACTTGTTGCTACATGACTGCAAGAAATCGTTGATCAATGTGCTTTACTAAAACTGTCCTGATGGAGCTGGGCAATGTTTGAAGTTTCAACCGGCACTGTTGTTTATCTTTTTTTTTCTATTCCTCTGATAAGAAGAATACAATACAATAATATATTCCTCTAATAAGAGGAATTGCATGGAAAGAAATATTATATATTATTAAATTATAGGAATGTATTAAGATATTCCTATAATAAGAGGGATACAATAATGCTTGGAATTGTTGATTTTCCTCTTTTTGCTTCCCTGAGAATCTTCTTTATTTTTAGGAAAAATGTAAATATTAGGAAATGTGGCTTCCCCCTCAAGAGAAATAGGGGAAAAAAGCTGTCAGTGAGAATCTATCACTTGCATGCTTCAAAACCACAGGTTTCATTTTGGAAGGTTTGCTGTTGTACTAAGAAGTAACACTGTTGATGACTAAAAATGTTTGGTATGTGAACACTTTTACCCTACCATATGTCCTTTTTCTGCTCTGGTGTTAGTCCATTTGTTAAACAGCCCAGCTGTGCCACACTTCTTTACTTGCCAGAGAGGGCAGGAACCCCAAGACAGTGTGCTTTTCTCCATAGCCACTGGCAGAAGAGCCTGCTTGCAGTCAGCAAAGATCCTGCTGATGTATAATACAAAAAAAATTCCATGTATCCCCTCATACTTTTCTTTGCCCCAGGTGCAATGGCACACAGAGTCCAACAATCAAAATAAGCTGGTTTATTTGCTGAGACTGAGTCCTGATTTCATTTTCTTCCAAACCCGCTTTTGACTCCACGGTGTTTCCCAGTCCAAAAGCTGAGTTCATTCTCAAAGCTTAGCTTCTCGGCATGTAAAGCAGATGCTGGAATTCCAAACTGATGTGCTGTATGTGATTGATAATGATTGATAAAAGACAGCTTGCACCTGCAGGACCTTTCTTTGTGCAGGGTAAATAGGTGTCTGAGGAGCTCACGAAAGGGAGCTGCAGAAATTATCGCTGCCATTCTGCAAAGGTTGGTTTGTGTTTCCCTCTTTGTACCTTCAAAGTCAGGATTAGTATTGTTTACACAGACAGAAGGCTTATGTTCATGATGATTAATGGAGAGGGAAAGGCCTTGAAATCCATCACATCTAGCACGTTGCCAGACTAAATTACTCAATCGGCTCCCAAATAGAAGGGCTAAGGTATCACTTCTTAACTTGGGAGGCTCACTAAATTTCCCTAGTTTAATCCTAAATTGAAGTTGCTTTTTATTTTGAGACTTCAAGCTTAGTGTGTAGTTTTTGTTTCTTGACTGTGTGTTAATCTTCAGTTTAAATTCATTTTAAATAAATTTAAATGTTATGAAAGGGACCGAATATATGATTGGGAGAGTAAAAGCAGAGCCAGACTTCAGAGATGCACAATAAACGGACAAGAGGGCTACCATGGGCACTTGCTGAAATACAGTAAATTTGATTTAAACTTAAAAAACAAATTAAAAATCCCGTGAGGGTGTCTGAGCACTGGCATGGGTTGCCCAGAGAGGTTGTGCAGCTACCTGGAGCTCTATTCAACACCTAAGTGGACAGAGTCATGAGAAACCTGCTCTGGATTTCCCTAGTTTGAGCAAGGAGTTGGACTAGGCAGCCTCTAGCATGATAAATCCAGTATAAAAAGTCTAAAATACATTTAAAGGTCGCAAGAGTCACCTAATCCTGAAATGGATCCTAATTTCTGCCCTAAAAGCAATCCACTTTTCATTGGCTGCAGCATCAGTACTCAGTGCAAGTATTCATGGGTGGGACTTGAGATCAGTCCACTGGAGATAAGTCTTCAGTATTTCCATGGGCAATGTCCTGCACTGGCATGATGCTTTTGCAGAATAGCTCACCTTCACAAGAAAATCCAGCAATCTCGTCAGCATGTCCTGCTCCCTCAGGATCTAAGTTCTGAGGGCCAATGAAGAAGTCTCCTCAGAAAATCCTTTAAAACTCCAAAAATCTCAATTCTTAAGAAAAATATGTAACTTCAGGCATATATTGGACACATTATTCAGTGTTACAGCCAGTATTGACTCCATTAAGAAGCAGCTGCCTTAATTCAGCTCTATATATGCATATATGTCATCTTAGTTACAGGCTAACACACATCTCTTTTTCCAAATGAGTTATGCTCCATGAAGCACTGAGGATGAATAAGCATTTTTTAAAACCATCGAGTTAACCTTTCATTTTCTTCTTTTGTTTTGTCTTTTTTTTGCTTCTCCCATCTTCTTCCTTCCTTAATTCTTTCTTTTGTCTTGTTTCTTTCTTTCTTTTTTTTTTCATTCTTCCATGCTTTTAGTCAGCTTGCAAAATAGCAGTCCAATTCTCAGCTATATTTGCTCACTTATTAATAAGATATTTTAATTACTTTTTTTTTAATCAGGAAATGTTTTTACCTATTACTATATAAGCTGTACCCTGTTTATTTTACATTGCTGTGTTTTTAATCTTGTAAAACATACTGAAACGTAGTGCATTTTAAACATGGGTGCTGCAACATAAAATAATGATTAAAACAATTATGACTTATCATGCAAATCTTTTATAATGCATATATGTAAGCCAGGCTTCAGTTCATATAAAGAGGCTTTCAGTAGTTTAACTACTGACAGAGTCAAGTGAGAGTCCATCCTTTCTTTGCACTCAGGTAAATTGGTTTAAACAGCAGAAAAGAAATAATGGAAGAGGAGCTGCTTTGGTGGGGCTTGTGCACCACCATAGCTGTTTAGTTTGGCAGTGTGCTAGTGTATGGTATGTATAAAGGACCAGCTTTTGATGAAACATGTCAGCTGATTAAAGGTGCTGTATCCCCTTTACTTGTGCTGTTTTAAAGGCAAAAACACCAGAGAAAAAGGGCGGCAGAGGAAATATGGAGAAAATTCCTCTGTAGAATGTTTCTGTGGATTTGTGGTGTCTTTGTGTATTTTCTGTTAAAATAGATGGAGGGAAAAATGAAGATTAAGTTTGATCTGGAAACCCACTGTCTCTGCAAAAGATTTGAGCTTTGAATAATGCTTTAGGTCTGAAACTAGCTTGCAGAAGTTTCCAAAGTGCTTAAGACTAAAAGTTAGACTTCAAAGTAGCGTTGGCCCACGTAAGAATTTCTGAAGTATATTAGCAACATAATGCATTGACATTTGTACACAACTGTTTGTACAGCTTTGGTTCATAGCATTAGTTCTGCAATGTGTTTTTTTTCTGTGATGGTTCAGTTCTTGCTAAATAGATGTTCAGCCCATGGTTAATATCAGGGTTCTGAAAATTAATTCCTTAGCCTGTTTCAACCATGATATGTGTTATAGTAGAAAGAACAAATGAACAGAGGGTAAAAAGGCAAGATTAAGAAAAGAGTTGTGATTTAAAGAAACTTTGATAAGAAACAAAATATTCAAGTATTTGTGGCCAGGAACAAGAGTGTTTTTATCTTGTAGATGACATTATATATATCTTCAACAAGAGTAAAGAAATGGGAATAGCTGTATAAATAGCAGATTTTACACTGAAGCTAAAACCAACCCATATAAATAGTAAAGGAGGGAAAAAACAAAACTAACCTCCACATGTACAAATTTTAGCTGGTTCTAGCCCTCTGAGTGTAAGTCATGAGGTTTGACAGTGTTGCTTGTAAGATCATTTTCAGAAGCAGTGGAAAGTCCAGGTCACCTGTCTTATCTGATGTCACCTCTTAGAAGAAGGAACTCTGCTGTGATTTTGCTAGTTTTCAAGTAGCTGGATGGTTCAGAAGTTGTATTTAATAATGATTTCTCATCAGGAAAATTCAATATCCTTGGATATTATGGAGACAATAAGCTCTTCTCTGAGGGTATGCATGCAAGCATGGTGGGAATGTGCTACAAGCAAAAGCAGAAGTTCCTGACATCCAGCATATTGGGACTGAGCTGAGTTGGAGATTTTGTTTTCAAAATGGTCCTGCTTGATAGCTTGGATCTTGCCTCTCTCTAATGAGGAGACACCAAGAAAGAAGTTTGAAGTATGGTTGTTTTCTTAAAAATTACCACCTAGTGCTTTGTAGTAGTATATTAGGTAACTGTATTATCTGCTTCCTGGGATCCCTCACTAGACACATACGGAGTTCTTCTTGATCAGACTGTTTACTTTAATGGAATATGCCTTTTTGGTGCCCAGGATAGCATACCCAAACTAGTAATGAGTTTTTAAACGGACTGAATGAAATCACATGGACCCTTGATTTCTCACTGATGATGACAAGATTTTAGCTAGCAATGAAAAGATGACTTTTAGCATCTCGTTCTTCCCCATTAGTTCCATCACCGTTCTTTCTGTTGTGCACAGCCGCCTGTAGTTGTACACAGCACATGACGTTCAGCACAGCTGCTGGGTGTGAACTGCCTGATGAACTTGGGCCAGAAGCTTCTTCGGGAGATGAAAGCTGCAGTGACAAGGTCTGCCTTTGGCCTTTTGCCTTTGGCCCTTTGCCTTTGGCCCTGTACATTTGCTTATTCTCATGGAATCAAATACAATCACAAGATGCATCCCTACCGTAATTCTTGACATGATGAGTAGGGGTTTGACTCATTGGAAACTGTAAGGAAATAGTTTTTCTGCTCATTCGGTGAGGTTGTTTTCTCTAAGTCAGTCTTGTGGTAAAATGGAAGCAGAGCAGACTAGAGAAGCAAGTGTGTGGGGGGGCAAGGAACAGCTTTGATACTTTTTCCAGTCTGGGTGGGAAAAACAGACTTTAACTTAAAGTGATGTTCATTGTGATGATGTTTTGTGCTAGAGCTTTTCCTCTTTGGTCCTGTTAACTTTATATCCCAAGAGAGTATCAGTGCCAATACTGGCAAGTTTTTAGAGGTTTTCTTAAACCTCTTATTTCACAGAAATCTCTGAACTTTCTGGCTGGTCTGTCCTTTTCTAGCCTAAGCCTTTCCTAAGAAATCCATCAATTTTCCACTTGAAAATAGCTATGGGTAAAGTCACACACTACTTTCACATAAGATTAAGGGTTTGACAAGGGTAGTGGGAACAAAGAAATTCCAAATTAGGTCTGCTTCATATTTAAACCCCCCTGTTCCAGCCCCTTGTTGCACAATAGTAAACTTTCCTAATGCAAGTAGGTTGTTGATATACTTCCAAAAAGAATTCCAGTTAGCTGAGGGATGGGATTAAATAGATTAAATAGCCTCCTCAGTTTTCAGTGAAGAGAAAAAAAAAAAAAAAAAGAAGTTTGGTTAAAGGCACATACAAATGTGAATTTAAATTATTTTGGAGTAGATTGGTGTTCCGAACTGCCTTACAAATGAGGCTGCCCTCCCTGGGTGAAGCCCTGCATGTTGGTGGTGGCTGTGTGGGCATGCTGGGTGCGTGGAACTTGCGCTTCAGCCACAGCCATTTCAGCAGAGTACGGTTGTGGGCTGGGAGGTGAGATAGTAGATGGGTAGAAAAGCTTCAAAGAATGTAAAATGTCCTCTGTCAGTCTCCATGTAGTGCCAAACTGCTGTGTCTTACTCAGCCAGACCCGAGCCCTGGGAGGGCCCAAGGACCTTAAGTCTGCCAACCTGCTCCTACACTGGTGTTTTTGGTGGTGGCGTCTATTTTGGCTGTGTGGTGTCGCTGTGGTGAAGGAATTACCTTTTTTTCCTCAGCATAGACACTTGATGTGGCATGAAAACCAGCATTCTCCTTTTCCTAATCATTTATGGGACACCAGCTTTGTACGAGGTTTACAGATTCTCATTATCTCACTCTTCCGCTTAGTGAAAACAGATTTCTCCTCAACCCTACCCATCTTGTCTTTCATTTTTTGGACCCAAAATAGCTGTATGAAGGTCCACACCAAGGCCTTGGCAGCAGCTGAGAACTTCATGTGTGGCAGATGTCTACTGGGAATGTGACTTGGATGTGGACACATACCTGTTTTCGTCTTGGTCATTTCATGGTGTCGTTTGTAATTCCTAGCCCTGTGTAACTTACTGACCACTACTAGTTCAAGCAGCAATAGTAGTGGGTTTTTTCTTGTGTTTTCAAGAATCCCTAAAATGTTTTTTGGCTTCTTTCTAAGGTCTACTAATTCACCTTAACATATTGCTATTATGAAGAATCATGTCTAAGAGGCTGAAGACAAATGCATGCCAGATCTCACTTAGGTGTCCTGTCTAATTAGTCTTAAGTATAAGCAATGGAGTGGTTTTGTATTGTGTACATGGTTTTAAAAGCAGACTTCTTCCTTTCTTTGATTTCTATATTAATTTAGAGAGTATGCACCAAGAGTAAAATTTGTTTCACATTTGTTTCAAATTCAAATTAAACCTCTTCACCCCCAACCAAAGAATTTGCAAGGGAAAAAAATGGGTTTGTTTGCCTTATCATGACTGGATCTCATCCTGATCCAGTGCCAAATCTTTTTCAGCATTGAAAGGAAGTTAAAACAAGAATTAAGAACTTTCTCTGATTACTGCTGGGATAGCAGCATTTCCTCTACCTGCAATGAAATGCTTCAAAGCAGCCATTTATTCAGGCAGTGTAATTCATATCTCTTTTTACTGGCTGACTTACATCTTTTATTTTACCATAACACTTGGGCCTGTGTCCCTCCCACCTGATTTTATTCACCTGAGAGACACGTCTCCAGAGGGTGGTGACTGATTGCTTCCTGGACAGGAGGAGCAGAGAGTGCCTGGCATACCCCAGTGGCAGTGCCTGCCCAAGGGACATGTTATCTCTGTGCCAGAGCTCTCTTGCTTGCCTTTTCTCTGTCTTCACTGATTGTGAGGCATTTGTTGAGTGTGACTTTCCTTCTAGCTTGGTGTGACAGATTAGATAAATAATACATGCAAAATTAGTATCTCAGGTTTTTAACTGTAAATTGACCAACTAGACCAAAGGAAAAAGGAGAAAACAGTGTAAAAATGGCTGTCAGCTGAGTAGCTATAGAGGTACTTCAGTGCTTGCCCAGCATTCATGTCTTTGAAAATCTGCCCTCAAGGTAAACAGTGCTGCACTGTGCACAACCTGTGCAAAAGTTAGCAAACATTCAGAATGTGTTTGGAAGATTAATGGTGTCATAATTTTCCTCACCCTGTGGGTTGGTTTTTTTTTTCCCTTTTCTCCCCCATAAAGTGGTGTACTAGGGGCTCATCAGGCTGTGCATTAGATAATTGAGTTGTTATGCCAACAGGCTGTGCTAAAAGGTGTTACATCAGTGATTTCTTTTTCATCCCACTGTGCTTTGATCTCCTGCTATAAAGCAGAAGATCTAACAGTGGAAACTTTTGAAGATGATAGATGAATTGTACTAATTCACTTTTCATAATCCTTACAAAAAATGTCTGTCCTTATCAGTCAGAAAAGATTTAATAGCTGTTGTCTCTCAAAAGTCTCATATTATCAGGATTGCAAACTATGGAATTACTGTGACGAAATATTTTACTAACATATTTTGAAATGCTGTGGTAAATGCTTTAGGATAAATTAATAAAGATGCTCCTTTGTTATAACCATGCTTTGCTTTTTGTATTTTCTCCCAAAAATGTAAAACTTCTTTGCAAGAGAACACTGTGCAGTGGTGAATAGTTGATGTCCTTATTGGTGTTAATTGCCCGGCTTTAATTTCATATCATTGGAATTCACTGAAACTGTCAATCCAAATATACTAATTCCAAACGTTGCATGGTGCTGAAACAAATGGTAAAAGTCTTGGCTCAGAATATTTAAAGCTCTGTACCTGATGGAACCATTGTGACAGTAAGCAGTGTTTAGAGCAGTGTTTGCAAATTTTGGGACCATAAAATGGCCACATTTATGGAAGGAAGGAGTGTTTCCTTCCTTATAGGAAGGATCAAGTGTTTGGGGCTGTCTCTGGATGAAATTCATGCTTATCTTGTCCAGATTAAGTCAGTAAAGTTAGTGCAGTTTCCTAGGATTTAATCCAGCACAATCTTGCTACATATATCTTTCATTAGTTGAGCTCCCCACATCTCTGGTAAACCCTGCTTACGGAAAATTGTCAGCAATGCTTAGAATTATAAAAAGTGTTCACAAGCTCTGCTTTTATTTTCTCTTTTCTTTGCAATAGCTTTGGGCCAGATAATGCTTTATGTCGATGGCATGAATGGAGTGATAAATCATAATGAGACCATCCAATGGCTGTACACGCTTATTGGCTCAAAGGTAAGACTCTCAAAAATTCTCATTTTATATGGTTTTGGTGTTCTTTTAATGCTTTTTTTTTATTATTTTTTTTTTTTTTTTGCTTTATGCTTTTAGAGTATAAATAGACTGCGTGTTAAGTTCTAAAATATTTCATAATATTCTGTGTGAAAATCAGGTCACACTGAGCTGTTACTTCTTTTCTACTGTTTTTGTACTCTTTTGTTAGCACATACTCTGCTCTTGAAAACAAAGGTGCCTCCACTACTGTCTGTGCTGCCATTGCACTTGACCATGCTGAAGATTTTTTGGTCTTGTAGTTGCAGTTCCCAAGGCATTCTTTGAAACCACTTTTTGGGGTGGGTTTTTTTCACCTTTCCACACTATGAATGTAAATCCTTTTCTACTCACCAATCAACACTGCTCAGCTTTGCTAAGCACTGGAGGAGGACAATTCAGAGTGGCTTCCTTCTTAGACTAGAATACACAAGTTCAGTTGGAAGTTACCTACAATGATCATCTAGACCAAATGCCCAACAGCTTCACTTTATGAAGGTCATTGTTCAAAAGCTTCTGAAACACTGACAGGTTTGGGACCTGGGCCTGCCAAGGCCTACTTCTCCAGTGAGCCTCTTCCAGTGTTTGTCCACCCTCTCAGCAAAGTCCTTCCTAATGTCAAGTCTTCTTTTGCCTGGAGAGCCCTAGAAGGCAAAGACTGGTACCTGCCTACAGGGTATTGTTTGTTGGTCTCCACATATTGAGACAAAAGCTGAAAGCCACAATATATGCTGCTTGGGTAGGTCTTCTCCAGTGGAATAGTGATTTATATAGTGCACAATCCACCTTTAAGGCCATCTTTGCTGGAATTTGAAAAGGAAGCAGAACACAGATTCTACTGACATGCCATCCTGAGGGGCCATAAGGTAGGTAAACCTACACGGTTGGCTCTCTTAATGAGCTTTAGAAAGCTTATTTAGTAAGGCCTGCCAGGGGCTGCTGCTACTCTTGCCACAGAGACCTGTACATAGATAGATCTGTATGACACGAAAGCTGGAACAGGGTATGGTAGTTACTGTTAACAACTCAAAAGTTGCTGTAATTAGTGGAGTTGAATCCATAGTTATAGATACTAAGAATTTTCCAGGATTGTTTCAAGTGTCTGAGTCACAGAGAGTTGCTGTTGTACCCTGAAGTGACATAGAGAGGCTGCTGCTCTCCCCTTTTCCTCTGATAGCTCTCATAACACACGGAGAAAGAGCTCAATGTCCCAGGGGTCTTTTTTAAACTAGAATTTTTCATTCAGTGGTCAAACTTCACTGCTGCAGCAGATTATCAAGTCAAAAAACAGATGCTGCAGTATTGAAAGAACTGATTTATCTTGGGTTGACATACCTATATTGGTAGATAAGTAAAAGTAAGATAATTATGGTTATCAAATCTCAGGCTTAAAGGGCAGGCTTCATGATTGGATAAAGATAAGGGGAAACTTTTCTCCAGTGTAAAGTGTTCCACTGTTGTCTAGGCATTACACTGTGCCATTTGTCCTCTTGAAACAGGATGTTTGCTGCAGTCGGACAAGCAGTGCAAGATGAGAGAGAAACTGTTTGCTTCATATAGATCCTCATTTTCTATGGAACAGATAAAGAAGCAAAAAAAGAACAAAAATACTGCCATGTCCGTGACTACTTTAATTCTCAAATGCACATAATGGGAGTGGAATGGGAGAGAAACATGACTGTATTGCTACCTTGCGGATTAAATTCTGTCTAGATTTTCTTGCGCTGAGTACTTCAGCTCTTGGGTCCTTAAGCTCCTTTCTCCCTCCCCCATCGTCAGCCTGAATGATTATCTCCATGTCCTGGCTCAATGCCTGCAGCTGAGGAATGCAGACAATGTGCTTTGAATAGTTTGGTTTCAGGTAGCATCAAAGTTGCTTTTTCATTATTCTTCGACTGTCTTGGAAGAGATCTAAGTGCCTGCCTGTGTGCCAGAAGTTAACTGAAGGTATGGCAGGCTTACTGTCAGTGTGGTGGGACAGCTGCTTTATTCACTTAAAGGTGGTTTTGACTTTCTGTGAAAAATGAAGCCCTGGAATTTGCTATGCACCTACAGTCTAATTTCCAGCCCTGCTATGCTGGTGCCTTCTCCACAGCAAAGACGATGAAAAATATGTTAGCATTGCTGAACAAAAAAGGAATAGTGAAACTGCCAATTAAGTCTTGGGACAAATCCCTCTAATAGGATGCAGGAGGAATATAGTTATTCAGCTGCCACAGCTGTGACACATGGTTTCTTGCCTTCTCAAAAGCTCTGACTGGGTTTAATATACTCAGCAGTGGAGGCTGTTGAATGTGTTCCACAGATATTTTTTTATTGTTTTTATCAAATTCTGTACTGTTTTTGCCCCTTCGTTGTTGCTTGCTCCGCTCTGTTTGCAAGGGGCTGCTGGCTCTGTCACCCTTGCTCACATTGAGCAGGGAATTGTTGCATGTGCTGCTCCACGGCAGCACACAGGTTCAGCAGAGAACCTCAGGGTCTGGCATGCTCAGCATTGCAACAGCTGTAATTCCAGTACCCAGCTCCAAGATCACTTTATGCACTCAGCAGTGCTTCTGTATAGGGATGGGGGGAAAGAGGTGGGAAATAAAGGTTTGAATTAGTGCAAAAGAAGTACTATAAGCAGTTTGCTGGAAGCCTTGTTAGATCGTTGCCATTGTATTCCTTACTGTTGCTAACTCTGCTGCAGTTTTACCCCTCTGAGCATCAATGGATGCTTATGTGGATGAATTGCCAGAAGTTGTTGATAATTTCAGTGCCGTTATCTAAATTTACACTGAATTAAGTTATTAGGGATGTGGTTTGAATTCCGGCTGTGTGACTCCACTGGCACTGTTGCCATTGTGCCAGTTCAGAGGCACCAGTTGTGTCAGGGTAGAGAACTGAAAAGCAGGAAGAAAATTAATCTTAGATTACTTGTTTGCTATGGCACAGAAAGAACTTTCTGTTGCAGATTGGTATTATATGGGCACCAGATTGGAAATTTGATGGTAGCAGTACTATTCTTTAGTGATATTATTTGGACATAAGAACATTATTGACACATCCCAGACCCTTAGGACCACTGCTGCTCCTTCGCAAGATGCATCCAACCTTAAGTGACCGCACCAGTGTGTGGCAGTGGGCTTTCACAGGCTGGCTGTAGACTGCTTCCAATCATCAGTGGCTGATGCATCCCTGGTATAAAACATTGGCAGCATAATCCCAATGTAAATGTACATTACTACTATTTCATCATTAGTTATATGGGCAGCAATACATCAGTGGTTCCCTGTTTGACAAAGCATTCAAGTATGTACTCAATTATGGGTGTATGGTTACATGCTGCTGGCTTTCAGATAGCTTTAATACATAACTGAGGTGAGCAGTGATCTGCTGTAGGCATGCAAAAGAGGGCCATAGCAAGGCCAGGGCTCTAACCATCTTATATAAGCTGCAAGTTACGTAAATAGGAAATACTAGTGCCAACCAAGTTTTCTTTTAGCATTTGGAGCTAGCATGGGACATTCGTGCAAGAGAGTTTGGTTTTTAGAAGACAAAACTAGGAGTTAATTGAATGTTAGTTAACAGTGCTTTCAGAATTGCGTCTTAATTTTTATCTTTTTTTTTTTTTTTAAACTAACCTGTCAAGGATGATGCCTTAACTGGCCATGTACTGTAGCACATGTGTTTCAATTTCACAGTGCCTGGGAAATGATATTTCACCACTTTCTCAGTGTTTCTGCCACCTATGCGTTACTACTGTTGCAGTTGGAATTAAGTTTTTGTATTGTATTGCAAATATACTTAGGCTGGTTGTAAATGGACTTGAAACATTTGTTTATGCTGGCAACTGGCACTGGAGCTCTGTGGTGGATCACCAGCAGGTAAATGGTGATGGCTCATGGAAAACTTCTCTTAACCAAAAGAAGGAACACCAGGTTAAAGACATGTATGTATTAAGCCTTAATAAGTCCATATAATGTATTTCTCATCTGTAGGCATGTATAAGGGTTGTATATATATAAAATATAAAAACTTTCATATATGTTGGTAATTCCTCTGATCTAGTAAGAGAAAGAGCACAATACTTTTAGTGTACCATCAGTGCTTTAAGTTCTCCGGGACTAGCTACTGACTGTTTACAAAAAGTACATTTCTGAACCAAACATCATGGAAAAAGCACAGAAGTCTGTATCTAGAGAAGCAAACGTTCCTTTGCATCACAAATCCACGGGCTTTTGCCAATCCACTGTGGTCTTCAAAGCCACTTCTAAGGCATAAAGTGGTCTAAAACCTGAGTCTAGTTTCACCTTTTCTTTCCCCCTGTTTCTGACTGCTACTGATAATGATTATTTTTCCCATTTGATGATCCAGGCTGTTCTAATTTCCCCTAGGGGAGCTAAAGCCCCTTTTTGGCATTGTTTTCAGTGGAAAATAATCCATTTTCAAAGTGGTGCTGGGTAACCTCAGAAGACAGGGTGGAATGCTGGGCCCAGGCTGATACAACGAGGTTGATTAAAGATTCCTATCTCACATCTTGTTTTAATTTTTTTTTTTTTCCTACTTTGCTTCTGTCTGGGTCCTAGATTACAAAGTGAACTACAAACTTTAACTAGCAAGTTGTTCCCTGTGCCTTGTGTGAACCTTTTGATTTGTTTGGTATTGAAGAAATGACTTTCTGAATGTTTAAAACTGTAATTCTTTCAGAAAGAAGCAAAAAAAAACCTATTTCAAAGCAAAAGGGAAAAAAAAACCCAGCACATTCAGATCAAACAACGTAGTCGGAGCGGGTGAATTTGTTGATTTCAAAAGGAAAACCAGAGAATCATAGGACCGTAGAATAGATTTGCATTGAGAGGGTTCTTAAAGATCATCTAGTTCCAGGCCCCACCTGCCACATGCAGGGACACCTTCCAAAAGACCAGGTTTCTCAGAGCATATTGAGTGAAATCACTGCCAGTCTGGATAGTATATCCTATTGTGGAGAGTCTTGGAAATACAAAGTATTTGGATCTCATTCCATTTTCTGGCCATGTATTTTGAAAAACAGTTGTGTGTACAGATAGTCTATTCTGAGTTCACTTTTCCTGGATGATGAGAACGAGTATATATAGGCATATGCCTGATTTTTCTGTGCAGGAGTTTGTGCTGTAGAACTGTCCTACGCTTTATTCTCAGTGTGTTTGGAAGGTGATCTAGGAAAGCTGGCTAGCTAAAAGAATTAAGAATCCAGGAAAAATCACACAGCTTGGGGACCTGCTGTGATTAATTTTGCATGTTTTCTTCCCAATCTGCTGCCTCGATGGTTAACAAACCTTCCTACGGCTTCTGAGAAATGAGATGCCACACACAACTTAAACACAAGATATTTAGATTACACCGTCTCTTACCTACAGCCACAACTCTGACAAAATTACAGTTTTGTTCTGTTTCCAGGCCTAGACCAGGCAGAAATGTCAGCTGGGTATCAGTTTTACAGGCTTTCTGACTCCTTTGTTTCCTGGAAGGGAAGAGCAAAACTGAGATCTACCCATGGGCAGCCCTACACTTGAGATCTGGGGCTGTGGTGCACAGGTACAACTGCTTTGCATTCACTGAAACTCTGAGCATTCATCTCAGCTTAACAGTTGCCTCTTATGATTGATCTACTGTGCATTTGGCCATTGGACTATTATTCAGAAAATGGTTGTGTAAGGGAGCAATGAAATCGTGGCTTTATAGGAGCTTTCCTATTTCCTACCTCTGGAAGACTTGAGCCTATGCTCACTCAGGCTGCCAGAGAGCTGTCTTCCTCTTTCACTCAGAAACTGTATCAGCACTGTTGCATGAACTGAGTTTATTTTGAGTTGTATTTAATTAGTACTTTGAAGATAAGGATCAGGATGTTGCAATAAACTTGGAGTAGGATACGCTAGCCAGTGCAGGCTGCCTGAAGCGCTTGCTTTGGTCTCTCCAACTCAGCAGAGAGACTGCTGTGAGTGCTGCTGCTCTTTACCAAACATATTTGTAGGTATATTTCAAAGTCCTTCCATCAAACATGAGAGTTTGCAGTAGTCGAGTCCTGCTGCACTAACTATTCCTGTAGCTCCATCTGTTACATTCACTTCTGAGTGTTTTGGAGGGATGAATACACATTTTTCTGTGTTCAAAATCAACTCTTGTAGATTAAGGAGATACTAGAAAACACACAGTTCCCTCACAAGGCATCAGAGATCTGATTTCAACTCGTTTGAAGTGGGGAATGAGAAAATGTAATGATTAACTGCCAACAATGTAGGAAATGTTCGGATCCAACTTTTCACTCAGTCTCATCTGTTCAAAACTGTGTAAGAAAGTGTTGGGTTAGAGATGAGTGAAATATGTCCCAACTATTCCTAGAAAATACTGTGCACCTGTGTGGATGTACAAATTTCTTGTAAAGGAAAGGCATGAAGAAAGAAAAAAGCAAGAGTTATACCAGAATTAGGTGGGATAAAAACTGAAAAACAACCCTAAAGTAAATGCTAGTTTTTTGAATTACCTTGGTCTCTCTCAGTAGAGAGTTCAGCATCACAGGCCTGTTCCCATTCATCTTGGTCAGCAAAGTACTGTACTTCATGCCCTAGCTATTAATATTTGCTATTAGCTCCTAGTGTTTTCTAACAAGCATTATTATGTCCAGCATTGCTGTGAAAGAAGAAGGTGCAGTTGAAAAGTTTATACTGAAGGCTGAGACTAAAGAAAATGGCACCTGCTTTTTCCAGCAAGCTTGAAGCTGCTAGTGGGAGATATCTTTGACAATAAAATCAATTTCCTGACCAAAAAACCAGAAAATTTTCAAATATAAGCTGTCAGATAAAACAGAGTGAAGAAATATAAAAGCATTGCTCTAAGGATAAAAAGAAGCTAGTTATAATCTAGGCTTATGGTATGGTGTGCATGTAAGATTTTCATGCTTATCTAAATGCAGAAATCAACTTGGTCAGTATAAAGCACATTGTGGTCATTATGCCAAACCTTTTGGGACAGCTATGTTATCATTTTGCAGGGTAGAAATATCAATAGTTGTAAATCAGGAGTTTAATAAGCTATATTTTCAGAAGTGTTTTAAAATTAAAATAAGCAGTTGCATCTGCACGTTTTCTGGGAGCACTGTTTTATGAGTTCGGGTGCATAATGTTTCAGTTTGCAGGTCTTGTTACTCTTATTTTGTGGTCTTGTTACTCTGAGGTTTTCTACTGATGTAACTTTTCTGACAGTGGCTGGGGTGCTTGGCAGAGGGCATGTGGGCTATTAGAAGGTTTAGCTGGAGAGCAGGGAAACCTCTTCTGGTGCACAGTCCTTGAAATGTCACCAAACTCTAATTTGTTAGCTCAAAGTGAAGGCCAAATGATACAATTTTCTTAATCTATTTAATAGTTAAAATAAGTGTTTGCGAAAAGTCCAGTAATGCTGGCAAATACCCTCTGTGCTCAATCCTTCTTTCTGGCCTTCACGCACAGGACCATGTCAGTGCAGGAGGCAGATCACTACGAAACACAAGAAAATACCCTGAGAGAGTATTCTGTGATTCTGTTGTTAAAATGCACCATAGCAAATGGGTACATTTCCACAAGGTACTAGTACCTCATCTGAACTGTACAGTGAGACCAGTATAAGAAACAAACCTGGCATCCAGATCTCCTGAGACTTAATTAAGTCTCTTGAATTTCAGGCAGAGCTTTTGGTTATTCTGCTAGCAGAAAGCAGTGTACGGGGGTGGAAGGTTGCGGTGGTGGTGCTGAGAAGACTCCTCCATTTCTATAGGAGAAAGGAGGTGGCCAGCCTTTGGCATTCCTCAGTGGGTGTTAACATTCTAGGATTTTATGACTGTTAAAGAAAGGGCATTAGGGTTAATTTTTACTTATTCTGTCAGGTTTGAAGCATCTAGGTATTCCTTCCTTATTTTAACAGAGCTTTGGGGTCACTGTGCCTGTTTATCGCAATACACTATGATATTTATTCTGTGACAAGCAGAGTTCAATTCATTCATAGGATGTAAGTAGGATGTTTTTATAAATCACTTGATTTTCCTTGCTGTTTATAGGAAACTTTGTAACTTTGTTACCAAGTTGCTTCTTCCTCTTGCCTCTATTTTGATGATTATTTAATTGCTATTAAAGATTTTTTGAGAACCACACAATTGGTGTGGCTCCTTTTTACAGGATTTTGCAGAAATGCAAGGAGGCTTTGCATGGAAGTAACAAAAATTCCACACAAAGTCTCTTGAAATATTTGTCTGTGCAAGGATCTCTAAAATTACGACTTGAATCTGCTATGTACTCTGCGGCTGCTGCTATGAAGCATATAGGATCCATCTTTTTCTGCAGAGCTGTGCTGCTTTATCTCCTCTCTCAGTTATTTTCCTGAATGTTCTCTTTTTGGAATAGAAACTGAATTAGTATATACTTCATTGCCTTTATTTTCCTTCTTAAATTCATCCAAATTTTCTTCTTAAATCAGTATCTGTCCTCATTCCCATATATACAGTGCAGCAGTGGAATTCTGCCTTCAGGAAAGAAGGTGGTATCCAACATTTTTTGCAGCGTCATGTAAACCAGATCCGAGACAGTTCAGCCAACACAGCAGTTAATATACCAGTGTTTTGCTTGTAGCTTAGCCTGGAAGAATGGCCCAGCTAGGGAGGGAGTTTTTACACTGGGAGACCCAGGCTGAATCCAGCTTCCAGGCACATTCTTGAACCAGTTTTCAAATCCCTTTTTGCCTTGGTCCCTCTTCTGGAAAATTGGTATTTGGATTTTAGAGCCCTGGAGAAAGAACATCAGGGACTAGAAAGACAGATTATATGTGAAGACAGATACGTAGGTGAAAGTTGAACCTGATACTAATTGTTACCATATCTGTTCTTTTGGCATCTCTCAAAAATGATGGTCATTCTTTTATTTAGATACTGTTCTTCAAAGCAACGGCTACTAGCTGAATATTCTTGGATAACAGAAAAAATACGCTGTATCAAAAATGGAAACTACCAAAACACACACGATGGCTTTGTATTCAGCATATAGTGCACCCCAAGGAACCTCTGAGTTGCAACCAGCTCAGGTCCCTCCCCAGGTTATTGCCCAGGACTCATCGTGGTTACCTCACAGATTTGGTGTTGGTCTCCTCAGTTACAGGACTTGCCTGTAGGAAGGAAGAGGTCTGGTAAGACGTGTGGACCTCACTTACCTTTCATAAGATCAAGATCAAAAGAAAGGTTATTTCATAGGTTTTCTTTCTTCCTTTTTTTTTTTTTTTTTCCTCCACAGTCCTCTAGTAGCAGTTTATACCATATAAAGACTTTTCAGAATAATTTCCAGCATACCAGCAGGTTCTCTAGCTGGCTCCCATGATACACTGAAACAAGTCTCATCTGGGCATGCTGTGTGCTCTCTTCCCGTATTCTGACCCTCTTTGATCACAGCAATTGAACAAGGAGTTCAGATGCTTCCTGGTTTACCCCCCTCTATCTCTCCGCTATTTTCCTTTTTGAAGACCACATTAATAAAAAACAAGAATGTGATGTTCAATATAAAAAATACTGTTAATACCTCAACCAGCATGGAATTTTTGTAGATTGGTCCCTTTCATTTTTGAATTTCCTCTTCTTATTGGAAGACACAGAACTGTAGTAAATGTATGCTTTGTCTTTTTCATTTCCAGCAGTGTGTAACTGCTTCCTTCTTTAGTTCAGTAATAAAATTAAAGCAACATCTCAGAAGCCATTTTTCTCCACTGCACTTCAAATCTCACTGTGTGGTTGTCTAAGCATCTTATTGTTATGATTTTGGAGGGAAATGTAACACTTTGCTAACTTGCAGCTTGAATGCTTCTGCTTCCCCAGTCAAGCGTTGCATATGACACAGGCTTTCTTGCAGAAAATAAAGAGTAAAGTGGGACAAGAGACTCCCACAGGTATTAATGTATGGAGTTGCCTCAAAACTCGCTTCCAGGGGACTGTGTTTCAGTTCACTTTGTTTTCCTAAATATATTAAATATATTAAAAATATATTAAATATACTCTATATATTAAATATAGCAAAATGTTTTACTATATTTATTGAATAGAAAAGATAGAATTCCACTTCATAATTTTTGCTCCTGTGTCACTACTACTCTCTATGGTTTGCAGTGCTCTCTGTTCAGGTAATTAATTCTTTCTTTCTCACCTGCAGTCTGGCTTCCCCAAATACACACTCTTCTCACATTTGGTGTCTCTTGGGCCACTTGTCCATGCAGAGGGGAATTGTAGAGCCCTCTGCAGTAAGGATTCTGCATGGCTGTAGGGGAAAAGATGTGATAGACCACCTGAAAGTAGGTTTGCTTGCAAGTCTGCACTGCCTGGTGATTTGCTCAGATGGACATCTGTAATAGCTGTGGATCCAGTAGTGAAATTAATGGCAAACTTCTTTAGAATCATGATATACTGCAATTTATGTCACTGACCTGCAAAATTTTCCCTTCGTGTTTCCTTCTCATCCTCTTCTGATGCAGGGATGCAATGTGAATGCCTAAGTTCAGTTTTTGGCAGTGGAAAATGATTCATAGCAGAGCAACAGATAGAAAATGTCAATTCACTACACAGAAATTGAAGTCTGTGTTAAAGAAACAGGCTTGCCATTTACTAGGGTGGCTTTTGTATAGGAACAGCAAGGGCTCCTAGGGTGTCCCAAGGTGTTGGGCCATGGGACAGGATCTGTAAAGTGAGCACAAAGTTTTCCTGGTGTCATCATATGATGTAGTACTGCAGTTACTCATCTTGGAGGTTTTGTTTTACTTCCCTTCTTCTCAGAAGGGTGGGTTAGGATTATTCATCATCTTTGGCTGAGCCGACATGAAGTTATATGGAACAGATGGACGTCACCAGACTTACTGTACCTACAGGACTGAATAATTCAATCTCAGTCTGCACTATTTATGATACCATGGATGTTATAGCACTGATAGCACCCTGCCACTTGAGTTATTGGTTAGTTCCAGAACAAAAATGAAGCCTAAACCAGCATCCTTCCCATTACCACCCTTTTCAGAGGGTTGTCTTCTGAAGTTTTTGCCGTAGGGTGCTTTTCCTCATAGAAGCGAGTTGCAGTCTGAGAGGGAAAAAGGGAGACATTTAACTCGTTGGACCTCCAGGATGTTTTAGTTTTTCTCTTTCCTTTGAAACCATGCTTTTAATTTGTGTATCTGATTTAATTTTAATTCCTTCTTTGTCAATAAAAAGTTTGTTTAGATGTTCTGTATCTCTAGAAGCAAAGGGAAATTTAAATTTGGAAAAATTTAGACTAGGTATTAATACCTTCTGCCTCCATCTGAGGTCCCAGTTTTCCTGCCTGGGTATGGACACAAGCAGATGAAAGCTGATACACTCATTTTCTCTGACTGCTCTGGGGAAGCAGCATCCTCAGTGGTGGCCATCGCATGCTTGACAAGAGACCTGACAGGACACATCCTGTACAGCCAAGATACAGAAAACACTGCAGCTGTTCTCATGTAGGAGGAAAAAAATACCAGTGAGGGGAATGAAAAAAGCAGGCAAGCCTTTTCCCCCTTAGAAAAGCCATCCCACAGCACCACCTAGCAGGCACAGATGGATATGAATAAACAGTATGAGGACAGGACTGGAGTAAAATACTCCTGGGAGAATACAGTGTTGAGCAGGACTACGTGCCTTAAAATACCTATTCCATCTAATACCTAGCACAGGTTATTGATGTAAACTGAGCTGTGCTGTCCTTCAGGCACCTGGTATCCTTTAGTACTGGATAGTCATAGCTTCGTACAGCTCATTAATCTCTCCTCATGTCTAAAGAAATGCATCTTCAGTTTTGGGGGTTTTTTTGTAATCTTGTGTTGTTCTCTTTAACTCCCCATATTTCTAACACATCTAGATTAATCAGAGTGATGGCATTACTTACCATGGAATTTTATATTTTTGTCTGCAATTAGTCCAAGGTACTGGAGAGGAATTATCCAGCTGCCTGCTGAGGAATACTGCCAGAGCACAGATTTTGAGGAGGTCAGCAAGCACATCCTCGTCCCACTCCCATGGCTGGGAAAGATGTATTATAAAATAGTTAAGCTGCAGCTGCTGGCTGTCTCTGGTTTTAAAAGTTGTTGTTTTACATGTTTGTTTTTCTAGGGGGCCCAGAACATGGAGCTTTCTTTCAAGCTGCAAATGGGAAGTATTTATTTGTGGATCTGTAGCAGCCTATTGCCTCTACTTTGTTATTTGGTTAATTTTGTTCATCTCCATAGCTTACACAGCCTTATAGCCTTCACCCTGCCATCCTAAACAGGTGAAAATGAAAGGCTTTGGCAATACCCCCTTGTGGGAAGCCGTCTAGGAGTTTGAAGGAAAAAGTCAGGGCTGCAATTAAAGACGTGATTTCAGAGCATGAGTTGTAGCTGGTTATGCTGAGCTAGAGCAGCACTGATTCTCCTGTGAATTGTGCTGTGGATATATGGGTTCAAAAAAACATGACTCAGTAATGAGGGAGGAGGGGTAGGACTTTCAGCTTGCAAAGATTTTTAGTTTGGCATTATGCATTTAGGCTGATCTGCTGTACTACTCAGAGATAGTACAGAGAGATCTCTGGCAGCAAGACTGAAATCCAGACCCTTCCATGTTCTGAGATCTTATTTTCCTGGTTAAAGCAGGCAACTGTCTATCAAGAACTCTTAATTTGCTCTGTAACATTAGCAAAACTGTTGTTATAATTAAGAAGAAGAAGAAGAAGAAAGAAATGTACAACTAAATCCTTATGTGGAGACCTAAAATAATACTTTCAAACATTGTGAGACATTTTGCTCTTAGAAAAGGACATGTGCTCATGTATTAACTTGGAGGAGGAAGTGGAAACACCACCAAAAAAATCCAAATTTTTTTTCTGGTGTTTCCGTGGTTACTGTCTGGTAATATCTTTCATGCCATTCACACAGTTGCTCCATGTTCCTTCTCGTCTCTTTTATGGACTCTTTAGATATTTAAGTAACTGCTCCTCATTAAGTGCTGTGAGAGCCTACCATGAAAAACTTTCTAAAATCAAGCAAAATAGCACCAAAAGTAAGAGTTCTGTGTGACTTTAGTACTCTCAATAAGGTCACTTCCTCAAAACTTGTACTCTACTGCGTTGAAAGGGTCAAATCTCAATTACATTTGCTTTTGGCTAAATCTATAGGAACTATTCCCATCAGACATTACACAGCTACCGCAGTGCATTTCAGCTGAGCTTTCTTGGATACAAAGGATCGTGTTCTGGAGCAGCTTATTTTACTGATTTTGTGAACTGCTGCCCCTCATTAGGGCACCACTGTATTTACTGATTTTGCCTGCAGTTACTCTTGACTTCAGAAGAAAGTGGAAGTAATCTGTTGTGGTTAGTTCAGGAAAAATAAAGGTTTGGGGGTTTTTTGATGGGTTTTCTTTTCCCCCCGTCTCCTCTCCATCCCTCTTTCTGTCTGTACTTGTCCCAAAGAACTGAAACAACAGCTCAAAATTGATCTACGATGCAAGTCAAATCACTGCTGATTATGATCTCATGCTTCTGTGGATTCAGCTCTTTGAATGACCGTGGCAATTACTTGGCTAAAAGCTATACAAGTCCCAGATGCTGAATAATTCTTAAATACTGCATATGAAATACGTTTCCTTCTGACAAAACAAAACTGAAATATGCGTTAAATGATGTCACAATAAAGGCACATCTCAAAGTGCAGTGGCTTGGCCAAATGTGCTTAGTCTTTAGGTTCAGAACAGTGTGCTAAGGGTGAAATGAAGAGAAATATGGACTCAGGCATCTGATCCCTTGTCCTGGGCACCTCTGCTACAAACCTACCTACAGCTTGGTAGCTACAGCCCCCTAGGAATATACAGGCACATACTTGACTTCAGTTATCTTATTATATTGCTGTTTGGTATTTTTAGGCTTGTGATCACATCTTGGGTGATTCCAGAGGATGCTCTGTTGCGCTTCTGAGGCTTTTTTAACCTCACTTGGGAGATAGGAAGCTGGTCCAGGCTTGTCTTTGAGCTGCACACCCAAATTCCCAGCAAGATAGGCTATAGGGAGACTACACGTGCAGATGGGTTTGTTCAGAAGCCCTGCTGGACCTGGCAGTTTTGAATATGAGTTTCCAAGCCTTGAATACTTGTTATAGCCACGTTTCGATTCTACTGCATAGAAATCATGTTTCTATCCCTTTCTGTCTGCTGTCAAAATAGACCCAAAATGAGCATTGCTATTCCTGAGGTACTGTGGAGGAACTGAAACACAAATCCTGTGAGTCTTTGGAGGTTCCTCAGCAAACAACTCAGTATTCTTTCAAGTGCTTGAGAAAATGTAGTTCATTTAAGCTACAATATCACAGATTTTTACTGTAATCCCAGACCACACCTGGTGTCCAGAGAACTACTTGCATCTCATTGCATAAAAGGTCTTGTCTTCACATGATTTGTGAACTGAAAACTACATTTTGGGCACATGTGTGGGCAATTGAATCTTAACATATGTGGAACTGCTTTTTTATACTGAAATTGGGTAATCGCTGTGATCTGGTGAAAATAAGTGTTATGGATTTTTTGTCCCTTTTAGCACATGTGTTTGGGGGGTGGTATGGGTGTGTGAGTGGGAGGCAGAAAATAAGTTTCAGGTGCCATGCTTTGAAAAATAAAGAGTGGTTTAAAATAAATATCGAAGAATCTCCATTTTTTTAATTCATGTTTTTTTATATAACTGTTAATTTTAGCCACATTTCATAAATTAGACTCAGTCCTGGACAACTAACTGTAGGTGGCTTTGAAGGGAGTTGGACAAGGTGACCTCCAGAGAGATCCCTTCCAACTTCAGCCCCTAAGTGGATGACCCAAACTTCCTCCTCCTTCTGCTGTAGTGATACCCACTTACATTTGCTTTATACTTCGAGGAAAACTGTAAAAGCCAGATCTTTTTTAAGAGTTGTAACGAAGGAATTTGCTTTTTGTCAAACTGCAGTTGGGATCTGGACATGGACGTTCATGAAGCTGTAGTTAACTTCATCTAATCTGCAGACCTTTGCAGCACAAATTAAGACGAGTGTTATTAGAGTTAACCCCATCTTGGAAAGCCTTTGCCATATTACCAGAAGTGCTGTATGGAAACACTTCCATTTCTCTTATCCAAGCGGGAGTCTGAGGAATCTTTTTTCAGCTCTTGCACCTTTCTGTGATTCAAAAGCAAGCATATATCTTTTCAGTTTGTATTTTTTTTCTCATTTGCTCTAAATCTTAGGGAGGATGTGATGAGTTTGGTTGATACAAGTCAGAGGAAGGAGGTAGCTTAAGACTTACATTGTCGCTTTGAACACTGAACTTTGTAACTCTTAAAAATAGTTATCACTGTAATATGAGAGTACTGTTGAGAGAAACCCACGGTAATATCATATTCTTGCAGTAGTCCGGCTGAATGCAAAGTTGCATACTTGCTAGCATTTATGAAAACCAAAATTGAAAATATCTCCGTCCCTGTCCTCTTTCAAGAAAGGAGGGAGTTAGAATAGTGTGATGCTATTAGGGCTGTGTAATTAAGCAGTGCCTTAGCTGATATGCAGTGATTTGTGTCCCCATAAGTCAGGTTTCTGAATGGCTCCATTAAATATTTTGCCACTCTCTTCAGAAACCCACCACATGGGAACCTGGAAATGTGTCTGGACTGTTACATTTTTGTTTTCATCATGAAATTCTTTGGATTTATATAAAAAGCATCTGGACTAGACTGATGATGGGAACTGGATTTGAGGATAGCGACCTCTTCCAGATTTGGGGCAGACAAACAGATGATTGCTGGAAAAATGTGACTGCTTCTGTTGTGTTCAGATGTCCCTCAGAAAGTATCTTTATTCATTAACTTTATTTGGCAAGTTGTCCAAAGGTAAATAAGTGTGTCTGGTTTTGCAGTCAAACCTCTGCTTCTGAGTTACTTTTTGTGCCTGATAATACTCAGAAGCTTGAGAACAGAGAAAAATCTTCAGTCTAAACATACAGTGAAAGAGTAGTACTTTTGTCATTATACTAATAAGTGGGCTACATACATATCTGTGTCTCTTTGTGTGTGTGTGTGTGTGTGTGTGTGTACGTATACACACATATATGTCCTTTCTTTAGATTTACTTTATTAGGTATTCTTTCAAGAAGAGTTTTTGGTGGGTTTGTTCCACGGTTTGACGTGTTATATTTGTCCTTTCAATAGTTTTATCATTTCAGTAGTTCAAACTACCAGCATGTTGGTTTTTAGGGTGCTTAAAAAGAATAATCTGTTAACAATGAATTGCTTAAGAAATATGTTCCAATAGGTAATATTTTATAATTTGGAGTCTTAGTTGACATACTGTCTTCAACCATTTCCACACATTTTGTCCATAGGTTGTTATGATTTTGTGTTTTTGCTGTTGAAATGTTGTCTATGAGACTGTACAGTGTCAGGAAAGGACTGCTAACCATATCATTAAACTTACAGGGGTTTTCAGGTAAAGTTATTTAAACACAGCCATAGTTTGGGTCTTTTATATAAGTACTTTTTAATGAAACTGTTGAAAGAACAAATTTCACGTGCATAAAACCACAGAATAATAATAGAGTAGTTTTCCACTGTACTTGCAAACTCAAATAGTTTTTTCCCCTAGGGTCCTTGAACTCAACCTTGGTATTATTTAAACAGGACATTGCCAAGGCCACTAACTCTGGCAAGTTGTTTCATAAGCAGTAGAACTAATGAAGCAATTTGTTATCTTTGTTTTCCTTCTTCCTTGCTTTTTCCTTGCCATCCCACATACTCTTGGTGGCTCAGTCCTGCTGTATGTCCTGTGCCTGTTGTCTTTGATGCAAATGGCAGCCTACAGCATGGCTGGTGGAAGGCTGCATAAGGACTAATTTTCCAGCTGTGTCCCTTTCAAAATGACTGGAAACTTTGTTTTCTCTTATGAGAACGCCGACTTGGGGTCTTTTGTAATGCCATTTTCAACTTGAGCAGGAACACAGCTCCCTTAATGTCAAGTGTGACAATGCAGTGGGCAGATAGATCCCATAGTTACAGGAAAGAGTCCAGAAGTCGGCAGTAGGAGGGACAGCACAGCTGCCTGAGGAAACAAAGGTGAAAATGCTGTGCTCCTCATGGCTGTTGTGTGTTTGAGTGGGTTTTATTTTGTAAAAAACTCCAAGACAAGGTACCCTAACAGTTTCCTTATTTCTCCATTTTCCTCTGGCTTTGACCATAATTCATTCATTGTATTGGTGATGGCTTTCATAATCAGGGACAGGGTGACCTCTGAGCTCCACTTGAGCCACTCTGTGCATTGTCCAGGAGGAAAGTTAATGTCCTGAAAACATTGAAGTTTTGAGATGTTGCTTTGCACACAGTTCCCATATCAAACATACTGCAGGTCTGAAGCTTGAGAAGCACTCTCTGCTGCTGTCATGAGGAAATTTCTGGTCGCTAGCCTATATAAATCAGAGATCTGACTATGATAGGGAGTGGGTCTTGGAAGAAAGTTGTTTGGAATGGAAGATTGATGTGGAGCAAGTGAACTTCTATCTACATAATTTCTAATCATTCAAGAAAATGATACAGTAGTAATTTGATTTAAAGACTGCATTTGGAATTTAAAATATTTCTGAAAACACACGTTAGTCAAATATTTACTTGGAGGCTAAAAAAAGGAGAAATAAGATGCAACATTACATCTTCTGTTTGCCTTTTAAATGTACAGTACTCCAGCTTTTCTGTACATAAAATGTGATCAATCACAGCATGCATCATAGAACTGTTGATTTGCATGACTTGATTGATTGTAAATGACTTTCAGATCCTTAAATGGTTTGCATGATATAACTTGCCTTAGTAACAGGTTATTGAATCCCTTCTCTCTTTAAATTTAATTGCTTTTTGTCTTGAGTAAGGTGAGCTTTATATTACATTAGATGTTTTCACAAACCAAGATGTCATTCAGCAGTATAAGAAAAGCTAAAAGAGTGTGGTATGAAAGGGATTTTGGAGCAGGGAGTGAAGATAAAGTCCTATCTGTAATGAAGTTCATAAAAAATCTTTTCCTCTCCCATTTTTTTTTTTTTTTGCAACACAGCTAAGGAAATATCAATTTGGCCCTGCCCAAGGAAAAGAAGTTGCTGAAACTGCCAATCTCTCAAACTTTTCCGGTTGCCAGAGGTTCAGCCCAATGACCATCTGTTGAGGACAGAGTAGTTCAAGGCTAACATCATACATCAATTTAGGGGGCTGGTGGGAAAGCTCAGCATGTAACTCCTCAGTCATAAGAAAAAAGAGGTGCCAAATAGCCTTAATCATATTTCTCCTATGTATTCACACAAACCCCATTCTTGTGATCAATTTTAGTTTGCCAGCTCATTTCTAATACAGGATTCTGATTCTGTGTGGTTTCAAATCTTGTTGCTTATTATCTACTTACCTTACTATTACCAAAACATGAAATCTCACTGTTGCATCCTTGCTGAACAGATCATCAGGGTAGTGTTCCAGAAAAACAAGGTTATTTTTCATTTATTCTGCTGATCAGAAACACCCATTTTATTTAATAGACATATGACTAATTCCTAAAGACCCGTCATGTTTAAACTGGTTTGACTGTGACCTATAGACTTTAGGGTCATGCATTTGCAGGAACTACCAAAAAATAGCCTAGTCAGGCAGTATGTTTCCAGATGCTAAGTTATATTAGAATGACATTATACATTTCATAATATTTTGTTGGCGGTGGTTTTGCATAAAGCTAGTCTAGTATGTGCCCAACCAAGATTTTGCTTATCTAATGAAAAGAACAGACTTTACTAAGAGTCTTACTCTATGATCCATAACAGGAAAACTCTAGAAAACTGGTGCTATATATAAATAAGGTGCATGTTTGTAGGAGACAAAAAGAGAATAAAGAGGCCTGTTCCTTATCATGTTTGATAGCACATTACACACAAGCATGAGTTTAACCAGAAATTGGTTCTCATGTTACTGTGGTTTCTCTCAAGCTAAGTGTTTTATACCTTATTTAAGATAATTCAGTCACAATCTTTATCCAGACAGAGAAGACAGTTCTAGAGGTACTGATAGTCTTTGTTTGCCTGGAGTCCTAAAAGATACCAGTGTTTGGGGATGGGTAATAAAAGAATCAACAGATTTAATTCAATGAAACTGCACAATTTGAAGAGAGAAAGAAAATAAAATCTGAGTGTAAATCTTTACAGGCGAAGCATAATTCCTGGTCTGGACGCAAGCTGATGGCAAATTTCCAGTGAAATATTTTTGGTTTGTGTTTTGCAATGGAAAAAACTAAAACTTTAATTGAAACCAAACTCTTTTGTTTCAGCAATATCTGAAAGAGCAAAATAGAAAGGTGCTCAGAATCGTGTAACACCTAATAGGCCTGTGGTTGGGCCCTGGACAAAGGTGCAAGGACACCAGCTCAGGAGTCACCTGAGAGTAAAGAAGTTTAATCCTTTTATGTCCTATAATCTCCAAGTCCTACCCTGTCCTCCTTTCTAGTTCAATAATTACATGCAATTTTTACACAATGAGCAGTTCTCATGGGAGACATTGCAGGGATTGGTCTGGTTGTAGGGGAAAAAAGCAGAACAAGATTGCTGTCACTTTGCATGTTGTCCTGGAGAGCTGAGAATGGTCTTTCATTCATCCTGTCATAAAACAAAGAAAAATGTTGTTTTAGACTACTTCATGGGAGGAGAAAATCACTTCCCTACCTCTTCAAGATTGTCATTGATATTCCAAAAGGTGGAGAGGGGAATGCTCAGAAAAACCCTGTGACATCTTGTGTCTCATTCCAAGCACTGCAGCCTTAGGTTTATTCAAACAGTGTCTGTATGATGTGGCAATAGCTGCAAGAGAAATGCAGCTACATTAGTGGTTCATTAGAAATGACTTAACACAGGCCTGATTTCTACCCCGAACATACTCTTTCAAAGCTCCCATCAGAACTGCATGTATTCATCTGAGAGCCACTTTGGCCTGCAGTATGCTTTGATTTGTTGTATGATTTGCCTGCTTCTGTGTACAGATTTTTTTCATATTTCCCCCTTCTTCTTCTTCTTCTGGACCATGATTGATGGTGTAAATAATAATTTCCAGACATGAGCCTTTTTTTTCCTGTTGGCCATTCACTAATCACTGTTTGCTCATCCCTGTGTTTTGTTGGCCAGATGAATTCCTTTGTAATGACCTTCTTTCTCTTCATGTCAGAAGTCTCATCACAGATAAATGACAGATGCACACTGCATATGTAACAGTGTGCAGAACTTACAATTATTACCTAATAGATTTGCAAAGTTCAGAGAAACTTCATTTTCAGGATAGTAAATGCATGTATTTCTCTGCCATTCCTAGCATTTCACATTCTGTGGAGGAAAAAACTTAACATTCAGAATAAAAAGACTGTTGTTTAACTAACGATTTTAGAACATTTTACATCTAAGCTTATAGGGGTTTTCATCTCAAACTAACTCCTTTTATACCTTCAGTCCTAAGTTTGCAAAGCACTTAACAACAGTTCATTTGCCTTATTTAAGCATCCCTCTTTGAAGATCTGAGAAAAATGGCTGAATATTAAAATGGGATCTAGCATTGTTTTAATATACTCCAACTTATAAAAATCTTATTTCTTAAAATATAGATATGGCATCACATGCATTCTTATTTGTTCTATTGGTACACCAGCCCACAGAAACATAGATTGTTTAATAGTTACATCCCTAATGATATAAAATGCCCAGGTGTACGCAATATTCAGTACCTAGAATGGGGTTATTCACATACTTCATACATTCTATATTTAACTGTTGCTTCCCAGCTTTGTGATCCTCCCAGTGCCGTGTACATGCTGGGACTTCAGCAGATGCTGCCTCTCTGAAAAGAAAGTGGAAGAATTGGTATGTGTTCATTGCAGTCCATAAAGCAGCTTTTAGGGCCCCAGCACGTATGAACTCATTCTTTTTTTTCTGGTAAAGGAAGGTTACACTCATTTAGAAAGTTTTGTTTGATATTCTCTAGGTTATTTGAATTTCTAAATTTTTCATCCTTAAAAGATGCTGCCTTAAAGTTCTGATGGAAAGTAAGACTGATTAGAAATGCTTGGCTTCGGTGACATGGAAGCAGCTCATTCTTTTGATCATTCCTGCCTTCAGGAGCTATGAATAAAAAGGAACAGAATTACTAAATAGAAACTGAATTACTAAATAGACTTGTCACCTGTTTTTGGAGTGAAGTAACTGACCTCAAATGTCAGTTTTGGAGAAGAGAGAGACTAGAAAGAACTTGGATTGTTTCTGTGTTCTATAAGGCACTTGCAAGTCCTAGTATTAGGGAGTTTCAAATGTCTTACCCCCTAATGTCTTTCCCTGTGCTTGTTTGACACCCCAAGCCCCAGTTTTGTCTGGGTTATGTCAGCACTGAGTGCAGCACATTTCCAAAGCTCTTGCTGTAGGAGTTAAGGCTCTTTGCAATGTTTAGCCAGCCATGCATGCTTCTGAGATAGCTGAGCTCTTCTCATCACATCAGAGGTGGCTCTTCTTGCTTGTGCACTCAGTGCTGGAGTTCTTTGCTGGCTTTCTGCAGGGCAGATGTGGGAAAGGTTCAGTAAGGTGCTGGATACAGTGAAGATATCCTTTTACATATATACAGGTGAACAGCTTGTGAAATACCAAAATGGCATTGTTCCAGAGATTTGAGAAAAATTAATATTTATTTTAAAATAGTGGGATGTCATAGAATCATGATAGAATGCTTTGTGTTGGAAAAAGATCACCTAGTTCCAGCTCCTCTGCTACTGGGTTTACTTCCACTAGACAAGTTTAATCAAATCCCCATCAAACCTGGCCCTGAAAACTTCCAGGAATGGAGCTCTCTGGGCAACCTGTTCCAGTGTTTCACCACCCTCACAGTGAAGAATTTCTTCCTAACATACAAGTTTAAAACCATTACCCCTTCTCTTCTTAAAATCAGGGAAAATTACAGGTGTTTCTTTTAGCATCACACCATTTGATTCTGTCTACTCATTCTGAATAAGAGAATATGAATTGGAACAGGAGTTGGTCGTGGGCCCCTGTGTGAATGAAGGTCAAACACATCCTGGGCTGGGCTGGTGGGAGTGTAGCCACTGAGCTGAAGGAAGTGCCTCTCCCTGTTTGGTGCTGATAAGACTGCATCAGGAGTTCAGGAGTGCAGTGTTGGGCTCCTCAGTATGAGATAGATATTTATCTACTGGAGCAAGTCCAGTGGAGGTTCACCATGATGGTGAGATGGGGTGGAGTATATCGTATATGAGGAAGGGAACTGGATTTTTTCACCTAAGATGCAAAAGAAAATCATATTAGGGTCATTCCAACTTAACTTATTACTCTGAGATTCTCTCAAGCTCAATATTTATGTTTCCTTTTTCTTGGTTATCAGAAAATAAAACAATATATTATAATAGTATATATTACAATATTACCATATAATATTAATATTTATTTTATATATTACATTTGTTGTTTATTAGAATAGATAGTGGTTTTATATTGATACACTATATATATACATATATATATAATGTATTTTATTTAGATATGTATATAAAACCTTCCATTCCAGGAAGATCCTTCCTTTTGTGAACAGAAGGTGATTTTATCCCCTTGTGAAACATGAAATTGAGCCGCATTGCAGGTGCTGGTGGGATGCCAATGGGCTCTTCCTACAGCACTAGATCTGAAGTTGGGGGCATCTTTGCACCCCACAGACAGAAGGGTTCCAGCTTCCCTGTGCACCTCTCCCCAGCAGACTGAACAGTGCCTGCACCAGGTGTTTCTTTAGCTACAGCTCTGCCTGGCTGTATCCTACCAAGAGGATGAGGATGTGGCCTACAGTAAGTCCATGTCTGCTCCCGGATTAGGTTGCAGAGGATTTGGCTGTAGTAAATCTTTATTTAAAAATCCAGTGCCCATTTCTCCTTTAAATCTGAATAGCATAAATCGAAAACAGCTACATCTCCCCAAGTAAAATATTTTTATTCAATTTTATTTTTATTTTCTCCCTTCTAAAAAAGAAAAATAATTGAATATAATTTATTTGAATTTCAATCTGAACTGTACAAATATTGCTTTGGTCTCTAAGTCAATGAACTTTGTGACAACATTCCTGTAAAGGCTAAAGCCTTTCCAGACAAGTGATTAACAACTGGGATAAGCCCTTCCATGAGACATAAGTTTTGCAGCCTGTTGTATGGTACCCTTGGCTGAGTCTGTAATTGTCTAAATATAAAGAGATAAAAAGCAAAGGGATTGCCAAACTGCACTGCATAACGTAAAGCAAGTCAGAGAGAAAAGGTTTGTAATTTTTCTTCTTCTTTTTACGTTGCTGGCTTGTTCTTATCTTTAGCCAGAAGATGCTAGCATCATTTCCTCTCTAGAAATTGACTTGCACATGATACAAAAATACAACATGAACTTTCTTTTCTAGCCTAATAAAGATTTTGATGCTTCAGTGTTGGGATATTCAAGAATCCTGATTTAATCTCAGAACTGTTAAAGCATGATTTTACCGAGTCAGTGAGTGTGCATATTGCCTGTTTTTTAACTAAGCATCAGTATTTAGCGTGGAAATTCGGATTTTCTTAGAACAATCAATGTTTGCAAAGTGATGATAACAGGACTTTTTTTGAGCTAGCATGTCTACCTCTTTTGTTTCCTTTCTAGTCCTGTTTGAAGTAGAAGTGATAGGGCCGTGGATTTTAACAAAACTGTGACTATTGAAGCTGATTCAGAAAGCAATTGTTCACCTCTTAAATACTAAATGAGTACCAGAAAATAATCCCAGAACCAGTCCTAAAAGCTTTCATGAAGTTTTTAACAGTGATTCAAATTATTAGTGATTCACCTACTTGTGAATAAAATATGAAACTTGTTTCTATTGCTCCCATTGCTGTGCCATGTGGGTAAATCATGTGAAATAAAATGATAGTGACTGGCAAAGGGAAACAAGAAAATCCATGAATTATTGCTGTTTTTTCCTGTTAAGGAATCTCCCAATTTTGAGATTTAGTTGTCTTATTTGCAATGTAGCTATCTAATTAATTGAAAAGGCATGCCCTGCAAACACATTTTAGAACTCACTCAGGAAGCTGGGAGGATCTCCCACTTTGACAGTCAAATAGTTAATCACAAGTGGAAACTTCAGGCCCACAGGTGGTCATGAAGTGAACGTTTAACAGACAGGACATCATCTTGGGGACCACATAAAAAAATTCCCTTCACATGAGTTTTGGCACCAGGGAGCCCTTAACAGACCTTTCAGAGACTTCTTGCTTCCACAATGAATAATTAGAGCTGATTTTAGTGTGAGCATGTCAGGCTCAGGACTGTTTGTATCTGGGTGGGACAGGCTATCAGATGTCTTGGAGGGGCTATGGCCAACCGAAGACTTCAGTTTCCTAGGGGCAGTGCAGCTGCTCAGTGATTGCCTGCTACCGCCAAGAAGCACTGTTAAAGCAGCGTTGAAAAGCACTTCAGGATGAGCACAAAGATTGTGTGGGTCATGGATAGCTGGGTAAGTCCCCAGTATAGGCATTGTGCAGCTTAGTCTAGGCCTGCAGTGTTTTGGTTTTGTCCTCACCCCAAGTGTCCAAAGCAGCAGGCAGGCTTAAAAGTGCTCACGGGAGTCCCAAATGCTATTTTCAATTCAGCAGGAAGCAACATTGTTTTAAATGCAGGTTTTTGTAAAGCTAGTGTTTGTGCAAGCAGAAAGCAGCCATGGTACGCACCTTCGGTAGAAAACACCTCCACTTCCAGGGCTGATTGACTATTTTGGATAAAATAGTGAGGAGTTGGATAAGCCCTGAAAATTTGCAGATTGACGAACTGAACTTCTAGTGTCCTTCTAGTACCTAAATGGCAAGCAAAACATAGCTTATCTAATATTTTTTTTTCTCCAGGACTGCTTCTGAGTGGCATTTATTCCTTACAAAACCATCTGTTAGCTTGTTAAGTACAGGAAGCTGATACCTGCAGACAGTACCCGAAATCAGCTGGCTTGAGCCTTGGTCTGGTGCAACTGCAGTGGGCTGCCCTGAGGCTTCACAGGATTTGCGTCATGGCAGGTGCATAGGAACCGGCTCCTTATTGCAGCAGCTGCCATGGCCAGCAGGCAACAATTTGAGCAGAGATACTGCCAAAGGTTCTTCTTCCTGGAAGAAAAAGAGATTTGCAAAAATAGAATTAAGCTTGGTGTGTCCCCCACTGATTGCTGTCAAATAGAAATGTATGGGAACTTTGCTATGCAGCACTTAAGTGTAAATGCATCCCGTTGTCACCATGTGACCAAGAGTTGAGGTTTTAAGAACCATCAAAAGTAATATCTAAGCTTTCCTTTCTAAGGAAAGAATCCTGATCAGATTAGAAGGTAGTATGTAAATAGCTATTTGGGAAGTATGTTAATGTTAAAATAATTTATAGTAATCTGGTATAACTCCTTTTTTACAAAGTAACTTTCCAAAAAAGGTGGAGACGTTTTTGGAAATTCTTTCAATATGTTTATTAAACAATTGAACTTGATTCCTAAGGGGAATGTCATTGCAGGCCAGAAACACTGTGGTATTGGCCAGACAGGCAAATACACAAATGTACGGTGCAATTGTGGGAAAGTGATTTGTTGTGTTTTTTAGTTTCAATTTCCTTTAATTTGATTACTCCACGTATCTATGAAGTATCACTGCAGCAGTACAACTGCAAATTAGACTAACAAAGGGTCTTAAGGGACCTGGCCAGGTTTGTCACCGGGATTTCCTGGCTGTCAGGCCTAAAATTAAACCATTTGGTAACACATCAATCCTGAAAGAGTCTAGATTCAACAGCAGAATATTTTGCATTGTTTATAATGCTATTGCATGCATTAAGCCAAATTTTGCATGAGTGTGTAAACCCCAAGAAACTAGGGAAATAGCTGGAACACTGTTGACACTAAAACTGTGTGTTAATAGCAGCAAGTTGCATTTTAGTTCATTACCTTCAAGGGAGCTCCAGTACATCTCTGTGAGTGGCTATGTGAACACAGTACCTCGAGTCTATGCCTGTTGCACTTGCAGTCTTTTTTTAGAATATAGACACAGTAGCTCTCTTGTGACCATGTGTGCATCTATGAAATTATTAATAATGATTTTTTGCTTCTTAGGAGAGTTGTGTTGAGAGGACTTGAAAAGAAATTTGGGAACGGGAATTAGCCAGTATTGACAGCAACTGCATAATAATCCATTGCTTAGATTGAAAGTATAGCAAATTTGACCTAGAATCAATTCTCACGTTAAGAGCACTCTCAGCATGTAGATCCCTGCCTTTTAAAAAATCCTTCCCTCAAGTAAAGAGCTGTTTTTTCATGTACCTGATCATGCCAAGTTATCATACTTGATTATCCCTAAAAATTCTTACTCAGTTCTTTTAGTCAAATGATCCTCTCTGGAAATGGGAGCTCTGTGGTGAAATTGATAGAGTTTGGCTATTGATTTCCAGTAGATCCATTTTACCAATACTGAGTCTTTTATGAATACTCACTCCTAAGGACGTACAAAAAACTGAGTTTGAAAACTTGCAGGCAGAATGCTCAGTTCCAGTAAATCACACATTTCGTGACAGGGTGGGATAGTTGGACATTAAACACACTTCCTCCTGAGTTGTGTTTAATAGCGAAGATCAATCTATTGAATAATTTAGGCATCAAACAGTAGCATTATAAGAAGAGAAGAAAGCATAAGGAGGAAATCATCCCATCATACAGCATTTTGACATGATTAAAGGCTCAGAGTGAAAGGAGAAAATAAATGAGTTGAGAAATAAAGAAATATATGCTTTCTTTGCTCAGTAGGTTCTGTGTACATGAATCTTTGGGCAGCAATGTTGGGCATATGCAGAGGTGGGATGTTCAGCCTTTTGTTGCATGTGGCAGTATTAAGCTTTCATTTGGATTCATTCACTATTCACACTTCCCTAGGAGAGCACTGTCCAGTGAATGAAATTCTCAGCCAGCTGACTACCTTTCATTTTTTCAGTGCTGTCACAGCCTAATCTCTTCCATTCATGTGTTATTACCAGATGTGGACTGCTGCGCTTGCCTCTTGCCCTGTGTCATTCCGCACATCTGGCAATGCTGTGGTTTGCAGAATGACAAGTCGCTCTCTTTTCTTCCAGTTTCGCCTGGTGGTAAAGACAGCACTGAAGCTGCTGCTGGTGTTTGTGGAGTACACAGAATCCAACGCACCGCTTTTGATCCAGGCAGTATCTACTGTGGATGAAAAGAGAGGTGAGTAGCCTTACCAGGGAGTTGAAAAATCCCAACACCCCTGAAATCAAGCTAGAGACTCAGTCATTGATGCCTGCTTTGTACAACATAGCCTTCATTTCTTAAAAGCATATTTTAAGTATTCATATTCTCTAAGGTTGTTTGAAGAATTAATTAAAATGGGAAAGTGAAGAGTGAAAAGCTGAGGAACTTGATTGCCTCCTGGGGCACTGGAGTCATTGCCCCTTCCTTGCACCTGCATGCAAAGTAAACCTCCCATGTATCTTCTGACCTCAGAGGCTCCTTCAGGCAAGGCCATCTTTTGACTTCCTTCTGGGAAGCAGCAGTCTGATTTAGAAGAAAAAATGATATCTAATCAGTGTAATCCCTTTGAAGAGAAAGACGAGGTCAGTAACAGTACAGGCTTCATAGTGAAAGCAAAACCATCTGTTGTTACATTAAAATAAAGCCCTTGAGCAGATATTATACCATGAAATCTGTTACCCTTCGGGCTCATGAAAAATGCTTGAATATGTATACTGTATTTTTTACAAATAAATAGAAGAAAAATGGTTCTTTCTCGTTTTTCCCACAAAGCCATCGCTAAGCTCCTGGGACATTCTCTCTTGATGCAAAACATTCCTTTGCCTCAAGGAGAGTTTTTGAGGTTAGGAGATCCATTGTTGTGGTCTCAAACATGGAGGTTGAAAGCAAGGTTCTCTCTGTGGAGCAACCGCCTCCATACTGAACTTGTCTGACAGACTTGATATGGTCAAAATAAAACAAGAAAATGTTGGGGGCTGGGGAGAAAAGTGGTGCCAGAAATAGGAAAAAGGAGCCAGATTTTGCTTGCAGTTATCAGAATGTGTTGAAAAAATCCAAATTGTCTCTTACAGCAGGGAGGCAGGCAGGGACAATTCAAAACCAGTGAACTCTGCAGGTTGGCTTTCTGTTTTGAATTAAAACCAGTAAACCTTACAATGCCATAAGCATGAATGTAATTACAATACTCATGTACTTATGAGCATTGTGACTCATTTTTTCAGTCATTCTAGTATTTCCTCAGCTTTCTGAACTCACTGGTATTCTCAATATGTCCAAACAGCCTTATATAGCTACTAACATGGTAGTAAACCTCATTAAAGAAAAAGGAGAAAGGAGGACTCTAAATAAAGTATTCCCTTCTGTATCTACTAACAGCCTTAGGCAGTTGTTTCCGTGCCCCCAAGCAATGAAACAACCTAAGTAACAACATAAGACTTGAAAAAACTGATGCATGTAGTTAGATAAGCATATGTTAGGAGTATGATGAGAGGTTTTATGGGAATTCTCATACCTGTGCTTCGGTGGATTATTTCATGAACTCTTGCAAATAACTTAGCCCAAATACCCAGTTTTTCCTTCTCCCTATTTTTTTTTTAAATTATTTTCATTAAGCAGTTGTACTTAGCTCCTTAAGATTCTTTTTTTTTCTGGTTTTATATTTAGTTCCCTTTTTAGGTCATGAACACAATAGAGTCACGGAGTCATTTTGGTTGGAAAAGACTTTTAAGACCATCAATTCCAACCATTAACACAGCACTGCCAAGTTCATCAGTAAACCATGTCCCTCAATGCTACAGCTACACATCTTTTAAATACCTCTGGAGATGGTGACTCCACCACTTCCCTGGGCAGCCTGTTCCAAAACCTGACAACTCTTTGGGTGAAAAAATTCTTCCTAATATCTAATCTAAACCTCCCTTGATGCAATTTGGGATTATTTCCTCTCATCATGTCACTGGTTAACTGGGAGAAGAGGCCAAAGCTCATCTGGCTACAGTCTCCTTTCAGGAGTTGTAGAGAGAAGTAAGGTCCCCCCCAAACTTCCTTTTCTCCAGACTAAAGAACCCCAGCTCCCTCAGCTGCTCCTCACAAGACTTGTACTCCAGACCCTTCACCAGCTTCACTGCCCTGCTCTGGACACGCTGCAACACCTCAATGTCCTTCTTGTAGTGATGGGCCCAGAACTGAACACAGGATTCAAGATTAGGCCTCAGCAGTGCTGAGTACAGGGCGTTGATCACTGGCCTGGTCCTGCTGGACACACTATTACTGTTACAGGCCAGGCTGCTGTTGGCCTTCTTGGCCATCTGGGCACTCACACTGGCTCATGTTCAGCCACTCCCAGATTCTTTTCCTCTGTGCAGGTTTCCAGCCACTCTACCCCTGAAGTGCTGCACAGGGCTTTTGTGATCTAAGTGCCAGGACCTTGTTGATCCGCATACAATTGGCCTCATCCCATTGATCCTACCTGTCCAGATCCCTCTGTAGAGTTTTCCTGCCCTCCAGCAGATCAACACTCCCATCTAACTTGCGTCACCTGCCAACTGACTGAGGGTGCCCTCAATCCCTTCATCCAGGTCATTGATAATGATATTAAACAGGAGTGGCCCCAACACTAAGCCCTGGGGAACCCTACTAGTGATCATTTGCCAGCTGAACTTAACTCCATTCACCACCACTCTCTGGGCCCAACCATCCAGCCAGTTTTCTACCCAGTGAACAGTGCACCCACCCGAGCCATGAGCAGCCTGTTTGTCCAGAAGAATGCTGTGGGAGATGGTGTCAGAGCCCATCACTTTTAGCTGTGGATGTGCTATGTTTTAATTTATAATTTTTAGTTAGTGGCTTATAACTGAGAAATGAAACTTATAACAGCCTTTAATGACTGATGTAACAAAACAGAAAAACAGGGGAAACTAAAAGCAATATGCCTTTTCTTGAACCATTGTCATAAATCTTGCAGGTATGTAATTAAGCTTAGCACTGCTTTGATAAAAGTTCCATGTTTCATGTACATACAAGGTGATGAGATATGACATAATTCTTCAACATGTGTACCACACATGATTAACATAAAAAATCCCATACTAACTCAGCCCAGTTTCAAAGCAATCCCATCTGTGGTTGCTATGTGTGGATACATCCGTATGCAAACTGAAGTACAGAGATCCAGGGAAGTACAGGCTTTACTCTGAGATAGAAGCAGACCATAAGTGAATAACTGCATGGCCCTCATCATGTAGGAATTAGCTCTTCTTACACTTCCATTTAAATCCCCCCTTCTCCCATCATTTCTTGTTTCAGAACTCCAGAGGAATTTGGTCTCATCTCAGTTTAAGCATACCAGACTGCACAGGCTCTGGAAAGTGGAGCTGGCATTGCACTTTGCTGTCTAGGGCCTCTTTATCACAAGCATATTTTAGGACAGAGATTAAAGCCAAATGGTGCTCATTATTAGTATTCTGCTTTTCCTGCCATTTCATTCATAGTTAGATTCCACTAAATTAATGCACATACTATAGGTACAAGGGAAGGATGTAAGTTCATTCCTATATAAATCGCCAGGAGTACAAGATGTCAAGGTCTTTCCAAAAGTGTCTTTCCATCCTATAGCTACTGGAGACAGGCACTCTCTGAGTTGGTGGCAGTTCTCATGCAAGGTTCTGCCCTTGTGCAAGATATTTCATGCTTTATACAAACTGTGCAGATCCTTTGTAGTTGTGATGTCAAGATTTCATGTATGACATGAACAACAGCATTAAAATAAATATGTAAAAACACTTAAAGAGAAAACTGAGAAAAGACTGGGACTTAAAACAAGGGGCAAAATTATTCAGAAATAGACTGTATTAATTTAATATCGGCTTAATTATTGCAACCTCATTGTTCTTTGTTTTTCTATACACCGTGCGTGGTTACTCATAACACTGTAAGTAGCATTAGAGTTAAGACTCCAGCCTTCCTGTCGGAATAGCTGTGATAAAGAGCTCTTCCCAGTGACAAGCCTCTAAAGGACAGTCGAGCAGTTCTCATTTTACCCATTAGAAGGCAGGAGAACATGCACAAAACTCGATCTCATCTGTTTCACTTCACTGAGTCAGTTTCATCACTCCCATCAATTTTGCCACAAGTCCTGCATAAGAGTCATAACCTTATGGAAACATCCCCATCTGCTCCCAGAAAAATCGCTGGGATGCTACATCATCATTCTTCTACATCATCATTTCTCTACATCAGGGTCCGGTGAAGGACCAAATTCACCTATTCCCTAGCTAGAATCAAGAGGAGGCAGTGCTAATGACTTTGGCAGAGCTGCTCCAATATATACCAGATGAAACCTTATTTTTCAAATGCCATTTTCCTCATCATGATCTCAATCTGAACAGGTCTCTTTTCACTTTAAGCACACTGGACTGCACAGGCTCTGGAAGGGGGAGCTGAGAGTGGAAGCGGGAGCTCTGAGAGGGGGAGCTGAGCTGGATCTGCACATGTCCCGTGCTCTATGGATCATAGGTTGGAAACTATAGGTTCTCATAATATATATATGCAAGAAATATTAATCCAAGGACAGCAATACAATCATGGCACAACTTCCACAGCAGAACTGCCTTATCCCATGATGGGTAGGTGACCTTATGGATCCCATGTTCACTTCTTGGCTGCTCAGACTGAGATCATAATGGGGAAAATAGCATTTGAAAAGAAAAGTTTAACCTGGTACAAATAGGAGCAGCTCTGTCAAAGTCATTGATAGTACTGCCTCCTCTTGACTGTAGTTAGGGAATAGATGAAGAATTTGGAATTTAAGCCTAGGTTTTGGAAGTTTGGTAGCAGCAGCATAAAGAAAGCCTTTGAAAGATAGATGAGCTATTACAGGGCTGCCTTACTAGTAAGTGTGCCTGATCAACAAGTTTTAAAACTTGTTTTAAAGAAGCAGCATTGGTAGAAGAAAATTATATATCATCCTTGCAGGAAAACAGCAAGATGATCATGAAATTATTCTTTTATGATAATGAAGAAGTATTGAGATATGCAGGGAAAAAAACCAAACCACATGGATGCTGTCTAAAAAAACAAAGCAGGATTGTTCCAGTAAGAGTAGAAATAAATGAACCTGCAGAAATAAATGACTCTCACTGAATAATGCAGTGGATTATTATTTTTTTTTATGTTGTTATCAACTCGCTTTTTTTCCAAATGACATTATTATAAGTCAGACTTGCAGGGTTTCCCCATTTTGTTTCTCTTTCCTATTTCCTTCCATTTTTTACTTTTTGTCTGGAAACCACAGGAAGACATTTTTGTAGTGAGAATATCATTCCTGCCGATCATATATCATTTGTGAGCTGGGCAAATTTGTTTCACGTGACTTTTGAACATATACTGCACAAAATGTCTGACAATATAGAGAATCTGATAGAGAGGTGTTTTGTGTATTTTCATTACAGACATGTATTTGGATTAGCATTTAATTAATAACGCACAAAAATACATCTGGAGACCTGAGAGTGAATCCCCTTCTTCCTTTGATTTTGCTTGAGATAAAGAAGCCCTGATTTATAATTCAGTTGTAAAGATCACAGACTGTCTGAGGGGGTAGAAAACAGGAGAAATATTGCTGTCTGTGCGTTCACTTGTAGGCAGGTTTTTCCACAGAGTACACTGCCATTGCCTTGAAAATACATATCCTTGGTTAGCAGAGATTCGATGTCTGTGTAGCAGGGTACATGTGTGATATCATCTTTAATAAACAAGGGCTGTTACAGGGTAATGCAGAGTTTAGACCTCAGGGTGACTGATCAGTCAGCGACAGGTGGCTGTGATGGCACTGCTGAATTTTGTTGACTGAGTATACTCAAACTCTCATCCCTATAGTGTTTAGGGGATGTGGACTATTGGAATATTCTGCATGTGTTTCCCTCTGAATTTGAAAGACTGTCACAGTTTTGTTTGTGTAGTTGAATTGAGATTTTCTCTAGGCTAAGGTTAGCTCTCTGCTTTGACTTTACTCCAAACAAAACACTGAATTGCGGTCTTCCATTACTTATTTCAGTTTTCCTAGATAAAATTTGGTAAATGCAACCATCTTGCCATTCAGTCAAGTGAAATAGGATGGTTTTACAAGGTACCTTCCACACAAGAGGCTGAGTCTGGGTGGCGTGTTGCTTGCCTGATGTTTTTAGCACAATAACTCACTAAACCAATAGCGTTTTGGCTATTAGAGAAATATGCAAATTCAAATCAACATGCAAATCAAGCAAATAACTAAAAGCACAATTTTTGACCTTTCTTAGTGGAAAATAAGAGAATCATAGTTGAAAGTTGTGTAGGTAGGTTTCCTATTAAAATAATTTGAGAAAGAACTGCAGCAAAAATCTTTTCCCCTTATTGATCATTTCTTTTATCCAAGACACATAGCCTGTAATTTGAGAAAACAGCTTCTCTGCCACAATGTTTTGTTAACTTGACTTACCTTAATGCAGTCCAGCTCAGCAATTGCACCAGAAATGGGAGCAGCAGGCACACTGAAAGCATAGCATGTCGGTCTCTGCTAAGATCTGTCAAAGCCTGTGTGAACCTATGATAGGCTGGGTAAAATTCCTCTCACTTGATTTTTAGAATTTTGGTATCAATCACACAGTGCTAACAAAGCTTCCTTCATCATCGGGGGAGAGAAGTTGGTACCTTTGGAGAGAGTCCACCTGCCATATTTTATATCCCTGCAATAGACTGCACTGTAGTTTTTACTGTCTACATTTACTTCACTCTCAGGGAAGCAGGACAGCCTATAGACAAAGCTGGATTTTTCCACTTGAACTTTCACCTGACCACATATTCCAACTTGTGCTACCTCTTGGATGAATGTTGTTGCTGTAGCTTTCCATTTTGATCACCTTAACCAATAGTTTCTGCTTTTCCTCTAGGAGCCAAGCCATGGTCCAACATCATGGAGATACTGGAGGAGAAGGATGGGGTTGATACAGAACTACTTGTTTATGCAATGACCTTGGTTAACAAGGTTTGTTTCCTTTGTAAGCATGACTGGTGCAGATAATATTAGTGTTTTCAGTTGTATAATGAACTTCTCTGTTTGAGAGTGTATGACAAAGGAGATCTGTCATGGAGAAGCTGCAGGATAAGCCTGTAATCGATCAACACACTCCTGTTACTTGTGTTGCAGTCACCCAGAAGCAGCGGCCGGGAGCAGAATTGTTATTTTGGTAGATGTGTGGAATTGTGGTCTGACGTGGCTCCTCTCCCAGCGCTGATAATGCAGTGCTAAAGGAAAATGTGACAAACTAACTCAAGAGATTATCCAAGGGGAGAGGGAAAGCAAGGGCTGGTGAAAAAATCAGATGCTCACAAGGCTTTGTGTTGTGCGCAATTTTCTAGTTCAGATAGTTTAAATTTTTTTTTTTTTTTCTGCAAACTACATATGATGAATTTAAGAGGTCTGAGTGCTAGTAAGGGTGCTTCTGCTTAAAAAAGTAAGGTTACTTTTTTTCTCATTTCCTTATATTTTCTGGTAACTGGATTTACAAGTCATGCTTTTGCAGTAAAGTCAAATGTTTTCTGAAATATTCACTTATGCTATTGGAGGGAGCAAATGGAAAGCCCTTGAAAGTCAGACATTTATTAGCGTAAATTCCTTAAAAATCAGCATCTAGTCCTAGACAAATCGTAGAGGAGGGGACTAAAATTAAAGATTCATTTTTTCAAACAGCACAGAAAGCCAGCATACTCTTGGCAAAAAAAGTAACTGTGTGGTCTATGGTTGTACTTAACAGGGCAGAGTATTAGGAAATATTATTATTATTATTGTTTTCTCTTGAACATCTTGAGTTTGTTCATGGAGGTTATACACCAAGCTGCCAGCTTATTGGGCTCTTGGCTACATGTTTGGAATTCTGGGTTGCTTTTTTTGTTGGTTTGCTTTTTTCGGGGGTTTTTTTGTGATTTTTTATTGGCAGGTATTTTCCAGCAAATATGCCTAGGAGAGAGACTAACCTCTCCTGGTGACATTACTGATCTTACTGTACTTTTGCGTAGAGTCACCCTTGCTCTTGCGTCCATGGTAGTAAGGTTCCTCTTGAGTTTAAAAGATCACCTGACCTTGCTGCTGTTTTCTTTCTGAAAAGCGTCACCAGTTACATATGCTTGTCTGTAGCTGCTGTAAGAGCCAAGGTGACTAGTCATTGATGTCTCTGCTTTACCCTTTGTTGTTTTGTGTATTGATTCCTCTTTCTGAGATGGTTCTCTTCATTATTTGCGCAGTTGTAACCTACCTGGTATTTTAGTTCCTCGAAGATTTTGTTCCCTGCTGACTTTTTTATTATCCTGCAATTACTTCCTTTAGTCTGAGTTTTTCAGTACATTTAAACCTATTTTTAGGAGGAGGTAGTTCTTTAAAAACACAAAATAAGAACAAACATCTCACAGTCAAAGGAGCAAGGCAGTTATGAAGATCAAGGAAGAGAGGAATCCCACAAATCCACACTTATAATTATGATCTGGCTTATGGGCAGCTTTATGATGTTTTTAATGGGATATTTTTCATGATTATAGAGAAAACAGCAAGCAGCATGTAAGAGTTGTAATTTCTTCCCCCACTGAGAATACAAAGAAGGCTCAGATGGTTTCAGCTTCTCTAGACAAGGAAGTATCAAAGTTTTCAGTGCAGACAGAGTCCTCATGAAGGCTTTGTCATAAGGAAGCATGCTTGTACTTCTTTTTCTTTCTCCATGTATCCGTTTACGGACTGTTTTCCTTCCTGCTCCAGAGCTGTAAACATCTGCCCAGACATAAGAATTACTCCAGTCCTTCTATCCTCTCCCTCTCTTTTGTTGATATTTAACCAATTTAGTTATGCTAATATTCTATTAACCCTCTCTTCATTTGTGAGGATTTAGGCATTAACGAATCTCTTAGATGAGAGTGATCCCAATGCAGATACTTCTGGTTATGTATAGTTCCAGAATAACCTTTGTTATCTTCCTTGGATTAGTTAGAAATTGAATTTGATATGTTTTAGGCTCTGACAGTGGATCTGTGAGTTTAATGACAAACTGTGCAAAGGAAAAAAATTTACTTCTGTACTTGGGAGTTCAATTGCCCAGTTCTGGTCAATAACATGCAGTGAAAATTGGATTTGCACTGCTGTGTGATTTAAAATTATAAGAACCAATAAAAGGCTGCTGACAAAAGCAGTTGCCAGTAAATACTACCTTATGCTGCTGTTTTTCCAGTCTTGCCTTACCTTGGATTTTTAAAAAGCTATATTTGAAGGTGGATGATCTGCATATCAACTTTAAGACGATTTCCTGTAATTTTTGAAAGTAAAGGCTCAGAAGATTGACTATTCCTTCACCCTTTTGCAGATGAAACATCAAATCTTACTGTGCATGAAGGCACTCAGGTCTGAATAGTTGGTGTCTATGTCTTTCATTTGAAACTGAAAGCCTCATAGCTCAACACTTTTCTACTATAAAATTTCCACAACCAAGTTAAAGCTCCACTGAATGTGCAATGTGATAACTTCATATACTGAATCCTCAGATTTTTACTCAATGCTAGGTGTCAGCTTAGGAAGAAGCAAAATAAATGTGGTATCTGTTTTCAGCATTGTTCAGGATGTTTTAGTTTCATTGTCTTCAGTGGGTTCTAAACAGAGGCTTAAATACTGTTCTGGAAAGAGACAAATTCTTGATTAAAGCCTGAACATATAACCGTAACACTTAATTGACGTTTGTACTAAGAATTCCTGTTGTGGTGGATTTCAACAGTCAATAGTCCTGTAATGACTGAAGAAGAAAGTGTTGCTGTGTTGTGTTTAGTTAGAAAAAAATTAAATTAAAAAGTACTTTGTTGATGCACGTGTTTCAGTGCCTCACATGACAGGAAAGAGGTGCTTTAACAAGACAGCTATGTCAGCTGTCCATTTCTCTCTCATTAGCCATGTAATTCACACCCATTTTTCTGACTGTAAAGCTTCTTGGTGTAAGGAGACAGCCCAGAGTGGCTACTCTTTTCTTCAATCTACTGCTTATAGCCTCTTTGGAAAAGATAGACTCCAGGAAAACAGCATTCACAGAACGCAGTTCATCCCATCCCAGGCATGAGAAGATGTAACTCACTTTGGAGAGGGCCTGGGTTTTGCATCTCTTTCCCTTGCTCTTTCTCTTCTCTACTGGGAATATAGATAAATTACTTAGCTAATTGAATGGGAGACAGGAAATTACTTCTGAATAAACTTCTCTCTGGTGAGCTAATCCAGAAAAGCTCTGTTGCTTCCAGCCTGTGCTCTCAGGTATTTTGCAGAAGCAGATCTGCATAGGCTGGTTCCTGTGGCAAGGTATGTGTTGCTTTGCAAGTAGGTTGAGTGTTCAGTAGTTTCTGCTCAACATGTGCAGGATTAAACTAGTTTTTATGCATCATGCATAAGGAGCAGTAAAAAATCAACAAAAGCTGGCTAGAAATCAGTAGCAAGCCAGAATAGGAGTTAAGGAGTCAGTGCACCTTTGATAAGACTTTTTAATTTGAAAAGGAGGAGAGGATTCACTAACTCTGTAATACAAAACAATTTATGTTCAGGAAAGATTACTACTGCTGCAGGTGTGGAGGACAGTAGGCACATGATGCAGGATATTTCCTACTATCCTGACATCACACAGCTGTGCATTGGACTTTTTCTTCTTACGCCTAAACCTACAGGAATCAATAGGAACTGAGCTTTACTCTTTTCAGCTAAACCTTTTCTTTTTTTCCCTCCCTCTTCACTTTTATCCCTGTGTTTGATGGTTTAATAGTCTCTGTTCTTTAAGTCTGTACTTGAATGAAGCCAGGAAGAGTCCAACTGTGTATTTTAAAGACCCACATTTTCCATACTTTTTTGAATGAAATAACAACATTGATTTGTTTTTCCAATTACTCATTTTTCTATACAGTGCACAAAGTTGTTTATTAAAAGCTGTGCCACTTGTTTTTTGTCTTCTATTGGTGTCTGTAATCCCACATCATGGATTTTACTTTATTGAAATCATACATAGCACCACTTGCCACCCGCTTTTTAAATCCTTTGTTTAATTCCTTTCAAAACAAAGAGATTTAAATGTTTTTCCTTTGATTCTTAGACGCTGTCAGGATTGCCAGATCAAGACTCTTTCTACGATGTGGTGGACTGTCTGGAAGAGCTAGGCATTGAAGCTATTTCGCAGAGACACTTGAACAAGAAAGGAACAGACTTGGACTTAGTTGAGCAATTTAACATTTATGAGGTAACATAACATGCCCTGTTTTACGCATCTTATAGCTTGTGCAAACTTCAAAGCCGGGAGGAGTGGGGGGAATGTAACCTAGGTGAAATTTACTTATCTATTTTAAAAGAAAAACATCTGGTTGCTGGAAACATTATACACATTTGTATATGTGACCTGCTACGGGATATAGCTGCATTTAATGCAAAGGCATTTCATATTAAAGCTGGGGCATAGTCCAAGGCAAACCAGCACATTTACTATCTTCCTTTCTGCAACTGCTAGTTACACTTTCTGAAGCAAGTAGAAGTTCTTTCCATGTGCAAAAGTATTCAGCTCATGAAAAAGGTTCGGCTGAGCTCAGCTTCACAAATACCACTTGTTCTGCAACTGAATACCCAGCAAGTCCATGTTTATGAGTTTACACTGGACCAGATCCTCAGCAGTTTGCAGCAATGGAGTAATGAGTGACTCCACATTCACCACCTAGGTATAAAATAACTGCTTCTGAAGCATTTATATATAGGGGTAGGATATCCAGTTTCTTAATAATTAGCCTATTTTCAGACTTTGGGAAGCGTTGGAGCGAGGAGGTTTAGGCTGAAATTAAAATGTAAATGTGAACTAGTGTTCTAATGTGACAAAATTAATTTACTTCATCTCTGCCTAAGTCCAGCAAAGGATTTGGTAGATTTGATTCTCCATTTTCTCCATCAACTCTACAGTCATGCCATTTCACTAACTAGCAGAGTTAAGCTTTATATACAGCTGTTTTCAGGAAGAACCAGGCCAAAACAGGATCAAGAGAATGAGAGGATTCAACATTCTTCCTTATTTTTCTATAATCACAGGAATCAGCTTATAAAGCCCTTTTTAAAATACAGTGATTAATCTTAAAAGCATGGATTGTTTTTTTGTGCGTGCTGCGCCTAGTGAAAGACTTAATTGCAGAATTGGCAGTTGTCTTAGTTGGGTGCCAGCTTTTTCTTGATGACCAAACTAAATGTAATCATCTATGTAAATGTAAATGTCTATACAGGTTCTTCTTTTTTTTCTGCCAATCTTGCTTTTTACCTGAAAAATCTCTTTTTCCTCACAGAAACAGGTTTTACACCCTAAGCAGAGATATCTCACTTCCCCCTTTGTTTTTTTACATCATTTCTGGTAAGAATTACCAGAGTGACAGGACTAAAGAAATAGAAATGAAAAGACAGGCATTCTGATCACACACATTGCCTTTTCTGTGCCTCTGCCTATTTGAGCGGATCTTTTTCATATAATGATTGTTTGAATGTTAGGCTGCATTTCAGATGAGATCCACAGATCCACTGTGTTGTTTCTGCCAGGGATATCTCTCTTCATGTACCATAAGATAACACTTTGTTTCTATTAGAGGTATGTCACATTGGCACATTAAGGGTGTGCAGTAGTTCAAGATACTTGGTGTTGCACCCATGCTTTAGTCCTCTGCTATTTCCAACACTCTAGACTTTAACTTCCGCTTAACTACTGCAAGTGTCATGTCTGAACATGAGGAAATGTTGAATCAGTTAATGCATGGAGTTTTTTCCTGTTGACTTCACTAAAGCCAAGTCTTCACCTCAGTGTTTTGGACGGAAATAAAGACAACTAGTTGTCCAAGACTGCTCAGCATCCTTGAAAATTCAGTCTTACATTAAAAAGAAAACAAACAGATTAGGGGATACATAAATGTGTTGTTACAGGCCCTATAGTGTTGTATGCAAGGCATCAGTGTATAATCCCATTATTAGAGCAGCCACGCTGCACTAATGGATAGACAGCAACTTTCAGGGATAAGTGGAAGTAGTGATGCTGATAGGAGTTAGTCATGTCGAGATCAGTAAATTTTTAAGCCTAGGTATGAAGACCTGTGGTGCCTGAAGCAACTGTTTCAGCAGCCTCACCCTTCTTCCCTTCTTTCTCAGGTGACACTGAGGCACGAAGATGGAGATGAGAGTGCTGAGCCCCCTCCCAGCGGGCGCAAGGATCGGAGGAGGGCCAGTCTCGGTGCTGGGGAGCGCCGGGGGCTGGAGCGCCGGCGGAGCCGCAGGCACTCGGCACAGAACGTCAAGAGCACTTTATCGGCCCCCGCCAGCCCGTGCGGGCAGTCGAGCTTCGTGCTGAGCCACGGGCAGCGCGTGGAAGAGCTCAGTGAGAGGTAAGGGCAGGAGCTGAGGGGTGCTCCTTTCTTCATCCGATACTTGCTGTTCATTGCACTGCGTTAATATGACAGGCTTTTCTTTATCTTCCTCTCTTCATTGAAATAAAAATTAAAAAACAAAAGCATATTCAGAGTTGAAACACCATACAGAAAAGAAATGAATTTGTAGGTGACTTACCTACATGGTTAAGTTCTCTGGCACCATCCATCCTAAGTGGACCCAAACCACCTGAGGTAGAGCATTTGGTATGGGAAATAACTCAGCTTAATTTCATCCATTGACAGATTTTATATTCACCATGTCCACATAAGAAATTGTAACAAGAGCTAATTAATTCAGAGCGATTTCTCCTGTGTATGTTATAGTTCATTCTTTTTTTTTTCCTCTTTTTCATTCCAGCATAAATATTTGCCTTTGAGGCTCCACTGTAGTAGTGAATATATCTAACATTTTATAATTAGCAAAAGAGAGGCATTAATGGGTAGCTGGGCAGCAATCTGCAACAGTGGAGTCAGTTGAAGATGGTGTCTTTGCAGTCCTGTGATGGTTGGCTTAGGCTGTGTGTGGTTTAGGAAAAAAAAGGAGCTGCAGAACCCCCAGCATGTCTGACTGCTGCACAAGAGGACTGGAATTAATTTCGCCAAAGTTAGATGTCTGAGCAGCTCTCCTCTCTTTGATGTCAGTGGAGTGCAGCAGTCACTGGTGGCCCTTCAGTTATCTAATGTGTTCTACACGCCTGAAATTTCAACCAAGATGAATCATGCTCTGAGACTGGCTGCTTGTTGACTCGAAGGGGAATCTGGCTGACCAGCTCAGGTGGAGATACATAATGTGCAGACAGCAAAAGCTGGACACTGTCATCTCGTTGCTGAAGATGCAGTTTGAAAAACTGAAGCGTGGTCTGTACAAGAGCATATCTTGTATTGATTATAGCATTTCGAAAGTTCATCGAAGGTTTCTGTTGGCTAGCACAGGATGTAAACTTAGAGACTGTGTTACATGTAAAGCAGTCCTTTTTGCAAAGAGAGCTGGGTTGACTAAAGTTCAATGGATTCTGGCAATATAAAAATATAAGACTCCAGATAACTGAAACAGTAGTTGCATATTGTGTACCACATAAAGCAGTTTATTTTCTTTCTTTTTTTTTTTTCTTCTTTTTGCATTCGACAACACATTCATGCTTGTTTTCCATCACCTTCTGTGGCCTGGTCTTTAGTAGGCTGACACCTGAGAGCCCCATGGTGTTACCTGATAACAAGGATGACAGTGCATTTGAGGATGAGTTTAAAACATCTTCAGTGTGAGTACAGCTGGAGCATTCAGCTGCTCTGCATGGGATGTCTTGTGCATGACCTTGGGCCCTGCTTCAGAGCTTAACAACATGACTGGGAATCTGTATCCACAGATGTGGAGCAGATATTTATGATTTATATGATATATATGATTTTTTTTGTTGGACTGATGAATTTGGATTGGAAGTGAGGAGATGCTTCAACTCTACAGAAATAGTTCATTCCCTTACTGTTAATTCATTAAACAAATAGAAGTCATCCATGACATCTTCTACCAATATGTTTTCTCACTATTAATGTGTGTGCTTGCTAGCTTTATTTTGCAGTCTTCAGTAACTCCTAATAAATTTGTGTTTGAGGTGATTTTTAGTAGGAATAGAATAGAGGGAATAGAAACACAACAAATTAGTTTCAGAAGCCCTTTGAAATATTTTTTCACCAACATAACATAATTTCAATAATCATGCTACTTCTTTGTAAAAACCATTATCCAGTTCTGCTCCACATACTCTTTGACGTATTTTAAAGCATAATTTAAGTTTAATTACCAAAAGGAAGTCTTCATCTAAGCAGTCAAATTTAATTTCATCTTGCAGTTATCTTCTGTAGGAAAATAATTCAATTATCTTCAATTCCGTTTGGAATGTCCAACTTGTTCACCTCGCTCTGTAAGGAAACAGGCATTCAATTATGAATGTGTGTAACTCTGATCTTTACTTTGCATATTAGTTAAATAAAAATCCTGCCTCAGCCTCTGCCCCCATTCTCCAGTCCTCTTAGGAGGTAAAGACAAGGAGTATTACTTGTAGTTGGCAAATCAGATTTTTTCCCATTGGACATTAGAGACTACAAAGTATGTTCAGGATTTGAAGGTGCAAGTTCTATGCTCAGTTAAAAATTTTTTTAAGTTACCACAGAAAGAAGTTAGTCAACTGTTGGATCTTCTATAATTCCCATTTTTCTGGTAAACAAGCATTTCAGATAAGCAGATTCTGTCCTTCGTATTTTTAGATTCATTATCTGCCCAAATCTGTAGTTGTGGTAGGAAGATGAAAAACAGCCTTCCTGCTTTATCGTATTCCAGACTTTCAGTGAAATAGTCCAGATGTGTGCAACAGTATCTCTACACCTGATAGCTAAACTGAGACAGAAAAAAAAGAAAAGAAAAAAAAAAAAAAAAGCCTTATGGCTTCTATTCATTAATGTTTAGGCAGAAAAATGGTGAAGTTGAATGATTCCTTTATGTGAAAAGAGGATTTTTTGGAATCAATTTTTCAAATTTGAGCACATGGTCTCCAATGCAAGATACTTATTGGTTTAAAGGATTTGAATAGAGCATCGTAACTTTAGATCTTGCTGCAATTTGTACTGAAATTTTAAAATCCTATGTTAAAATATGATGCAGGCATCACCTGATTTTGTCAAAAGAAACACTCATTATAACCCCTCTGCTTCCATTGTTAATGCAGAGAGGAATCTATACAAATGGATAAAAATTACTTATTACCTCTGTAAACTGAAAGTGGCTTCTGTTCACCCATGAAAGAACTGTCTCCTTCTAACGACCTTTTGGTTCATAACCCTGGTGCCTCTTGAGAAAGTAAAAAACTTGGCAGTAAGTTTTTGCAGTGCTGTATTTAAAAAAAAATAGTCTACTAAATGGATTTTTAGTGTTTATTCCTTCACCACATTTTCTTTCCCAGTAGGAGTCATAACAATACTAATGATAATTTTGTTGTGTTGTTCCTGCTGAAAGTTCTAAGCTTTGTGTGTGGCTGCAGATGTCTTATGTCTGGTTTTACAGTGGATTAGACCCAGCAGAATTGCTTCTGATGGACATGGTTAGAGATTGAAGTCACACTCTTACACTGTACTAAATTTTATTTTGGGCAATATTCTAGGTTATTTTTGGACTTCTGTACCAAAATCAGTAGAAGGTTCAAGTTCTTTCTCATCATTCTCCTTCCCACAATGTTCATGTTTCTTTTCTTTCTAGCTCATCAGCTGTTTTGGCAATTGCTTTGCTTTTGTTTACCACATCAAACAGGTTGTCCACAGTCATCTGCTCTGTGTCAACCGATAAGTCTTCCAAAAAGAGAATAATCCATGGTGCCGGTAAAACAAAACAAAAGACAATTTTGGCCAAATTCTGCTATGTCTCACAATGCTCTATATCCAGAAAAGCTTTCTGAAGTCAGTGGAGTTGCTCTGATCTATGCAAGGCTAATTGAGAGCAGACTTTGGGTTTTGAGCTGGGAAAAGTTGACCGTAAATGCTAAGGGCAACCAAAAGGAAAATTTGAAGGCCCTTTTCATCCACTTGGCAGCCTTTTCCAAACTAAATGTATTGCTTTTTCGCCTGTGGTTCAAAACAAATAAGGATCCAAATCTGTTTTGTGTTAAAATAGTTTTCATGGAGAGTAAACCCCAGCCTGATGTGCCTGTTACTAAATAAATAAGTAAAGAAGCTGATAACAGCTACTGACTGAAAAAGGCTGAAGATTGATTTAAGGTCTGTACCTACTGCAGCATACTTTAAGATGCCTGTCCTGACCACCAACATGTCTGCTTTGCTGAAACTTCTTTCTGATACCATGATGGCATAGAGCACCAATAAGCCTGGCAGGAACTTCGGTCATGTTAACGTGATGTTTTAAGTGCTGTGCTGGAGGTACCTCCTAAGGTTTTCTGCCCTGGTCCAAATTGACTGCTCTCAGTCTGTGGTCTAGCATGCTGTTTCTTATGCAGTAGACTTTTAAACCTGTTCTTCCATGGGTGGTGTTCTTTGTTTGTTTGTTTTTTCTTTTTAAAGTAAAGCTAGCTTTTTCCAGCCACACAATTGATGGCAAAAATGTCAGGCAAAAATGTAAGGAGTGGCATGGAATTTGCACTGTATTTATGTTATTATTTTATGCAGAGATTTCTGGCTAAATAAGCATTAAAAGGCAAATTTCTGTCTGTCTTTCAGTCTCATCCTGACAGGCTTTGAGAGAGTAAAAAGGGAGGTCGTTCAGAAGTTCTCAGTGCTGTTTTGAGCACTGCACAGCTTCTCTGAGTTCTATACATACAAATCAGAAACAAGTGCTTCTCCCAGTTTTTCAAATTAATGTTTCACATTTTGCTGTGCATTTCCCTTTTTTCAATACCGCACAGGACCATACTCATCTCTCTCTCCCTGGGCGTCCCATCAAGAGCTGTGTCAGCCAGAACTTAGCAAACATACTCGAGAGAGCTTCTGGGAGATTTACACTGACACCTCTTGCCAGCATTTGAGTGAATGGCTCCATCACTATGGAATTAGTTACAGTCAAAACTGAGGTTTATGGAGTTGTGAATAGCTAGGATTAGGTATTTACCTCTCTACTAGACTCTCTGCTTTTTATTTCCATAGCTTTGATTTGTTTTGTGTCATCAAAAATCACCAAGGAATTGCTAAGATTGATCTTATAACACTAAATATGTTCATCTAGAGATAACCAGGCCATGGTTAGAACTTTCTTGTCAGTATTCCTGTGTTAGGTGCTTAACAAGTGAAAGAACTGACTGCCATCTTAAGAACTTACCAAAGTGGAGCCTGCATTCTGAATCAGTGACCAAAGCTGGCTTTAGCAAGCTATCTTTTTTTAGACCATGTGCCTAAAAAGATATGAGGAAGACCAACTGTTCAGGTTCACCTGAGGCTTCAAGATTTTTCAATCTGAAGAAACCTGGCCTTCAGGAGAGCTATATTAATAAGGTGAAAAGAACAGAGAAGCAAACAGGGAAGGAATTATGTATCTACAGACTTTGCTTTTGTTAGGATCCTGCTTGGAAGCCTGTTAGGACTCTTGGAGCAAAGAGTAGCACAGGGAATTCCAAACTTTCCCACAAATTTCTAGGCTAGCTGGACACAGCTCAGTTGCACAGTGCATCCTGGACTAAAGGTTTTTCACACCCTTTAAGGTCCTAGAAAAAACACAATGGGAAATAGTTGTCTAAATAAAGGAAAGCTATGCAGAGAAGTCATAAGGATCTGTTTGTTAGAAAATGCATGTTTCTGATGTTTGAGGATTGCCAAGATGCAGGCAGAGATCATGACGCTGTTTTGGTTTTACCAGAAACAATGAATACAGCTGAGCCTCTGATGCTAAGCATTTTTTCTGCTCAACGTTGGATTCCTGTTGAGTTTCTAACCAACAGCACAGACCTTAGTTTGCTTATTAGGCCCCATTAACTGATTGTTCAAATCGCTTCATGTAGAGCCAGGACTACGGGGTTGGTTTGTCCAAAATACAGCTGAGACTTCTTTTTTTATTATCATGATTTTCCGTGTTTTCAGACATCCCAAACCATAACTAATCTTTTATTTTTCTCTAGCATTTACTATGGAAAAATTCTAGTTTTTGTAATGGTGTTTCAAGTTCTGGTGACTTTCCACAACACTATAAGAAAAGTTTTGATTATATAAATACTTAATGGCTATAGATCAAAGACACAGTAGTGGGTGGGGTTTATTTTATTTAGGATGGTTCATTCCACATCTTTTACAGTTGCTGTCTGTGTCAAATATGGTGAGTGGTATGAGAAGTATGAAACAGTAAAGTGGGAAGACTCAACATCGTCATTTGATATAAGACACAGGTTGTGGTATGGATTACTAAAGGCCCAGATGAGAGAAGTTAATTTCTCTATTATTGGTGTAATAGAAAGAAATACATGTTGGTTTTGGATATTTAAAACAACTGAGGCATGAAATTAGACAAAGAAAACATCTCCAGGATAAACATGCAGTCATATAACTTTGGATAAGAATCTCTTTAATACATGTACATACACCTAGCATTTGGGTGTGCCTTGACATAGAATGGCATATGATCAGTTATGAGAGAGATTATAACTTTTTTCACAATTTGGTTGGTATGGGTGAAAATGTAAATGGGATATAAAAAAAAAAAAAAAAAAGAAGAGGTTTTGGAAGGATTTATCTGTGAAATTAAATGGCTTGGTAAGGTAGCCAAGGTAGTGTCTGTTCATAGCATCAGATCTTTATTAGTCTTTGACAACCATAACATACAAAATCTGATCTGCTATTTTAGGTTTGGAGCAGGAGAATATCTTTATTTCTCCTACACAGGTAGGATTTGAAACATAAAGTCAAGCAAATTTGAAAGGAGAACCCTAAAACTGGGAAATTTGTAATCTTACTCTTGTAACAATATCTTGGATGATCCTGTAAGGAATGCAGTAGAGCAAGAGGCATGAGATAGACTAAGAAAATTTTTCTTTTGAAGCCATACCATAAGAAGGGATATCTATACATCCTTGATGTACAGATAGGGATTGACCGACTAATACATAAGTCATAATAACACAAAAATTTAGAAGTTACAGCTTGATAAGTATCTCAGGTCCAGGTCCTACTACTGTTTAAGATTGATTCTAGCCCTTTTTATCTGAATTAAAATATATCTGTAACTGTGTCAGGTTTTCTAGCAGGGATACTCTTTGCTGACTGCAGGTCTCACTTAAAAGAAATGTTCTATGCTTGGTAGACATGCAGAGTTGACAGCACTGTGCTTTGCTGTAAAGGCAATGGTAGAATGAAGAAAGCACTGAAGTTTAAACAGATTATAGCTGCATGGCAAATGAAATCACAGCATGACAGCCTAATTATTTTACTTGGGTTTTTTCCACTGTATGTTCAGCTTTGGTGAACTACCTGAGGAAGTGCAATCTCAACCCGGGGTGTGAATGCATTTCTCTGGATCTGTATAGTAGTGTCTTATGCAGGTGCCTTAGAGAGTTCACCTCTCCAGTGTGTTCCTAGTGTTTGTAAACATGATCCTCTGAGGACAGGAAAGGTTTTTAACACATAGGATGCAATGTGGGGGGGAAAAAAAGACAGCAGTTTGGCTGGATGCCACTTCCCTCTGAAGTAAGGGTCAATAGCAGTGACCTTCGAGTGTTAACCAATATGCATTTCCAAGCTCTGAAAATAGCATTTCTTCTGTATATATTTCAGTATATATTGCTCCAAAAGTCTATCTGCGTCCTTATTCTGTTTCTTTACCTCTCTGCTCTTAGAAATGTAAAAACGGCAATGCTGTTTAGTGATCACAGAGTTGTGACTCTTGAAGTCTTTGCAAAGCCTTGCCAGTATCTTAAGCAATGCTCTGCTGTCTTGCTCTGCTTTGATGTGTCCTATAAAACCAACTGCATCAATTAAACAAGTGGGGAGGCATTGCCTAGCTATTATTTAGGTGTGAAAAGCTGTTTCTGATCAGATTTTAGGAATAACAAAGTAACAGGAACCTAAAGATAAAGAACAGATATGAAGGCACAGTGAGTGCATGTACATTGTCATTTCCTCAACTTTTTGTCTGAACTGTTTTCTTCATTTAGGGCAGAAATACCAGGAGCGTTTTCCTTTTGACCTTTGTAATTATTCACCTTAGTCTTCCTGCATGCAGAAGGTCAAATTTTGAGGCTTTCTAAGTACACTGTTATCCATCTAGTTCCATGTATTTTCATCTTCACACAGTTGCACCAACTGCAGTGGAATGGAAATGGGCAATGGAGTTAATAGGTGGTTTCTTTATTTTAATGAAGGAGGAAAGTGTATTTTCATCTCTTTATACAGAGTAATAAATGTTGAATTTTAAATATTACCATTTTTAGCTCTCACATAAAGGACTAGTTTAATGTGTTTTGGCACCTAGGATAGAAGAAAGGAAGAAGCAACAGAAGCATACCAAAGCATTTGTTTATTTTACAAGGATTTAGGAATTTGGCTATGAATTGTGCCATCTAAGCCATGAAAGTGGAATTTAACTCATAAATTGAAGAAAATAGCAAGCAATGGCAAGAGAAAATAAAATTACATCCACTGTGACTTGTAAATATCTCCTTGATGGAACATTTTTCATTTTCGCTTTGTTCACCTGGGGTTCACGGATGCAGCTGTGCAAGAGGTACAGCTGTGGTCAGAGGTTTGCAGGAGGAGGATGGAAAACAACCTTGAAAGGAAAATTTGTGAGATCAACTGTAATATTCAGTTTAAAAGAATATGGTGAAATGGCTAATGGGGGTCTTATTTCACTGAATGTGACTTGTAGTCCTGGTCATAGAATCATAGAATGGTTTGGTTTGGAAGGGACCTTAAGATCATCTACTAGATCTCATTAATTAACTTTTATGTGCATTGTTAAGTGCAGACCAAAACCTTGGTAGCCTAATTGTGGCAAGATCATAATTTTTTCTATTTTTCTATATTCTGTTTCATTACTGGTTAAATTCATCCTGAATTAAAATGACTTGAAGCATATCTTACCAATTCAATATTTCCTTTGATACCAAGCAAAGCAGAATGTGTTTCTGTGCTTATGCTTATTTTGTTGGTGTGGGTTTTTGTTTGGTTTGGTTGGGGTTGTTTGTTTGTTGGGGGCTTTTTCGTTCCCTCAGCACAGCCTTTGATTTTTCTTTTAGCTCTACCTTTGGGATGTTTTTGGAAGCGGGTAGTGAGAAATTTGTGCTTCTGGGCTACAAGCTAGAACAAAGAAATCTGAAGTTCTTTCAGGCTGCCTTCCTCAAAACTCTGCAGACAAATAGGTCAGGGAGAGCCTGGAGAAGACAGACTACACGCAGCGTTGTACACATTACTGACCTGTGGGGTCCAGTGGGACAGAGCAAGTTTTGGTGCTTTGAGTTCTCGTGGACGAAGAGCCATTGTCTTCAGTGTGATGTCTTAGTTTTAAAATCATTCAACTGTGACTAGGTTAGTTGTGTGTGTGTGAGGTGCAATGCCTGGCATCTCAAGGACTCTGCCTTCAGCTAAACTTGAGGATGTGTCCCTTTATTAGAATTTCCTTTCATCAGCCTGTGTTTATTAGTGATTTTCTCTTTGCAGTTTTGAATGGCTATTTAATATCAGCAGGACAAGTTTGACTGGCACTCTTTTTATTTCTTTATTTTTAATTTATTCATTATAAAAAAGAGAAAAGTTAATTCTTTAGTTCTGACCCATTTGTCTAGATTGATTTTTTTTTTTGCTGCCCTAGTGGTTCTCTCTCCATAAACTGCACTTTCATAGTCTTTTTTAATATGCACATTATTTTAAGGGGCTGTAAATACATTCATGTCAAATTTTAGTTGAAACAACTGAGCGAAACCTGTTCCCTAGATGTTTGTTAGTTGCCATGACCAATGATATACTTTATAAAGATTTGTGGGGGTTTTGTTTATTTGTTTAGTGGGGGTGTTAGCCTGTAGAAGTAATCCATTTTAAAGATGAAAATAAACACAGTGATTGTTTTGAAATTCTTTTTTCAGTACTACAAAGTTTTTATTTAAATATTTCTAATCTGGTACTTTTATCATGGAACTGAAGTAACCCAGAAATAGCCTTAAGGTTAGCTGAATATATCTGATCCTTCAGCATTAGCTGAAGGCCTTCCTCCCTGCCACTGGATAAATATTTACCTTTTTTTAAATGGGAGAGATTTCTCTGCACTACTGAAAAACATGCTGGCTTCTGTAACCTCATTTAATTGGAAACCTCCCTATGAATCAATTTTCTTAATTTAATTCTACTATTGCATTGACTCCAAATTTGCATCTGTACGTGGGAGGGACGATGAGCCTTTCCACATCATCCCTTCTCCACTGCACACAAAAATGAACACATAAACCTGAACAGTTCCCATGAATTCACAAATCTCTCTACTGTTGTGTTTGAGCATCAGACTCTAGTGAGTGTTTTCCTATTTTAATAAATTCACATGGAAATTTTCCTTTTCTACCTTTTAGGAAAGATGTAGTTAGCAGGTACTACCTCTTTTGATGCACAGAGTATCTGTCCTCTAGCAAGACTAAAATGACTGCCACTATTGCTTTGGTTAAAAGAAGAGCACACATCATTCCTGCCTGTGAGCTTACGCCTCTCCTCTGATTTGTATCTGTTCTCCCTTCTGGGGATACTCGAGGACTCTGAAACTGCTAGTTGCTGAAAGGACATTCAGAGTGTTGAGCATCCCTCCTATGCACACACATTTCCTTTGTGCAAGTTTCCCTTGGTCAAACTGGTTTCCCCAGATTGGAGAGCGTGCCTGTTTCTGTGCACACCAGTCACCTCTGCTGCCAAGTCACACAGAGCCAGATCCTTCCTCTGGCTTTTCCAACCAAGTGCCATGTAGTTGCTGCCTTCCTACACTTTATATTAGCAAAGGAAAAGAGCTTTCCAATCAAAACTTCTGAGTTTTGGCCTAGAACTCGAGGAAGGAGTCATTGGCCTGACAGAAGAATGATCTCTCTGGAATCTCTAAATTTTTTTTTCATCCTCTTTCTCCATACAGTATAAACTCCTATTCTTTCAGCCATGCCCTCATACGGAAGAATAAATTCTCAAAAAACTCTTTCAAATTTATGAGATCCACCATATCAGATCAGTATTTCACTTATGATTTTGGCCATTTTGAGACCGTTGAGGAGAGGAGAAATTTTGACATCACCTATCTGGAATCCTGGTGGGAACTCTAAACACAACAATAATGAGGACACTCTTGTTCATATAAGCAATAGCTGTGCTGCCAGCATTATAGGATGCATTGTGCTCTAATCAGAGAACCATGATCCCACAGAGCTTCATGAGTTATTTCCCAAATGTGAGTGCTGTAGGACTAGCAGATACAGAAGTTTCCCTTCACAGGAAATAGCAAAGCTTGAGCTAGTAAGGAGAAGGGATTATATAATTATTCCCTCGTCAAGTCTTTGTTTTCTTTTTTCCAGTAAATGTGTGACAGTTGAGGTGTGTCTCTGTAAGGGAGGTATATATTCGTGGAGATGACAGGGAGATGAAGAGATGACAGCTGAGATGGTTATGTCACTAAGCCACCTTAGGAATGGTTGCAAGTTTACTTTGTAAATGTTTGCCAGAGTATTGAGAGAGTTCCAGGTACTGCCGTTTTCGTGGTTATTCTGTAACTAGCTTCATATAAATGCAACAAATTTTCGATTGACCCTTTGCGTTGCATTCAATGAGTTCATGATCTCACACTGTAAATATTCATTATCCTTGTAACATGGAAACTAGTTCTAAATGGAAAAAAATCCACAGAGCATCCCTTCACAATTAGAAGAAAGAAAGCAATCATTCAGGAAAATGCAAGGAAGATTACTGTCTTACAAACTTCATTACTGATTGTATGTTTTCCTTTTTGCATGGAGCATAACCCAATTGGTATATACATCATTAAATCATGTGGACAACTGTATTACCTGCAAATGCACCTTCCATGAGTCTGTTGGTTTGGGGAGATGATAGATAGGAGGGAGAGGAGGCAGACAATGTACCCTTTTTCAAGATGTTTAATATAGTTTTCCTATTTTACTTATGTGGTTTGTAGGTTATGGAGGCTTTATGCATGACTTACACTTCTCTTCTGCCAGAGTTACTGCTGAACTGAAGTCTGGTTTGACCATACTAATTACTCTACTGAAATAATGAATGTACTGGCATCTGATAACTTAAATATTGCTATTTGCAAATAGTCCTGAACTGATTTAGGCTCTCTGTTATTTCTAAGACAGTGGTTCATCCTGTTCTGTTTTCCAGTAGAGCTATTGGTTACTTAGCAGGAATGTTTTATTTGGGTTAATTTAGAAAACATGATGTCCAGTGCCAGCTGTCGCATGCCAGCACAGCGTGTACTGTCCTTTAAGCCAAAAAGACACAACTTAATGACTAATGAGTTGAACATTGGTATTGTCATGACTGTTTTCCATTAATGCCTCTGCAGGTAGAGCAGCCGCAAATGGAAAGCCAAGCTTGAGAAAAAGTGATGGCAGCTTTGGATCTTAAAAATTAATAGTAAAAATGTCGATAGGGGAGAGGATAGCAGTTCTATATTGATAGCTACCCTTGTGCAAACACATGCTTAGCAGGAAGGTTTAGGTGGCCTTTTTTTCTAACATAGGAGGGCTATAACTCCCTCTTCAACAGTGTTTTCCTTCCATTTCTAACTTCACTGCATTTCTTTTTCTGGGGACTCTTGTTGTTTTCTCTTCCACCTTCTTTCTTTCCATCCCATTGCATGCCTCTTTCCTTGGTCTGACCTCAGAGAGGACGAGTATGAAGAGGAGGAAGAAGAACAGCCAGTCACAGAGCCCAATACTGAGGATGAGGGGGAGGAAGAGGCCAATAGGCAGGTCAAAGCCAGGTACCAGGATTCAGCATTGTGCCTCCACTTTTTCTTCAGGCTCTAACATGAACTCACCAGCACAGTGTGCAGCAGCACCCACCTTTTCACTCACTTTCCTTGATCACCTGTTAAAGCCACCCCCCAAGGAAATCTTTTTGCATTTAAAAGCTTTGGGGAGGGGGCTGGGGGTGACAGTGCTAATGGAAACATATTTACTTATATAGGTTCAGTGCACTACAAACTGTCTGCGCTCACACCCTTTATGTAAAGCTCACAAATCTTAAAAGCTTTAGTGGAAAGAATAACTTCTCAGCATGGTTTGGTTTAATTTCTTAGTTAAGGTGGTGATGAAACACTACAATGCTTAGCTGAGGATGTTGCTTGGTTTCTTAGGTTTTCTTCCGTATCTTCATAATACTGCCTTATTAGGAATATCTGTTGCTATGCAGTAAATTGACATTTTTTTGAATGCTGCCTATGATTTCTTGCAAGTTTTGTTCGTGTTTTAATAGCAAAGAACTATTTTGAGGCAAAACTGATATATATCCTGCATATATATATATATATATATAAAATTTTATAATAAATGCCTGCCCATCTGTGTATATAAAGATATCAGCAAATCACCTATCAATATTCCTGTGCAAGACTTTCCACTTATTTCTGAGATATATATGTATTTGGCATTTGGCAATTTGATCCTAATAAATTGGAAGAAAGAAAATACATTCTTTGTTCCAGACAGCCATTTGATTTAAGTTAAATTATTTGGCTTTGCAACTCAGCAAATGACATTGGATATTTTTTTTACATAAACCACATTCATACAGACGCTATACAGCACAGAAGGAAGAAAGGAAACTGTTTAATGTGTGAATTCCAAAGAAAATACTGTACTGTTGTTATTATTATCTTCCAGTCTACAAATCTTGCCAATGGCTGCCTGAAATTTCAAAATTAAGTGATAAGTTCCTGAAATCTGATTCTTAAAATTCAAAGCTAACACACAAGTTATTAGCAAATTTCATGAATATACTAAAATACTGCTTAAAAAAGTGAAGAACCATCTCAAGACCATAATGTGTTTTTAGGTCATTGGTCTTTTAAGACAATAATCACTTTAAGATAACTGGGTGATGATGACTTTTCTAAGTACTTCTTTCACTGTCACTGTAGCATAATAAAAGTGATCTGTAGGCTGGCCATTCATGTTAGATGCTGTCAGGACAGGTAGAACTGGCCTGGCTTCAGTGTCTCCTGTCAAGCACAGCAGGTGCAATAGATGAAGGTTTCCAGATTTTCCACTGTGAGAACAATTACCTGGTATACACCTGATGATTAACTTCATAAGACCCCCACCATAAATAACATGTATTGTGATTTTGTTGCATATGCTGTGCCAAGCCCACAGTCCTCAGGTGAGGGCCGTGCCTTCCATGCCTGTTGGGGGATTGCAGAAGTGGTCTTGGGAGAATGGAATCAGCCACTTGCCCAGCCATCAGCCCAAAGCCCACGCACAGTGTTTATGCTGGAGTTACTAGTGAAAACAGACACCCTGGAGTGCAGATCCCATGGATTTTCACCTGCCTTATGCCTCCTGTCACTCACCAACATCTGCCTTCAGTAGAGCAAAGCAGATGTGTTTTCTGTTCCCTTTGATGCAAACTCTGCAAGTCTCTGTAACACAGAGTGTTAGTATGGAATGCTGACACTCCTAGAAATCAGATGTTAGTGCCTTCATACCTAGACAAATATCTGGCAAGGTGTTACTTTTGAGATCATTCTAAACTTGAATTTTGGCAGAATAGTGCTAATTGAGTACTTTTTTATTTTCATCTTTGTTGGATGAACATTTTTAGTAAAAAGATCAGATTCCCAGGGAGAATGATAGTCAGATATCTGGACTTGGAGAAGCAGTCCTGCAGACTGTATCTTGAAGCATCTGTGCTCTGTGGAACATTTTGCAGTGTGCTTTGTACTGCTTTGTACTGCTATGATGATGCTTACAACCTAACTTGAAATAGACAAAAATTGTTCCGACAATAGTTGTGAAAAGGCTCATGAAAATTATTTCTGAAGCCTCTAGGTGAAACTCCCTTTTTTTCCTTTAAAATGAGTTGCTTCCTTTCCCCAGTATTTCCAACCCCAAGAAGAATCGCACTGAGATACAAAGATATGAGTTCTCTTTATTTAAAAGATGTGATGATTGTCTAAATTTTGGAAGTTTTTGTTTGTCTGACTCTACTTGTTTGTTTTTTTTTCCCTTCAAGTGTTGCTATCTATTATCTCCCTTTGCCCCATTTTTGTCTGCTCTTCCCTTTCTAATGATTTTTTCCTCCTGCAGTGAGGTTCCAGATGTGCATGAAGTTGTAAAGGAAAACTTTTCCCAGTGTTCTGACTCTTCAGCTGTCTCCAGTGCCATTTCTGCAGCTGACAGGCCTCCCGTCTGCTCTAGAGCAAAGAGCCTTTCTAGCAACTCCTCTTCTGTGCCTGACTCATCTGTCTCTCACCATAATTCTGTCTTTTCATCACCATCTTCACCTGCAACAGCATTGCTGAGCTCTCCCCAGAATTCCTCAGCATCCATTACTCCAAAGGCATCTCCAACAGTGGAGAAATTACCTTATGTACCACATACTCCTTTTCACCTCTTCTCGTATGACTTTGAAGAGTCTCCAGCATCTGTGAAAGAGAAGGAAGCAGAAATGATGAGGGAAAACAGGTAGATTTTATATAGCTGACACTAAAGTTTAGATATATGAATAACACCTTTCAAGAATTTTACAGTGGTAATAATGCTTCTCTATCTGTTGTGTTATTTCCAGAACATACTGTATTAGTTTTAGCCCTCTAAGCCTGTATTTTGATATTTTCCCCTTGCCTTTGTTGCTTTCATTTCATCTTATTCTTCTTCCAGGTCTGTAGTTAATAAGTGTCCTGACCTCTCCTATAGAGCGGTGGATAAATAACCCATGATTTGAGAGATCACAGAAAGGAGCACCATTTTGCTGTCATTTACAACAATGTAATTTGCAGACATGATTTCATGAAAATTAATGGAGCTCTTCTGCTATAAAACGAAAAGATGTCAGATCAGCACTTGAAATTCAGGGGTGAAGTCCTGGCTTCAAAGGCTGAACTGCCAAATCCTGAATTTGTTGTTTGATTACAGTGCATGTCTGTCTCATGTGCAATGGCAGCTCATGCTTGTAATAAGGATCTATAAAGATAACACAGCACTCAGAATAGACAGTTTTATCTCCACAACATCTGCTGCGTTCAGTTATTCCTCATGCATTTCTCTTACTTTTTAATTTTAATTTCCCCATCCCACCCATTTAAAATTAAAAAAGAAATTGTTTTGTCTTAGTCTGTTCTCAATTAAAACAGATTGACAGTAAGTAGCACTAAAAATGATGATAATCACCTTGAAAAGAGGTTGATGATTTTTTGCTGTCTCTCACAGTTGTCAGTGTTCTTTGAATTAGGTGCTGAAAATGTACATTTATATTGTATGCATATTTATTTCTTCCTCTCTCCAGCAGTCCTTCTGAATTTCTGCATGTGAACAAATGTTTTGATTCCTTTGATCCTTTTAATTTTCGGTCTTTCTCTTCTAATAGGTGGGTGTGTTTTGTCGCTTTTTCATTTTGCTGAAAATCCTGTAAATCCAAGTAGTTGTTGACAAGCAATTTAGTTCACCTGTTTTTCCTCTACCTGCAAATTGAACACTGGAATTCCTCTAAATTTAGATTTTCCTTAATAGGTGCATTTTTCCCTTAGACGTCTCACACCCATTTATTGGTCTCCCATTGCTGCTGCTGCTGCTGTTGTTATATTTTAGAGAGTAGATTCCTAAATACCTCCTGTTCCTGCAATATTTAGTATTTCTGCAGTGGTTTTTTTTTTTTTTTTTTTTTTTTTTTTTTTCCCACCTTCTTTTCTTCTTATTTCAACACANTCTGACCATCTTCTATGCTTCTAGTTACTAGACAGGATCACAGGTGTGGTGTGGGGGTGGGGATTCTTCTGGGTTTATTTGGAGGAGACGGAGGGCAAAGCTTGCACAATTGAGTCAGTAATGTGCCCATAAAAGATGCAAATGTCTTGGCAGTGAAGGCTGCTGGATAAGACTTACATCTACACCGGGGTATATGAGACAAGAAAGGAAAATGGAAGCAATAGCCAGTACCAGAGAAGGTTAAAAAGATAAACTGTGTGTGCTGGATACAGACTTACCCGGGTGTTCTGGTCTTGCCTTGCTACTATTCCAGCATCTCAATGTCCCTCTAAATTTGATATGTAGGGATGTTGTGTCCAGACCAGTCTCTCTGAAGCTGTAGATTTGAGTCCATAGGGGGTACGTCCCTCCGTTTCCATGGTTACCTTTGGACTAATTGAAATTCCTTGGTCTGAGAAAGGGTTCTGCACTATCAGCTTCTTCATGGGGCAGAGGAGAAGAAAAGCACATGTAATGGTTGATAAGAACCCTTGCAGTCAATAGAAATGGAAATTGAGGTTTCTGTGTCAGGAAGGTACCAAATGAGCTCTGAGTTCTTATCAGGACAATGGAGTTTTCTCATTGCTCACTCAGTACAGGCACGATCAGAACATTTTTCTGGGCTGAGCCTGTCAGAGAGAAGACCCAAGCTAGGTCTGTGCTCCAGGGAAGCTCCACACTGTCCAGTTACACAGCGTCCAGCAGACCACTGTCTCCAGTTTCTAGTTAGTTTTCTTCTAGGGCAAGAAGGCCCAGACAGCAATGACTTCCTGCAAAAGTCCTTTTGTAGCTCAGAAACATGCACATTAGAATTTTTTTTCCAAAATTAATGCCCTGTTGCTAGACAGTCAGTATTGTGTCTCAAAAATAGATGGGGGGATGTGTTTTCTAAAGCATAAACCTTGAAGGACAAGAGGACATATTCTCTAAAGCACGATCCCCTCCATTATAAAAGCACCTAGCTGAAATCTGTTCTGGTTTTAATGCGGGCCTTGGCATGGAGCAATGCTGTTGAACCCTAAGGAATGAAGCTTGAAACTTTGAATGAAATTTTGCATGGCTAGATGAGTGTGCTAAAAGGAGCTGAAGGAAACCAACCAGCCTTTTCAAATAAAATTGCTGACTGAAATTACTGAGTGCTGATGTGTGTGAGGGAAGATATGGTGAAGGAGGCTACATTATATCTTATGCATTATAATATGAAAAATGATGTTGCTCTATTTCCTGAAATGAATTTTGTCATTTGGATGAGTTGGCCTTGAGGAGTACTGGTCTTCAGAGCACCATATGCTTTCCATGTGGGAAAACAGCCTTGTCTGTGAACAGTATTAGAGAGAGAAATATTAACATTTTCCCAAATCAGGAATCTTTTCTTGACTTACTGGATGAGAACTATGGTTAAAAGGCACAGCAAAGCAACACAACTGCCTTTTCTATTCAGTACAGGAGCCAGGATGAAAACATTGATAGAAGGGACTCTGGGGAGGTTGCTGTTCCAGGAGTCCTGGAAACAATTTCTCTTTGATCAGCAAGCTCACATTGAAGTGAAGTGAGTTTATGGGGTTTTTTAATAGAGAGAAGGGCTGATAGAAATTTCTAAAGCCGTGCTTCCGGAGACATGTCTTTTTAACCATGGTGATGATTTTTTACAGACATTGTAAGAAATGGCACATAAGCTATTACTTATGTTGGGGGAGGGGAAAGCAAATACTACCAGCTCTAATTGAAAAGAATGTAGTTGCTTTCCATTTATAATGCAAGCATTTGCAAGTCATGGATGTCCATGTGCAGATCATGTCTCACGAGCGCTGCTTTTTTCCTTAATTTTACTAGATACGAATACTGCTGTCTTGGGCTGGTTTGATCCCTTTTCTAATGGCTGGATATCAGCTCCCAAAACAGCTAATAATTCTGAGTAACTGAGCAGTAATTCAAGTATTCCCATTCTGAGTTGTCACTTGGGAGGACCATTCAAATTTCTCATTATTTTCCTTACCAGTAGCTCACTGTTTGCATCATGTATGTTCATGCCATGGTTGATATTAAGAGTGCATGATTGGTTGCATATCTGGAAGCTGGAAATAGAGCAACATTTTCAGAAGGTGAATGTTTGAGAAGCTCTGGGGTATGGAATCACTACCACCCCATAAACAAGAGGATTTACTGTTGCATGCCTGTTTGCTGATGGGTTCTTTCTGTCTCTCCCTTTCTCCTGCTTTTCTTCCCATTTCTTCAGATACAATAGCTATGGCAGCAGCTCTTACTCTTCTCCACGACCTTATGCTGGTGTGAGTGCCCCTACAACACCCACTACTCGTTATGGGACAACTCTCTCACCACCTCAGGAGACCAAATCTGACAGGTTTGTAAATTAATCAGTGTTTTGACAGCTATTCCTTTGCAGACAGGATTAAGGAGATAAATGTAAGCTGTTCTGAATGAGTATTGGAAATAGCTTCTAGCCAGATTTTTTTCTAATGTTGGAAAGAAAATGGACAAAAATCTAAATGTGTTCATTTCCCACTCATTCTCATGCCTTTCTGTCTGACTTGGTGTTAAAGGCTGGGTGTATTTCCATCCCACTTCTGCTTCTTCCACTTAAATGGATAAAGCAGTTGCTTCACACAGATGCTGTTCTAAGTATTAAAAGGTGAATTAAAACACATTTTCTTTCTTTCCATTTTTAAAAAATAAATTCAGATAGATCTATTTTCACTTCTATCATCTTAAATCAACTGCAAAATCTTGGAAATATGCTTAGCTCGGGATTTCCTAGGCCATAATTTTGTTCTGTCTTGAAAATACGTGATAAATCTCATTGTTTTTCATCAAAAGCAAAACATTTCTTGCTGTAGCTAAAGCAAACTCCTAATAACCTTCCAGTTATCAGCTTGCTTAAAAAAAAAAATAGAAGGGAAAAAAAAACCCAAACCAGCAACAAAAAAATTACTTTGAACAATCAAAATACTCTTTTTAATTATGTAAGGTACTAGGGGAAGAAAAAAGATAGGAAAATGTTATGGATACATGAAAGAAATTCTTGGCAAGAGATTTAGACCACCAGAAATTATCTGTTACAACCTGAGAGTAAATGACAACTCCAAAAGATGTCATGCTGACTTTAAGAAGGAAAGGTAAAAGTTTTTAATTAAATTAATTTAATAATTTAATATAATAATTTAATTAAACAATATCCAATTAGGCCAGATGGGGTTTGGATTTTTGTTTCCAAACTGGCCTCTAATTCATAAAAATTGAATCTCCCACCCTGTTTTCTGGACTGAAGGTTTTTTACAGGATCCTTTGTCTGTATTCCAGTTAATTTTTGTTAATGATTTTTTGGCATATTTCTCTATGTGTGTGTGTGTTTGTGTGTGTGTGTGTTTATATGTTTGAACCTTCCTAATGCCTCATGTCCTTTCCACGCTGCTACTCGGAATGGTTCAAGTTAGGTTCTTCCAGCATACATGTATTTCTAGGCATGAGGTATTGATTTAATCCTTTTTTTTCAAGTGAGTAATTACATTAGGTTTCTCTTTGGAGAAAGGCATTGTTTTTCATTTGCTCATCTTCCTAGAGTACCTTGCCTGGATTTGTCCTTCCTGATCTCAATTAAATTATTGCCGAGTGAAACAATATTAAAAAATGCTACACCAGCATTTTCACCCTCTTTTACCTCAGCAAAATAGATGCAAGACAAGCAAGAGTTAAAAGTATCCCACTGCTTTGGAAGTTTAAGATTTCCAAGCCCCTGCTCTTGTAAGCTTCTGACTGCTACTGCGGCAAAGAAACCCCAAAGTGGTCAAACGCTGAGATGGCTAAAGATGGTTGGGCTTGTCCTGCAAGAGGCTGATGGTGCTGGCCCTGCTCCAGCGAAGAAAGCCAGCTTTCATTCCAGCATGTGTGTAAGTGCCTTGCTGGTTTGGAGCCAAAATGCCTTGGCCCCACAGGATGAAGCTGTAAAATTTGCAGATTCATGGAGAGTCAGGCCAGAGGGGAGCTCTGCAATCATCTGTTGTGACCTGTAATGGGTCTCACAGAAGCTAAAGGAAAGACCCCTGTACTCTCTCGTGTTTTCAAGTGGCAATGCAGGATTTCTCCTGGAAAACATTCCAATATTTATCTTCACTGCTAGGAAAATATTTTATATTTTGAGGCCAGTTTTTCTAGCAGCATCTTCCAGCCATCACACCTCATCTTTCTTTTTTCTGTGAAACTGTAAAGTGCTCTACCTTCGACTGTCAGATCTCTCTTACATGTTCTAAGTGACTGAACACAGTGTTCAGAGTCGCATCTCTGTCCTTCCTTCAGGTTTGCCGCTTTCCACCTCACATGATGAAAATCTCTGTAATCCTGTTTAAATTTGCAGCTTGCTGTTCATGGTAGTTCATGAACTCGCCAGGGTTTCTGCATTTTTACATTTGAGGGATGTTACAGCCTGATGCTTCTTGTATATGAGTCTCTAAGAAGCATGAAAAATGTGTGTACACCACGACTGTGTATTGCTTGCAGAATAGATACAGTTTTTCTTGAAAGATAATTAAGTTTACAGTTTCTGTTGCCATATTGCATTATCTTGTTCTTTTTGAAAGTGCTGCCACTGCAGGTGTATAGTTCTGCAAGCTCTAAAGAAGTGACTGCTTTGAAGACAGGCAGAAGCCTTCTTTTGTTTCATTGTCCTGAAAGAGATGCATTGCAAAAATGCCCATGTAGAGATGAACGGATAGAATTTGCTTACTGGAGAGTAGGCCGTTCAGTGCATGATGCAATGCTTGGCACTAATTAGCTAATGGAAAGTATTGTGGGAGTTTTCACAGTCTTCTGTGAATGGTGTTTGCCTTAGATTGTGTAAACATTGTTTCCTACCTCCTGATGGTAAAAATTTACACGGATTCAAACACCCAAAATAAGTTAAAAGATGGCGGGGAGAGGAAGACACTTGATAAGAAGCAGATGCATATCTATGGTTAGCTCTAAGGTGAGTTTTCTGTTTTCAGCTTATGACTACAGTTATGCAAAGCCTTCACAGAAAGATTCCTGTCTTTTATCATGTGGGGATGAGCTTCAGATGCAGTTCCTGGTACCATTTATCTGACCTTTGAGAATGAGGAGGAAGGAAGAAGCAGCATTTAGAACAGTGCCCAGCACAATGATTCATGCTCCATTCAGTTGCTCTGACAGGCCTTTCAAACCCTTGGCTGCTTATTGCTTATGTAAACAAGAGCTACAGCTTAGGTGGAGAGAAGCAGTGTGTTTGACATTTTGACATTCATACTTTTAAAACCCTCTTTGACTGAGATCAGTAGGGAATCATAAGAGCAGTATAAGTCAGTGCAAAAGTAGTTGGGTTTTGTTCTTTGAAATCCACATCATCTATATATTTCTGATTGTACAGCAGAAGAAAAGGCATACTTTACTGTTTCTAAATTCAGCTGCGACCTTTTGGCAACTTCTTGCAATGCTGTTGTTCTCTCTCATTTCCCTGGGTCCCCTGTGGAGAGCCATGTTTCTGAAGTGCCTATTGCAGCCATGGGAATCCTGCTGAAGGAGGGCAAATTGCAGGGCGCTTTCTGTTCAGCCCTTCATTGGGAGAGAAGAAGGGGTGTGTCAGTTCTCTTGTATCTCTCTGCTTGAGAGAGTTGCTGCTAAAGCATAAGAAGTATAACCCAGTCTGCCTGTTTTCAAATGCCAAAGAGTGCTCTGCTGCACAGATACACTGCTCCCACTCTTCACGACTTAAATCACCAATTAACTCTCTCTCCCCAGTTAATTTAAAGAAAAAAAAAAAACCACACTCTCATAGCCACATAAATTTTAATAGCAAAGGGGAAGAGCAGTGCAGGACTGAAACACATCAGGAAGAAAAGCATTTTTCTGTCCCTCTGAGCTGGCCCCTTGCCTGAGGGCAGAAGGTGTTGTAAGACTAGTCTGTATTTCCATGCCTTATGCTCACACCTAGGATATTTCTGTCTAGCCAAAGACTGCCTTCTCAGACTGTGAATCTAAGACAGTCACTCAGATTGAAACTGCAGCCTGGAATCCACCGCTGGACATCAAACGTGCTACTTGCAAAGCTTTACCTCCCCTCATAGTGTCCTTTTGGCGGTGAAGTGTTTGCATTGTTGATCATGGCTATCCTTAGAGGAGATCATGACGGCTCATAACTTCTAAGGCAAGAGCTCCTAAAATCAGCACCAGCTTTAATTCGTTCCACTACCAGAAAAACATCCTGCTAGTGTGTTTGCCAGGGAGGGTTTTTTCTGATGCATTTGCCAGGAGATGGTTCCCCCGGGCCCGACAGTCCAACAGTAGTACAGTTAGCCTAGCTCGGAAAGCCTTCGCGGGGCACTGCTTGCCGAAGGAGCAGGAGTTCATGGTCTCGCCTCTATCGCTTAAATCAAATGCCAGAAAGTTCAGCTTGCAAACCTCCACTTCTTGAGCCCTTTGGCCGGTCACTGTGAACTTAGTCTCCACCTCTGGCTGGTCCCTCAGAAGTTCTTCCAAATCTCCAAGCTTGGTAAAGGCCTGCTATGGCTATAATTTGCAGATTATTCCTCTTTGAAGCATCTCCAGCTTTTCCAGAGTGTTCGAAAATAGGCTTAGAAATATGAAATATATTTCACATTCTTTAATATGTTTTCCATCTTACTTGTTTTGTGATCTATGGCGATACATTACCTTCGGCTCTCGTGATGCAGGGCCTTGAATGTTGAATGTTCATTTCCATGTTCTTCTATATCTTTTAAAGGAAATGTACCTTCAAACATTTATTTCTAAAACAGGTCACAGACAGTGAGATTAGCATGCCTACATTATGGGTGGTTTTTCTTTTTCTCTGACACTTAAACACCATACCTGAAGCATAAGCATAAAGTGGAGCAAAAGTCTGCAAATACTCTTCTTTTGAGTTTTATTCCCGTTCCAGGTGCCTGAAATAGTGATTTGCTGGAAATCTGGTACTTCCTCTCAAATTTCTCTCTCTTTTAAGCAAAACAAAACAAAACAAAAAAACAGCTTGAGAATGTAAAATAGCTTTTCAGTTAGATTTTCTACTAAAATTAAAGGTCTCAGTAATTGACAACATCAGGGAGATGCTGATGGATGAAACTTCTTGGCAGGATCTTTTGCTTGTTTGTTTTTTTTTTATGGTTTTCTTTTTGTTAGCCATTTATCACTAATTTGTACTCTGCAGTTCCCCTACTCCAGCTGTACCTGGAGTAAGGGAACTGCAGGTAGTTTTTACCTTAAGCACAAAGGTAAAACAGAAACCTATGAAAAAAACCTGCTATACAGCCTACAAAGCTGCTGCTCTCCCAACAACTGCTCCTCTTTCCTTGGCTTTCCATTCTTTCTGTGTGTACTTTTGGGCTCTCAGACTAGAGATCGTGGCGATTTTTCCTTGTGGTAAATGCCAAGCACATCTCACTCTGAGTAACATAAGGAGGAGGGGATAGCTTGGTAGCTGATAATAGCTGCCTGGGGCAAAAGCCTCAACTTTATTGCTGAGATTTTAAGAGGAAAAATGACCTTAGGATTTACTTGATGATTTACAGTTTGGGAAGCAGTGGTGGCTTACACTGGCCTAGCTGCTTGTCAAACTACTGTGTAAGCAACATTCTTGATTGCAGCTTTGTGGACTTCATCATAGGGCATATGTTTAAACAGAAGCATGAGCTGGTTATGGTTTCAGGCTGCAGTGTTGCTGGCTGAACACGCCATGTGCAGTTCTGATGCTCAGGGCACACCCATCTTAGCCTGGATCTACGCGTGGCCTCTTCAAGTCACTTCCAGGCAAGTTGTAGCTCACATGAGGATGACAAGCTACAGATTGGAGAAAGACAGAAGCACAGTGTAAAACCTGCACAGGTTAACTGGAAGAGGAGAGAGTGTGTAGAAAGTCCTTGTGCATTTCCCAGGCTCTATGCAGCATTGTCCTGCTGTAGTTTTAATTTGGGTAGTTCCCTGTGCCACTTAAAAGTTTAACATTAATCAGTTCTTCTCTTGGTCATTCTCAAGTTTCTTTCTTGAAGGAAGCATTAGTCAGTAGTTTTATCTCTCAGCTTTCTGTTTATTTTTGAAAGAAGTTTTGTAAAGATTCCTTAAGTAATGTTTAGTCTGTTTGCAAAGTCTTATATCAACATGCTTTTGAATTTGCCGTGTCATGTAGGGAGACATAACACACAGGGAGTTTCTTTAACTGTGAAAAGCAATATGGCTCTTGGCAGCTTTGCCTCCCCTTTTGTCTCTTTCTAAGCTGGAAAGCGGATTTATTTTGTTAAAGCCAAGAGACATTTAGAGTTACTTAAGGCCTGAGTAGGAGCTGTCGACTGTTGTACCCTCCCTGTAACATTCCCATGACTGCCGGAACAGGAGCACTTTGCAAAATTAGGTAATTAGTGCTTCCTTATTAAAGTTATTAATGACTCTGACCCATGTTGTATTAAAGACAAACCTGAATATTAGCCTTATGACCTAGAGGGATTACCTCTCATAAGTCATCTGTTAATTTTTTTTAGCTCCTAAAAATACACATTTGTATTTTGTATTCCTCCTATAGATAACCATTTCTGTTTAACAAATTTTAAAAATTCAACTAAACAGAGGGAAAGGCAGCCACAAAAGAGTATGTCAGAGCTTACGTGAATGAAGAACATTGGAAGTTCCCAATTTCAATTTTGCTGCAACAAAGCAGCTTAGAGTAAGACAGAAATATTTTCTTCGATTTGCAACAAGTTTAGAGTAATTCAGGGCACATACTCCCCTTGACAATATGTAATCCGCAATTAAGTATTTTCAGAAAACTGTAAGAATTTGCAAAGAAAGTGTGAGGGATCTCGTGGCTGCCTGAATTTGTGTTTCTAATAATGATTGCTAGTTCACTGCTGTGTTAAGTGCTGTAAGTCAGGCTAGCTGAACTTTTATTCAGAAGAGCTTTGGCCTACAGTCAACATTTTGGCTTTGTATCCTCTGGTCTGTGTATATTTTTTTGCCTTCTTTTTCTCTTCTTTTCTTTTTTTTTTTTTTCCTATTCTTTCCTTAACCTATCTCTTCTTCCAGTAAGATAAGTAAATAATACCCTCTTTGACCCCAGGTCTTGATGTTGTGGTGAAGAGCTCTATTCACAAATCCACAGACCTAGACATTTTCTTTTTGTGTATTTTCTTTCTGGAGTGAGAAGGTAGCTTGTTTAGCTTTCACTGGTTTTAACAGCAGGCATAAGAAAGCTTTTCTTATTTTTTTTTTATATTAACAGTCCATTCTTAATAGCCTTGCATTCTCTACAAGTCTAACAATAGTAGTCAGAGTTAGCATCCTTCTGGATTGTATTTGTGGAATTGAACAAATGGTTGATATTGCCAGCTGGTAGCATATGACACCAGCACTAAAAATGCTGTCATATATTAGCTATACCCCCATTTTGTGAGTGATCACTCCATTATGCTTTCACTGAGTGTTCACGTTCTCTTTTCTGTTAAAATCTCTTATCTCCTTTGATTCAATGCCAGAAGTTTTTTAGCCTTTTTCTTGCTTATCCATTTTTAAAATGCAGCCTACAGCAATAAGACCTAAAAATTCCTGAGGCCTGAAGGCAATGTCGCCCTTCAAACAGCATCAAAGCAACAAAATTACCCAAAGGCTCAGCCCAAGCCTTCCCACCAGCTGGTTTGGCCAGTCATGCTGCCATTTGCAATTCAAGTATGTGTTCACTGAAAGGGAACATTTACTTTAAGTGTTATTGCTAAGGAAATACAGAAACAAAAATAAGATTTTGTAGACAAACTGTACATAGACAAATCCCTTTTCTAATTGTTTAGAATGTTTGAGGAACACCTCTTAACTTGCTTTTCCTGTGGCTGCTTTTCAGGTTTGTACACCGTGAAAGTAACCTGCTTACCCCAGGTTTAGTTTATGCACATGTAGAAAATTACCAATAATCTTTACTAAATACTAAAATCTGCACATTTACATTTGCAGTGCACATTAAAAAGAGTATTGGTGCACTCAAACACCAGCTGAGCTACAGTGTTTGATAGCAGCAGTGAAGCTGTGAGTTTATGAGGCTTCATAAGGCAAATGGTCTCAGCATTTGGTGTGAGGTGTGGTCCCCAGCAAGGGCAGATGTGTGTGGTTGAGTGGGCCAGCCACTGCAGGGTGTAACCACTAAGCGAGCGCTAACTCAGCCATAGCAGTGCTGTTTGTTTGCCTGCCCTTTTCTAAATGTGGCTGAAGACCCAAAACTTTGACTATTTGTGCTTTAAGAAGTCAGTGCCTCACAAGGAGTCAGCTGTCCATGTTCCTGTCTGTTTAATTATGATCTCTATGAACAGATCCTTCTGGCAGCTTGAAGTGCTAGGTTTGACCATTTCATGTAGCAAACTTGTACACAATATGGCTGTGTTTGGGACAAAGGAATTGAATCAGATATGTGTGTGCACACTACACTGTACCTTGTAATACAGCTAAAGTATGGACTCATAACCAGTGGGAAATACTGAAATGCCAAGTTTTGACTAGTTATTGTTGATTTGATTAGCTTTGAAGAGATTGTGAGCAGCATTTTCAGTTCATTGGGCATTGGCTTTTCTGCTGGACTTATGGCTGTGGATCTTCTATTTAAATTGTGAGGCTGCTGTTCTTACGTCTGCAGATTTTAGCCCAGTGAGTAATGCTAGCCAAACTCCGCTAGATCAAACCCCCAAACAAGGTGTTTTAGCATGTGGAGGTATTTTACTACCAGGGTTAGCTTAGAATCCCGTCTGCAGGGCTAAGCTGTGCATCTCCATGCGATTTCCCTGTAATCCCTTGAATAAGAATGTGCAGTTATTGTAGGGCCTCAAAGAGCTCAGCCAGAGCTGAAAGTTTCCAACCTGCTAGATGATGTGCCAACCTACAATCACTCTTTTGGTCTCTCAGCACTACGCCATTCTTCCCCTTAATTTTCCTTCAGTCTTTTTTTAAGCCGTACTTTCCTTTGACTCTAAATGGAGTTTGCAGACTTCATGGCAGCTGAGCAGGATGGGATGTCAAGCTGAATACAGAAGACAGATAAAAGCACGGCCTTGATAGGGACCCTCTTTTGCCATCTCTCCTAGTTTATTTCCATATATCTTCACATGGAGACACTGGTTCATTTTTCCCCTTCCAAGAGTAATTTCTGATGTTATATCCAACCATATAACCATGGTTTTTCATGCTACCGCAGGGATGGAGCTGTAGCTTTTGAATTTTAGTACAGTGGTGCTACTGTTTCTGCTAAGAGCTTTCTCTTGCAACATGCACTAAGAGGTCAAAAGTTAAAATAAATTTAAAATATGCTCAAGGGAAAATTCACCACACATACTTGACTGTCAGGGTTTGAGGATATTTTTTCCCCCCCTTTTCTTAGTGCTGAAGCATAATAGAGATTTTTATGGGTTTGAGTGTGATCCAGCATTGATACTGTAGCTTTGGAGGAGTGCCAGCAAGGACGCTTACAGAATATCAAGTTTTATACCATCTTATGTAATGTTTATGCGGGTGGGATATGACATATTGAAATTCAATTTATCAAAATTATTGACATTATATTCATACTGCCCTGTTGCCAGTGGGGGTGAAATGGTTTTGTTTTGTGGTGTTGCTGCTTGTACAGACACAGACACTCGGGGAAGATAGGTTTGCATAAGTATTTTTGTCTTCTCCTGCACCTATTTTCCCTAGTGAGCTGGTGCCATTATGTTAATGCCTACACTGTGCAGCCTTAGGCAAGTAAATAAATGAGGGAAAGGGTCTGAGTTCTTAAAAATAAGGAAGTTTTTTTCAGGTTTGCATTACTGGTTAAGGAACCTTCCTCTAGGCAGGGTTTAGTTTCCTTTCACAAAAGACAGTATCTATTTCTCTCATTAATCCTTTCATTGCAAAACTCATGTTACAACAATGCGCAGAAACCACTCTACATGAGTTATGTCTATTTGATTTTATCAGTCTAATTCAATCAGTGTGGATCTGTATAAAACTACCCTGTACAACACAGATTTTTTCCTGTCTAAGAGAAAGACGTGTTTACTCTGAGGTCACTCTGTTGCCATGTAAGAGGTTGGTGGTACCAATATCACCACGTTTGGGGGAGGTTGTGTAAGAGGACTCACTCTCCCAGACAAAGTACTACTTACAGTAAAACCAATAAAAAATCTATGTCAACACCAAACTTTAAGTGAATATAAATGTAGCTTTATATATTTGAAAAGTCTTTACCGTAGAGGCCATGATTTCTGATAGTTTTCAAGAATGGTTTGAGCAGACTGTCCCTCTGTGTTTTACTGATATGTTTTTGTATGTGATTCATTTTGCTCTTGCAGCACATGCAGCAGGGAAATCATGATAACTGAATTTTTTAATGTATAGAGGAAAATACGCCTGATACTTAAGAGAGCATTCAAATTCTATAGGGCAGTTCTGACATCTTTCTTTACTTCTGTTTTTATGTATAGAGGATTCTCAGGTGTTTGTGACACATCTGTTTTTAACATCATTGCACAGCATGTTTGGAAAGTACTGAAAAAATATTGCAGTTTTTTTCTCTAAAATGTCAAAAATACTTTATGGATATCAGCTTTTCCATTAACAGGATTATAAAGTTAAAAAAAATATATATTTTGACAATATTGCAGTTGAAATAGACTGAAGAATGTTTACACATACTTTATTTGTGCTTCAGAAATTCAGCAATTTAAGAAGCCTACCCTAATTGTTTTTCTTAAGCTCATCACAGAATCTATAATCAATTTAGCAAAAAGATATGTAGCCAATGCTTTGAAAGATCCATACATAAATATTGCCATGTCATTCTGCTGGTTGGGATTATGTTACTTGCTGAATGATTGCTACTCATTTTTTGCCAGTATAATCAGTAAAAGTGACACTGAGAAATCTGATCTTCCTTTTCTGCAGGCCAGCTTTGGGTGGTCTCCTTACATCATCTTTTCGGCAGCACCAGGAGTCCTTGGCAGCAGAAAGAGAAAGACGGCGTCAGGAGAGAGAAGAAAGGTTGCAAAGGATAGAACGTGAAGAAAGAAACAAATTCAAGTAGGACCCAAATTTGCTCTCGGTCTCTTGCTTTAATATGTGATAGATTAGTCAATCATTGAGACATTCAACTGCAAAATAACTGAATTGATTAATAGTTTGTCTCTTTAGATACTTTTCTTGATCTAAATATCTTAAAAACTGATAGATTAAACACATGATGAATTTTGGCGTTTAATAAAAAAGCAATTTTTTTTAAATGCAGCCAGTTATACTGCCTTGGTATCTACAGAGGCTCAGTTTTATTAGCTAATGTACTCACCAAGTTAGAACCTCAGTGAGGCATAGGGTTTGAAGGTGAAGCAGTGGGACAAAGCTATCAAGAAGGGAGGAAGGGACAGCACTGAAACATCTTTTTGCTTTTATGCAAAGTATAAGTGTTTTGCTGTATGGCAGTGGTTTTTAACTACTTTTTCATGCTTTTCTGAACATGTGTCTCTTCTTCCTGGAAGCATGTGACAGAAAGTAATTACCAAAATTGCTGTTCAAACCTTGGCCAGAAAAATGTCATAGCTGAATGTAGGACTTCGCATTTTCACATCTGAGAAAATGTTGTGTGATGTGGTACCCCAGGGTGTACTGCCAGAGGATAGTAAGTGACAAGCCCCTTCATCCTTTTAAATCCATGCCTGAAAATCCCAGCACAGACTTTAACCAAGACTTTAGTGGGCCAAAGATAGATATGGAACCTAATCCTGGAATTGTTTGCCTATGGTCTGAAGAGTGTTCACCAAGAAATCAATTTGTTTCCTCATAGACAGGAGTGAAAAGTAAACATATTCTTAGTAGTTAGAAAACATAATGTAATAACTGAAAGAATGGTAATGTAAATGTTTTGTAGCCTTAGAATTGGTAGCTTTGGAAAAGATGGCATGGGATTTCATGTGAGCTTGTTTATTAGTATGCAGGACTGTTTTCACTGTAATCATCTCTTTAGTAAGAAGTGGAAACAGGCTGTGATTGTGTGAATTTGGAAAGAGGAGTAACTTACGAGTGGTTGATTGATATTCTCCTGGCTCCAGAAGATAGCTAGTTTAGAAGGAAATGAGAGGCAGAGGGAAGGTGGAAGAGCCCCATAATAGGATCTTTGGCAGCCAACAGCTGCCCAAGTTCTCCTGAAACAGAAACAATAAGGTCTCAGTCTTCCAACCTCTTCCAAAAACTCTCCCTCTAAGTGGTATCATCAGGCTGCAGCATGCTGTCATGGACAGCCAGCATTATTTCAGAAAGGAAACTCCCAGACCGAAAAAGCCAACAGGGCATTTGGCAGATTGACCTGTGTGAATAACAGATCTGCACTTTTCAGTAGAGTTTGGCTACAGTAGTTGTTCTGTCACTAAAAGAGGTTTCTTAAAATCAGGAAAAAAAATCAAAATATACATTTTCATCCCTTTATTTCAGAGTCAGAAACTGATTAACTAAACACCATGACTGTGTTACATATTTAACATGATTTTTCAATGCATAGTGCTTTCATCTTTTGGATTCAAGTTCTGTGATCACCCAAAAGTTATAACTTTTGCTTGAGCAGAGGGTCTCCAAAGCCACCAGACTTCGCAGACAGACAGCATCCTACAGTTGATTAAGAAGTCTGGCAGGAGGAGGACAAAGTCACAGCAAGCAGTCATGGACAGTTTCATAAGAGTTCCTGGGATTGCATTATCATATCATCAGTCTGGCTAGAAACCCAGTTTCTGAAGATGTATTTTTGATTAAAAATAGCACTTGCAATTCAGTCTTTAAACTCGTGAACAGTACTGGATTTACCATCATGACTCATTTGTTATCTCATTCTTTCCAACTCTGTTTCAAGAACATTGCACTAGGTTCTGGCACCATTATTGATAAACTGAGGATAATTTAAAGGAAAGCATCACTAGTTGTGAAAGAGCTGGAGGAAAAGAGAGCTGGAGGATTAGGAGAGGAGCTACAAAGCTTCATAAGCTATTGCTAAATAAAAGAATGCTTTACATAACATTTTTCATACCCATTGCATATGTAGAACAATATATCCTAAAATACAGCGGTTATTCTTCAGCTGTAGGGAAGAGTGAAGGTTGTCAGAGGGGAAAGAGACCTGCTGACTATCTCCTAGAATACTCTTAAAATATTACAAAAGTATAATCTGTTCAGAATTCAAAGCCTGTTGGGAAGGCCTGAAACACTAATGTGTGTTTCCCGTTAAAGGACTTTTGAAGAGCACTTGCAGGCAGATGTTTGATAGCTATTGGTATAATACATGATAAGTAATTCATTTAATGACACTATATAAAGAGAAAAGATAGTGGTTATTAATAAAAGGAGTAGTTCTGAAAATCTGTCTGGTACTCACAGGTTATGCTATGGAAAGAATCTAGCTGATAAAGGTGAAGGGCTCATCGGTTTTGTCTACCAGATCCAACAAAATATTAAAAATATATTGAAAGGAACCATCTTGCTGTGATATTGAGACAGGCTGGACTTTCACTGGGTTCTGCTGTGCTGTGAGTCAAATTTGCATCCATATTTGCAGATGTGGTGGGCTTGTCTGAGATCCTAGTACTCAGGCATCCAGCAAAGTTGACTTGGCAAAAGCTAAATATATGGGTCACTTGAGGAGCTGTGGGAATGGCACCTGTGATAAAAAGAGTTCTGTATCTAAAACTCAGGGTGAAAAATAAGGAAGTGAAAGGTTGTTATCTGTCCAATGATCCTGCACACACCCTCTGGGAATGCAGAATTGTCCTTCTCAGTAAAGCCAGTCTGCTGTCTTGTTTCCAGCCGCAGCAACTAAAACTCACAGCAGAAAGGCCCCTTGGAAAGAAGGCTGATAGGTTTGCTCACTGTCTCAGTCCTGCCAGGGTCTGCAGTCACTGTCTTGGGGCACGCTGAGATGAAGGAAATGAGGGATGGTTTAATAGCCACTCATGTGCCTGCTCGCTATGGATAAGTGCCGTTGACTGTATCTCATTTCAGACACCAGGTTTCATAGTGTGCTTCAGGTTTTTCACTGTTTGCAGATTTCTTCATAATTATTTTTAAAGATCTTCCAAACTACATATTTGGTGCTGCATGCATGGATAAATATACACTTTTCAGCAATTTTTCAAAACCAAACAGTTTTTGTCAACAACAGCCTTCATTGTCTCTGACCAGTTTTGTTTGTACCACTCTTGGTTTCTCCTACTGTGCTTATACTTCTACTACTTACTTTTTTCTTCTGGTTTCTGCTGCAATTTACTGTAATTCTCTTTTTAGCCGTGATTATTTAGACAAAAGAGAAGAACTAAGACAAGCAAGAGAAGAGAGGTTTGTATATCATGCATCCATCCTTCCCTCTGGTTGTTTGCACTTCCTATATTCTTTACTGTGGAGCTGTCATGTATTTTAACTCTGCTTAAATGTTGAGTTAAAATTTTTAACTCTGCTTGCACAAAACACTTTTATTCCAAAAGACTTCTATAAGAAAGAAGTTGTTAAATTAAAGAGGAGAATGAAGACCGGCTGTAAGCACAGCAATAAATGAAGAACAGTGAAAATGCTTAAGAATGATTGATGATCTTTTATCTATTTGTGTGGGAAATAAGCTTACCCCATTTGCCTCAGAAATTTGCCCAAATTTAGTAGAGTTATAAATTGAATAAGCTTGTCTTTTTCACCCAGTGGTCCCAAGCTTTCTGGAGGGTCACAAAAGGCAACTGAGGATAAAGGAAATTGGAGTCACAAGCATTGCAAAACTGCAGTGACAGGCTAATGGAAACGGTTCTGACCCACTCTCAGCATAATTTTCTCTTTCAGAGCCAAGTTTTCTTTGCTGATCTCTCTAAACATCAGCAAGTAAATTACACATCTTAGCAGTGTTTATCATTGTGGCATTGTTTTAGTTTTATTTAAATAACATATTTAAAGGGACTGAGGGTTTGGGATTTTCTTTTCCTATTTTTTTTACTTCAATGAAATAGTTTAGAAGTTAGCCTCCCTGGGCTAGGCTGGGAGGTATGTGCTTATGAAAGCGTATTTTTCAAGGCATACTCAACTAAAGGCCTTTGTCTTTCAGTAGCTTCATCTCTACCTTCGCTAGTAATTGCATCCTGGAGGGAGCGCTTGTTTTTACCTGGCAAATATGCAAGTTACTGTACAAAGAGATGAAAAATCATCCGGAGTGCTTCAGTTCTGCTTTTATGGTCCTCTAGAGATTACTCTCGGGAGATGCTTTTGGATGGTCAAAAACTGGAATTGCATTGTCAAAATAAGAGAGTAACCATCTCAGAAATCATTGTGTTGTGTTTTCACTTCGGGTTTTTTTTTTTCTTTTTTCTTTTTTTTTTGGTTTTTTTTCTGTTTTTTGTTTTTTTTTCCAAAACCATCATACAGGAGACAGTTTGTTTCTGCAGACTGAAGTCTTAGCTATTGTGGCTGAAGTAGCTAATACTAAAAAATAATTTTAACATCTCTATGAGTAAGCAAAGGTGGATGGGCTTTCCTTTGTCCTTCCAGTCAAAACTATTACAAATATTTTAAAGCATTTTCTGAAATGAAATTCTGAGTTCTGAAATTCTAAATTTCTGAATTCTGAAATGCATCTGAGCACATAAGCATCATACACTGATCTGAGCTGAGTAAAACTTTTTTCAGTGAGCATGCTCATCTGCAAGTTTTGAAACAAATTTAAAGTGAGTTCTCCAGAACTCTGAAGTTGTAAGGGAAAATGGAAACTGGAGTATTTCTGGGGAAGTGTTCACCATCACTGCTGTGCAATCTGAGACTATTTCACTGTTCATTAGGAATTTTTTTTTTTTATCCTTAGGGCTCTTTTGAACTGAGATGTTAAACTATCAGTTCTTACACATAAAGAAGAAAGACATGTTTGCTTTGGCAGCACATAAATATTGGAGAAAACTTCTGCAAATGAAGTCTTGCACCAGTAGTCCCTTGCATTGACATTCTGTAACTGTTCTTTTAACAAAAAATTTGTGCCTTTGCACAAAGGCAGTTTTATTTCCTATAGGAAGTTGCATGTTGACTTCTTTCAGGATAGCGCATAGGCTGTAAGAAAATCCTATATCAAGATGCCTAAAATCCTAGTTAAAAACTGATTCATATGTTTCCTCCTTATCAGTTCTCACTGTTCTATGGTTTGAGACCTTTTCCCTTTGCTTGGTTGGGTGTTTTCCAGTGGTAATTAAAGAATAAAATCATGAAAGGTGAGCTCCTAAGCCCTCTCTGGTGTGAGGTACAGCTCAAATGCTCTCTACCCCATGGCTTTGTTGGTACATTAGCATTTTAAGTTGTCCTCAGGGCATTACTCAGATACCTAGAGAACTCACAATGATAATTTCATCTGCTTGAAGATGATTAGTCCAGTGTTATGTTCATGAGGAATACCACAGACTTTTGGCTCATTATCTATAGAGAAGAGTCAGCATAAGTGTCATGGCATCTGCAGGTTTCCATTATTTTAAAGAATATGGCAGCATATACATTATCAGTCCAGTAGTGGAAGTATGGTAGCTCATCCTTTTAACTCCTTCAGATTTTGGTCTTCACAAGACTTTGTGTATTTGCTGCTGGCATTCATTCATTCATTATTAAGATATTTGGTCAGAAACAAAAAATGACCTAAATAATGTCATTTATCAAGTGTGAAACATTAATGACTGATTCTTGAATTTTTTTTTATTTTTCAATTATGTCTATTTATTACGCATCCCATCTGATAACTAGTTATGCTGATGTGCTGCCATTGGAGTTGCTGTTCTGGTTTCCTTTTTTGTTTCAGTAGAATAATCAAATACATTTTGAGAAGTCGCCTCTTGATGATAGTCTCTGCTTTGCTGGTTGCCAGTGCAGCACACAACTGCAGAAAGTGTTAAAGCACCTGAAAAAAAACTGAGGTCAATAAAACATTGTAGCTCCCCCCATTACAGAAGGATCCATCCAGATCTTTGTTGTAGTCTGTTGGCAAACTGCAAAACCCCCTTGGCAGCAGCCAGCTGGGCTGTACCTGTTTGTGCCAAGTGACCAATTTGAATGGCTCTTTATGAGTCTGGAGTCCCATCTGCTCTGCTTGTGAGGAGGCGGAAGGCACAGTACGTAAGTGACCAGTGTTCAAAGAAAGGGTGCCTTCAAGAACTATAACAAAATATCATGCTGATGCCAGAGAAAGGCTTTCCCCTCTATTGAAAAGGCAAGATCCAGTCTCGAGAATTGGCTTCATGTTAGAACTGTAAACAGTTCCTATTTTATAACCATGCAAGTATGTAGCTTGTTATATTTTCATCCACAGTCTGTAGGGGTTCTTTTTCTTGCAGAATTTGTTCAAAGCCTGTGCATACCTCTGGAGGAATAAAAGAAAATGAGTTTGTTCTTCATTATTGCTGTTTGCAATAAGGCAAATTGTCTCTGAAAACACAAGATCTTCTCTTCAAAGAGACATTTCTGTGCTCTATGTGGATGTTTGCAAATGTGCATGCGTGTGTGGCTACCATATGTACTAAGCATGTTTGTTACCACATATGGCTGATTCCTTTACCCTGCCTGCTTTTAGTGCACCCTCATACACTAATTTGGGCTGTCAGTGATGCAGAAGGGGGGGAGGAGAGGTGTTCCCTGTTATGAAGTGTTTACAACAATGTGTTACAGGGAATGACCAGAGTGTTTCAGGGACATAAGCAGTAGTCTCGATTAACCTGTTTAACAGCTCACTTGTGGATAAGGCAAACAGTCTAAAGCCCGATCCAGCTGTATTCATGAATTTATTCCTTCACAAATAATAGTGGATAAAATTAGCAGACATCTGGAACAGGCACATATTTAAAAGTTATTTTGGTCGAAATGTATAAAGCATACTATGAAGAATATGATTGGTAGCTGGTCTTAATAAACAGTTAGTGAGTTCTGCCTGCCTAAAATGCAAAACAGATGTATCTTTGTTCTTTTAAAGTGACTTTGATGAATAAACTACATGTGACGTCAGGTACAAGCTATTGGATGTCTGAGTCCGGCAGAGAAATTTTTTAGAATAAAAAAAAGAAACTTTCCATTGTAGACTCTGGAGAGAACAAAGTGAATTCCAGTGCATTGCTCTCAGAGCAAATAGAAGCAGGTTCAGTGTCTTTAGATAGTCAGTCCAAACGTTTATTATTGGTATTATTTTCAGGGAGATCTGTTTTTCTCTGCTGCATTTTCCTCTCTTTACAGCAAGTCTCAGATTTTGACAATTTACATCAGTATTAAGGAGCTCTGGGTTTGGAGGGGGTTTTTTTCTTCTTTTT